>JBAIZL010000002.1:313530144-314087644 GCA_036971475.1 Prosapia bicincta
CACATTAACTTGTAGACTTTCAGTATAATTCTTAATAAGTGTATTATTGGCGATAAACATAAAAACGCGATTACTGTGTGCATATCGACATGTGGCTACTTTCTGCAATTATTTATTAGTAATTTGAATGTCCTAGTTATTCCGGGTAGGTGTATTGGTCATTTCTAGGGGAGGGGCTCTAGGAACACACTTTCAATCTGAATTTGTTTCGTTTTTTTAAATATACAGGTAGGCTACTTACCAAAGTCCACTGCCTGAAATCGGACTGGTAGCTGGTTTAGTGTTGTTGCCATGTATGGAACTGGCCTTGCAAGGTATGGTCGAAAGTCGTTAACTCCTGAGCACTAATTGGCAACCCTGAGCAAACAAAGAATGTTACCTAGTTCAAGCGTTGGGAGGTCTGTCTATCGCCTGTCCATGATTCATCTCTTGCTCATAAGACAACGCGGCAATTTTTGGCCATATGCCTGAATTCATGCAGTGGACTTTAGGAGTTTTATCTACTGGGCAGATTTTTTGTAATTGTGAAAAAAGATGAGAGCCTCATCTTGTGGATGTCTAAGAGTTGTGTTTTTTCTATACTACTGGTGAAACACGAGAAGTTGACCGCTGCCAGAATAGTCCTACAGTCGTATAGAAAAAGGTGATAGAGATAAATCTTCAGATGATCACTGACACAACACTTACATTAACATAACTCATCATTTTTTTAATAATAATAAATAATTTAGGCCACAACATATATGCTACAATTTTATTTTTTTTTTATAAAAACAGATTTTTTTAAAGTGTGTCAACCTTTATTATTATCGAGTGTATAACAATGTTTTTTTTTTAATTAATTACATACAATTCAACTTATGCATTATTGAAATCTAGAATGTTTACGAATATAGTCCTACGGGTGGTTTTAAGATTAACGGTAGTTGCAAATTACAGTAAAATATTTTTGACGTTAGAGATGATATTGTACTTGTGAATAGTATATTATATTAATTTAAATATTAAAAAAAAGTTTCTCTATAGACTGTATCATAAATGGTAGTTTCAAAAGATAGAAACGTTAAAAAACATAAAAATAAATTTAGCAACTTATTGCTTTTACTTCCCACATATAAACGACTTCAAAATATGAAGCATGAGTGCAACATTGTGAATGGGGGGGGCTCTTAAGGTTTGAGATTTTCCAAGTTAACTGCAAATAATCTCAGAAACTTTAAAAGGTTTACTATTATTTATAAATAGTTATAATTTTAAGATACATTGAATCATAAAAATTAATATATTCTTCAAATTTGATCTTGAGACGTTTTTCTTAAATCTTTTAATGTTGCGAAATATTATAAGTATAATTAGTGAACTAAAAGGGATATATATTATATTCATTCAAAAAAGATTTTATATTTTAAAAATCATAATTTTCTCCTTTAATATTTATTCTATAAGGGGTATATTTCAGCCATAAGAGTAAGAAGCCCAAACCATTAACATAGAAAAGTCTATTTGAAGAAGAATACAAACTAGGCTTGATTTCTTGATTGTCCATGAAAACCTTTGCTCGAAAGAATTGCTATATTACTCGAAAAGTAAATACTCTATTTTACCAATAAATATTATAAGATTGTGAAAAAACACTGAAACAGTAAAATAAAAATTATTAACTCTAACATATGCTTTTATTACTATGCTCTATAACTGTAAAATCTAGATCTGTCAATTTTAAACCTAAACATAGATATTTCAATTTTAATATTTGAAAAAAATTAGTTTCATAAAATATATTAAATTACAGATGGATTAAAAGCACAAACTAAAACCTGAAAAAGGTTTAAAAAAAGAAAACAAAAAAATTTAAGAAAAAACAATATATTATAAAATAATATCACTCGAGAGTGTTTAAAAACAGATCTGATATTAAAAAATGCTGTCATTCCTTTAAATCGCATTAGGTGATGTCAAAAGTAATTTATTTTTGGAATGGAAGGGACCCATTTCATTATAAAGGCGTAGGTTTGGGGTTGATGCTATCGTTTTAATTTGATTTATAATTCCATTTAACCTCCGTGTAATACGAGCCGGTAAAGGTTAAACCTGAAATATTTCCTATCCGGGATTGTTGGAGGGTATTGTGAACACTTAATTAAATTTCCTTTTACTGAGCACTCTAGTGCTTTGGTTGTTAATGCTATTACTAACAATTACATTTAAAACATTAATTTATTTATAGTTAATGAATTTCGTCTGACTTTTTTGTAATTCAGCTATCGTAATAACTTTGAATACGTTGTTTTGTTTTCTAACAAAATTATAGACCTTACCTCTTTAAATTAGGTCTTTATAAAAATATCGTTTTAAAAATGCAAAACTAAAATATTTATTGAGGCTCAGTTGGTATTTCAGACATATAAATATGATGCAATCAATTGTATTCTCACTTAGTTAAGGAAAAGATAGAAACATAGAAGAAGTGTAATCTAAACTTTTAATCAGCTTTATCAAAGGTCCGTGAGGGTTGTTATATTATACGATGAAAAAAATATTGTTTTACATTATTTCTGATTTCATTTCTCAGTACATAAAGGTGTAATAATTTTATAAACATAATACAAATTTCTGCTACTAGTGTCGGGTGCATTAGAAAGTGTAATGGGTAGAAAAAGCTTTATGTCGAACAGAAATTGTTTTATCGGTATTATGCCAGTTTCTAGCTGATTAGTAAGTAGGGCCAAATACATCAAAATCACGATTAATTGTTTTTCTTAATATTTAAACAATTTATTTGTTAGAAAATATAATTTAATTATTATCTATCTATATCTTCTATTTTATATATATATATATATATATATATATATATATATATATATATATATATATATGCTGATACGTATTCCTTCACGGATGGAAAAATATGATTAATTGTTACTATCTGGAGTACATCCGTTCATTCTGCAGTCCATAAATTCGCAGTTCCATAGACTCGCTCTTCTACTGTTGTTGGGTTCACCTCGTCAATGCTGGATGAGATTCTAGCGAAACGTCGGAACTGCGAATTTGTGGACTGCAGAATGAACGGATGTACTCCAGATAGTAACAATTCATATATATATATATATATATATATATATATATATATATATATATATATATATATATATATATATATATGTTTATATAAATGTTCGTATGTAAGTATGTGAGTATGTGTGCACCTTACTCATTACAAACCACTGAACAGAAGCTAAAGAAATTTGGAGGAATTGAAAAACTTACTTCCAAGATAATTATTTGTGAAGTTTGGTGCAGATTCAGCCAAAGGTCTCCGTTCCAGAGAGTTAAGATTGTTCATAAGCCAATGTATGTATGTTTGTATCTTGAAGATGAATAAACAGCTGAACAGAAATTAAAGAAATTCGGAGGAATTGTTTAACAAGGATGATTCTCAGGATGATTCATGTGAGATTTGGGAATCCTTTATTACTTTAAGATATTTCATTAAATTCATTCCAAATGTTGGTTGCTAGGCAACACTGAATTATCTAAAATTATTTTCCATCACATTGTAAAGCCATTTTTTGTACAATTATGACTCCCAGAAACGAGCGATTTTTTGTACAATATACAAAAACAATTTATATCCCGAGTCCACTTCAATAAATGACATTCAATCAGATTATTATAGGTTTATTCATAATTATGTTATTAAAATACTAAATTAAGCTTAGTTAATGTTATCATGCAATTCATTTACTTTCAGGCGGTACGACCTTCGCCGAGTCAGATGTGTGTGTGTGTGTGTGTGTGTGTGTGTGTGTGTGTGTGTGTGTGTGTGTGTGTGTGTGTGTGTGTGTGTGTGAATAAATGTTTGTATGTACGAATGTATGTAACAGCCCTATGAATTACTAAACCTCAGATCCGATCGCATGAAACTTTGGGAAAGTGTTGGGTATATTCCGGGGGAGGAGTTTTGTGACATAACAATTTATTCCTACATGTATTTTCAAAGTGACAAAATAGCATAAAATATAACTTTCCATCAACGTAAAATCGTTTCATTAAATTTATTCCAATGTTTCATTGCTAAGCAACACTCAACAATCTTAAATTATTTTCGAACACATTTCAAAGCTATTTCTGTACAAAAAGCCCTCCAAAAACGATAAATAGATCCGAATTTTGTACAATATACACAAAACATTTTATGTCCGAGTGCACTTCAATAAGTAACATTTAATTAAGAACTTTGTTTGTCAGACTTTTCTCGATCGACTATTATATGTTCAGTAATTATAGTGTTAATAAAATATTAAATTCAGTTTAGCTAATGGAATCACGCCATTCATTGACTTTTAGGCTGTACTTTAAAAATTTCACTTTTACGATTGCGGGATAGTAAACAGATTACGTTCTAACATTTACGTTTTGGAGTAGCACCTCTAAATATTAGGTTCTAATAATATCAGCTGTACAGTTACAAATTGCTTCCCAGCTTTAGTGCAACAAGTAATCAATATATATTTGTTTGTTTTGTGCGGTTCTTTATTACAACTGAACTGCGTGAGGCATTGTTTGCACATCATTATAATGTAGCGTTGCCATGGTAACTGCAATGAATAATGTTGGTGGCGCATACTATTTGCTAATTAAGCCTGCTGCAATGATGACGGTATGATGATTGGTTTTTATAGGAAAAATGATTTACACTTTTATTTAATGTTATCTATGGTACTTTATTAGGATAGGGAGTTCTTTAAAATTCTCTCACATGATTATTTAAAATATAGTCTTTAGTAAATATGTACTTGAAAAAATACTATGAAAGAATCGGTGTTTGTTTTGCATAAGGGCATGATTTTATTTCAAAGTTAAAGTTCGGATAGTCATAAACTATTGTTTAAGTGAATAATTAAGATTCACCGAACGTAATGGAATACAAAATTCAAGATTTCTTTTTATATTATTTTATTTTCAATATTAAGCTATATAAACTGTTAAAACTGGACAAGACATTTTTAATTTCGAAGCAAACAAAAACGAATCGAATAGTTTTAACAAAACCTATTATTTGCAGTAATGTTCTTAAGAATAAAACATTTTTTTTTTAATATACTTTTGTATAAAGGAAGTGTGGTGTGTTCTCCCCAGATTACTCCAACAAAGTTGGGACTTATATAAATGGTAAAGCCTGCATGTTACGTATTCATGTTGCACGGGAAACGGCCTATGTAGCTTTGTATATAACCTTTCCGAACAATGCACGAGGTCTGTACTTGGAAATTTATTACTACTGCAAAACTGTTTTTACCATTCTAAACTAACAGCTGTGTTTAGGCCTTTGCTCATCTATAGTGTTTTATATTTTTCACCAAACGGTTTGCAGTACGAAATTGATAACAGTTTAGCTCTAGAAATGTATCACTTTTAATTACAAAAGTAATGTAACGCACATTTCCTTTAAGTAACCTTTATTTAAACAAAGACATCAAAAGTCAGGATATGCCATATTTGTAAGTCGTTCAGTTCCTCCCAAAGTAAAAGCAATGTACTTTGTAGCTGCAAAGTTTAAACATATTGTTAACAAGATAATCAGAGCAATCAATGCAGTTAGTTAACACAAATATATTGTAATAACTTCATTTATAAGTTCGTAAGTTTAGATTTATATCATATTGATAGTTTACATGTCCTGATATTATATGAAACGTTAAAGAGAAGTTAGTTATTGATGAATGATGATTCAAAATGGTTGACGTAACCAAGATAGTTTGTAAATATTGATTTTGGAAATAAAAACAATTTAAAGTATACATCCCAATGTTTTTTTATAGACCCCTTCGAAAATATATATTTTTGTAAATACTGGAGATATAAAAAATATACACTTATGTATAAAATTACCAAATTTTTGTTTAAATTCAAACATCATTCACGAGTAACGGATGGCAGTTTTGTGGCAATAGAAATGCTTATTTAAAAAAAAAATCATCAACAAAATATTTGTTAGACATAATCGTTTGATTAACTCTCGGGTTGTTATATATTTAGTAGATTAGTTATTACACATTTTTTTTTTTTATCTACCAAACCAGAAAACAGTATGTATGTTTAATTTCGTTTTTATCAATAAAATCTTTGACTTTTATACATAACTTTTAGCAATTGTAAATAATTTCAGCACAATTACTTGAAATATAAGTGGTTTATACTTAAATATAAGGTGGTGACATTTTTAGAAGATCTTATTAACAAATTCTCAACGACAGAAGTCAACACATATCTTTGCCCCTACCTCATTTATGATACGCAATATAGGAAATATCTGATTCTGTCAAACTCAGATGTCAGTATTAATTTAAAAGGCATCAAGAACGGAAATATTAAATGATTTTTGCTTTACTACTTGTAATTCTAACAAAAAATACTACTTATAATTCATTGAATAACACAGAATTTCGACATTATCCTTATAATAGAATGAAATACGGTCTCAGATGCTTTGGATCTAAGGATTCACCATTCTTTAAATTACATGCTTATTTCACAAATAGGATAGAATAGTATATCATTGAAATAATCTATTTGATAATATAGGTTGAGAGAAAATTCAATTAAAATAAAATATCTCAGTAGATGTAACGAAATAATTTGGAACCACTAAAATACCTTGGGTATAAATACTTAGCGTGTGTAAGTGAATAAACACTTTAAAGGAAATGAATGAAACAATGATATGAGGCCTAAATAGTAGTTGGTGATGTTGAAGCTATGTATGTCCACAATGTCGTCTAAATGTTAAATATAAGTATATGTATATACTGTGTGTATATATATATAAACTTCTACAATAAATTTATAAAATCTGCCTAAAAGTCAGTTTCCCAGGTCAATATATGTTTCACGACCATAAATAAGCACGCACGAGTAATGTATGTGGTCTGTACTAGAAATCACAAAGTAATATACATATATACTTTAGTGGCGGGGTTGTTGTAAGTGTGTGTATTTATGCGTGAAATAGAAATAACGTTTTTTGTTGTAAATGTTTGTGTAGTAATCGATGTACATTTTATAAGCAAAAATATTTAAATTTAATAAATATTAAATCAATATTTGTCAATTTAATAACTCTGTTATCAATTTAATAAATTGGATTTATCCAATAATCTTTTGCCAGTCTACAGGTAAGATCATTTTTCACATTATACTTGTTTCTAAATATAATCGGTAAAACTTTAATATTTCAAAATATTTTTCAAAATACATAAAACGTATTTCGGAAACAGTATCTTCGGAAAAGATATAAGTCATACAATAAGAGGGATTAGTATGTTTAGTAGTTTAGGCTTTTAAATCAAAATGTCTTTCATCCCTTTTATGATTTACGGAATTGGAAGGTTTTTGATGCATCCCAGGTCCTATACCACTGCTCGATATCCGAGCTGGCATGAGATTTGTACCCGTCTTCACATCTAAATAAATTTATTGGTACCCGTTCATAATAAATTTATTAATATATTTACAAATTAAAAAAGTTTCGGGATAACAGTTTCATTACTTACTTCTTACTTCTTCGTGCAGGCGTCCAGCTTAACTATAGCCGATGGCCCGATGTCCACGATATATATATATATATATATATATATATATATATATATATATATATATATATATATATATTATTGCATATATATATATATATATATATATATATATATATATATATTACATAATTATTGTGATTCTTTTATTTATTATTGCCTATTAAATAAATAGTCTCAGGTATAAATTAAACTTAGGCCTACATTATATTTTCACTTAAATTAATCTTGGTCACACGCAAAATACTCAACATTTCTATTTCACGCATAAACACACACCCATACAACAACCATGTCACTAAAGTATATATGTATATTACTTTGTGATTTCTAGTACAGACCATATACATTACTCCTGCGTGCTTATTTATGGTCGTGAAACATATATTGACCTGGGAAACTGACTTTTAGCCAGATTTTTTAAATTTATTGTAGAAGTTTATATATATACTGTATATACAGAGACTTATATTTATCAGTAGATATTTCTACTGATATTTCTCACTAGGCGCTTTTTAACATTTAGTCAGTTCAATGTTCAACGCTTTCAGTCATTCTTATTTGTTTGCTTTCTTCTAGAACATACAGATACATATATTTAACATTTAGACGACATTGTGGACATACATAGCTTCAACATCACCAACTACTATTTAGGCCTCATATCATTGTTTCATTCATTTCCTTTAAAGTGTATATTCACTTACACACGCTAAGTATTTATACCCAAGGTATTTTAGTGGTTCCAAATTATTTCGTTTTATCTATTGAGATATTTTATTTTAATTGAATTTTCTCTCAACCTATATTATCAAATAGATTATTTCAATGATATACTATTCTATCCTATTTGTGAAATAAGCATGTAATTTAAAGAATGGTGAATCCTTAGATCCAAAGCATCTGAGACTGTACTTCATTCTATTATAAGGATAATGTCGAAATTCTGTGTTATTCAATGAATTATAAGTAGTATTTTTTGTTAGAATTACAAGTAGTAAAGCAAAAACCATTTAATATTTCCGTTCTTGATGCCTTTTAAATTAATACTGACATCTGAGTTTGGCAGAATCAGATATTTCCTATATTGCGTATCATAAATGAGATAAAGGCAAAGATATGTGTTGACTTCTGTCGTTGAGAATTTGTTAATAAGATCTTCTAAAAATGTCACCACATTATATTTAAGTATAAACCACTTATATTTTAAGTAATTGTGCTGAAATTATTTACAATTGCTAAAAGTTATGTATAAAAGTCGAAGATTTTATTGATAAAAACCAAATTAATCATACATACTGTTTTCTGGTGTTGGTAGATGTTACAAAAATTGTGTAATAACTATTCTACTAAATCTATAACAACGCGAGAGTTAATAAAACGATTATTGTCTAACAAATATTATTTCGATGAGGTTTTGTTTTTAAATAAAGCATTTCTATTGTCACAAATCTGCTATCCGTTACTCGTGATTGATGATTGAATTTAAACAAAAATTTGGTAATTTTATATATAAGTGTATATGTTTTATATCTCCAGTATTTACAAAAATATATATTTTCGAAGGGGTCTATAAAGAAACATTGAGATGTATACTTAAAATTTTTTTATTTCCAAAATCAATATTTACAAACTATCTTGGTTACGTCAATCATTTTGAATCATCATTCATCAAACACTAACTTCTCTTTAACGTTTTATATAATATCAGGACATGTAAATTCTCAATATGATATAAATCTAAACTTACGAACTTATAACTGAAGTTATTACAATGTATTTGTGTTAACTAACTGCCTTGAATGCTCTGATTATTTTGTTAACAATATGTTTAAACTTTGCAGCCACAAAGTACATTGCTTTTACTTTGGGAGGAACTGAACGACTTACAAATATGGCATTTCCTGACTTTTGATGTCTTTGTTTAAATAAAGGTTACTTTAAGAAAATGTTCGTTACATTACTTTTGTAATTAAAAGTAATACATTTCTAGAGCTAAACTGTTATCAATTTCGTACTGCAAACCGTATTCGTATTACAGAATAGTGTTCTAGAAGAAAGCAAACAAATAAGAATGACTGAAAGCGTTGAACATTGGACTGACGTAATGGAAAAAAGCGCCTAGTGAGAAATATCGAGCATAGGACGAGCAATAATTGACCTGCTGTTTTCAGTAGTTTCAACCAATGTCTTCGTATTTTTCACATTAAAGCAAAAGCGATATCCCAATAATTGGGTTCTATTATTGGAGAAAATACCTTAGATAGGTAACGCCATTTTAAATGCTGAAATATATAATGGAATTCACTTTATGGAAACCTGAAGGGAATTGCAATTATTGTTTCTCAACTGCATTTTTAAATCTTGAATTAGTGTCACGTTTTGTTATAGATGGTTATTATAAATATCATGCCACATAGAGCACACACAGGTACAACATAAAACGCATCATTTGTCCCTAGATTTGTACTTGGAATATTTCTCCCCAAAATCCATATTTACGAGTATAGCTTACCAGTATAACTCACCAGGAATATTTGTGTTGTAAGTTTCTGCTTTTCCCAAGCACCAATCACAACTCCGGTAATATATTAAATATATTACCGATATATATATATATATATATATATATATATATATGCGTAATAAAACCTAAAAGTTATTTAAATGTTTTACTTTTAGATTATATTATACTCGTAATTACCTTACCTTTCTATAGTCACACCTTCAGGTTTCTAAATAATCAAACAATCATGTAAATCTGATATTACTACATTTATTCATCTGTTATCCAATTATTACAAATTCTACCTTCAAATACAATAATATGACGCAGTGACTAATATTGATTGCATAAGTACTACTACAGTCACTAAAAAGTGGACTCTTGAGGCTTTAGGTTCTTAACACAATAAAGTTTAATAAATACAGTGTTAGGTTGCTCTTTTTCTCGGATCGTTATTACAGGATCTTCTATTAAGTAGGAAGTGGTGAAAACACTACTTTCATTTTTATAAAGACAAGGAATTTAAATTGGTTCTGAATTGACTAATTTATAAATCTCTGTTAGCTGAATCTAATATAAGAAAGATTGCACTTATTGTTTGAGTTCCTGGAATTCACTAAAACCGTTGCCTGTTAACGGCTTCCTGCACTTTTACGTAATAATTAACTTACTTTCTTATTATCTTTACTATTTACTTAGTTTCTTGTTGCACTTTTAAATTTCTTCACATCAATAACTAACCATTCTTTCTGCATTTCCCTGATAACACAGTTTAGTTATATTTTGCCTCCACTTCTAAACATTTCACTTATTGAGAAATGGAAGCCATGTTTGGTCTTTGTCGTCTGTATATCACTGTATTTTTTAAATTATTTTGGATATCAAGCTATATACCTTCATATAACGGTTTCCTTGTTTTAGTTTTAGGATGTTTACCAATTTCTTTCAGACTTCTACTCTTTATACCTTTTTTTATTTTACTAGAGATGGATGAAAATTACTGATTTGCATACTTAGTATTTTATTTGTGACTCATTCTATACCATGATGTGATTGATAAAATCAATACTACCTTTAAAACGTACGAAATTGATTGAAAATTCCAAATTTGTTGAACGATTTTGTCAGCTGAGCTTTTAAAAACCTTTCAGGAATGTTTTTAGTAATTATTATCCAAGTGTGATTATATTAAACAATGTATTTATGTTTCCCTTGATCCTTACACTCTTTGGAAGCTGAAAATATTTTCATGGAGTAATTAAATAACGAAAAATGCAACTATGATTACATACATTCTCTCCGCCATTGGGGAATATGTTGATAAACATGCTTGACGACAATTTTCACGGAATAATTAAATAACGAAAAATTCAATTACACTCATACGCACTCTGTCAGATATTAGCTAAACTATTAACGTAATTGCTTGATATTTAAAATCTGTTTATTAAAACTGGCGTTCTACCTGTGTGGAGATCTGTAGAATTCTCCAAGTTGGAAAACTGTTTTTCTATTTATTCATTGTAGGATATTTATCAAATATTCTTCACAATTTAAAATACTAGGTCTCATCTAAAACACAAATTAATGAAAGATCGATTACACTTGCCTTATACAAACACTAGCTTACTTGCTTTTAACTGCACACTTTATAATTCACAATATCTCGTAAACCTTGTTTGAAATTTCCTACGTCACTTGTATTATTATTGACGTCAAAAAATAAAATAAATTTGGCTATGCTTCTGCAAATATTTCGGCCAGGGCTTTTCGGGCGATGTTTACATTTTAATATCACATTTTATGAAGAAAAACATGTTGCCCAAAGCAGTATCATGATAAAAAGTAAATATTATTTAAATATATTTCCGAGCCCATAGTTCCAATCCGTATGTATAAATGTTTCATTTTTCTGTTTAAAATATAAATTAAAATTATTTTTTTATAAACAGAAAATTTTCATACTTATAATTTACCAATAGCAGTCTTTTAGGAGTGATTGCCACATTGAATTTAAATGAAAAGTAGTCATCACACAAGTTCATTCCAAGAATTATTTAAAACACTAGAACAAGTAACGTTACCCTAAATATTTTTAAAAATATAATTATTTCATACTAATTTATTTATTATTTAATTCACTTGACAAATGTTTACCTCGATTTATCTCGCTAGTATTTATTTTTAAACCAAAATACACACAAAAATTTATAATTTGAAACATTCTTACAAGCGCATGGCTATTGTGATTTATTTATGTACTTAAGAGTCCTGAATACGGCTATTTTCACATAACTCATCCATAAATTTACAAAAAGATCCAATAAAAGATACTCAAAGCATTATTTATCATGGACCAGGAAGCAACTTTCAGAAGCAAGTGGCTATTAAGAAGACACTGTATAAAATATAGAGCTTTGTTAAGCCATTAAAAATAAAATATCGCTTTTTGTTGAAATTACGTGTCCGTAAGTTGGTTTCCATGGGAATCTAAATCAATACAAATACAGCCAATTTAACACTTCCTCACCAATAATCACACAAGAGTGTGTGTGTGTGTGTGTATGTATGTATGTATGTAAGAGCCTTATGCTTTATTAAGCCAGTGATCCGATCACCATGGAACTTTGGAAAATTGTTGACTACATTTTTGAAAGGTTTCTGGCGACATACCTTTTTCCAACATGTGGTTTAACAAGGACATAATTGCATTAAATATGACTTTCTATCTTATCTCAAGTCATTTTATTGAATTTATTTCGAATTTTAGTTGCGAGACAACACTCAACAATCTGAAATTATTTTCCAACACATTTCAAACAATATACAAAAAAATATTGTATATCTGGATTCACTTTAATAAATAACATTCAATCAAGAACTTTTATTGTCACGCTTTTCACAATAAACTACTATAAAATCAGCTATTATTATCCTAATAAAATACTAAATTAAGTATAGCTAATGTTAACTCTTCATTCATTGACTTTTAGGCGGTACAAAGTTCGCTGGGTCAGCTGACTGGACAATATGGTTTTAAATTTTACTTGACAGTCGTTTTGCAGTAAAATCCATGATCTTTTCTACAAGATCAAAACACTATATTGTATTCCTATATTGTATTCATTTTCAAAGCTAAAGTTTATTTAGAGATATAAATTATAACTAAAAGAATAACTTCTGGGTGATTTTTTCCTAAACTGATAACACAGTTTGGTTATATTTTGCCTCCATTTATAAACCTATCACTTCTTGAGAAATGGAAGCTATATTTGGTCTTTGTTGTCCGTATATCACCGTATTTATTAAATTATTTTGGATATCAAGCTATATACCTTCATATTACGGTTTCCTTGTTTTATTTTTAGTCATTTGGGGTTTATGTTTACCAATTGTTTTCAGACTTCTACTACTCATTCTACTACTCGTTTGAAACGACCAAAATTTATTGAAAATCCCAAATTTGTTGAACGATTTTGTCAGCTGAGTTTTTAAAAACCTCCTTCAGGAATGTTTCTAGTAAATATTATCCAAGTGTGATTATATTAAACAATGTATTTATGTGTTTCTCTTGATCCTTAAACTCTTTGGAAGCTGGTTTTTGTAACTAGTCTTCTTCTATAAAATATTTTCATGGAGTAATTAAATAACGAAAAATGCAACTATGATCACATACATTCTCTCGGCCATTGGGGGAAATGTTGATAAAACTGCTAGACGCCAATTTTCACGAAATAATTAAATAACAAAACCTGTAGCACACTTTAGATGGTGTTACATATTAAAAAAGGAAATTTCAGAAAACGAACGAGAATGTATTCAAAATTGTAACAATATAGAACTAAATAAAAAAATTGTGATTTGTTAGAAATATTTTAAATCAAATCTCTGGTTGGTAGTGGCATCTGTAGGAAGAGTTTAAAAATAAAATTAAAGTAATATGCGCACACCCGATGCGCGGTAGCTAGGAGGCCTGCTTGTTACGATATTTTAATTTCTCTTCTAGCCAAAATGTAGGAACAGAAACATGTTTTGGTAGTGCGAGGAGCGAGGAAATGTTTAGTTTTCAATTTTTAATGTAACAGTCATTTTTTTAAATTTCTTGTAATCATAATGTAAAAGACAGCGCACGTCGCCAAGTACGAAGATGGAACGCTGAGTTACTGAAGCTTTTTTCAAAATCATGACCGAGGGAATCTTGTAAGGTTTTTCCAATAGAAGGATGCGAGGCTACACCTTGTTAAAACAGCTAAGTGAACAAATTCAAACTTTGGTGAACTATCATAAAATTTCAATGCCTAAACAGTTTAATACAAAATTGATAAAGTTTAAATTTTTCAATACGTACATAAATGTAATTTATGCATTATTTGGTGCATTCGTTTTCAGTTTAAATTGTAAGAATTAATTATGAAAAGAGCAAGCAAGCAAACTCGAAAACAGAGTCATTTCAGCCATTGATTGTTAATATGTAAATTTCCTCATAAGTCAAGTGTTAAATGTTCATTAATCAGTAACTAGAGCAATGTTTCAGAAATATGTATTTTGGTTTGTAACTTTATAATTTTTTGGCTAAATAAAATTTGTTTGATTTGTTTTAATTGAAGTTTAAAAGAGCAATTATTTAACGAGAACACAAATCCCATACATCTTATTTTAATAAGAATTTAGACAATAATTTAATAAGACTTTGCAGGTCATTTTCTAAATATGTAACTATAAACTTCAATATTTAAAATCAGCTTTATTTCATAAAAATTAAAGCTACGAAAAATAAAAACAGTTACAAACCTTCAATTACACTCATACGCACTCTGTCGATTATTAGCTAAAATATTGACGTAATTGCTTGATGTTTAAAATCTGTTTATTAAAACTTGAGTTTCACCTTTGTGGACATCTGTAGAATTCTCTAAGTTGGAAAACTGTTTTCCTTTATATTCATTTTACGATATTTTTTAAAATATCCTTCAAAATTTAAAATACAAGGTCTGATCTAAAACACAAATTAATGAAGGGTCGATCACACTTGCCTTATATATACAATAGCTTACTTGCTTTTAACTGCACACTTTATAACGTAATTCACAATATCTCATTAACTTTGTCTGAAATTCGCTACGTCACTTGTATTTTTATGGACGTGAAACAATAAAAGAAATTTGGCTATGCCTCTGCAAATATTTCGGGCGATGTTTTCACTTTTAAAGTCACATTTTTTGAAGAAAAACATGTTACCCAAAGCAGTATCATGATAAAAAGTAAATATTATTTAAATATTTTTCCGACCCCATCGTTCCAATCCGTAAGTATAAACGTTTCATTTTTCTATTCAAACTATAAATTAAAATTATTTTTTTATAAACATAAAATTTGCATACTTATAATTTACCAATTGCAGTCTTTTAGGAGTGGTTGCCACATTGAGTTTAAATAAAAAGTAGTTATCACACAAGTTCATCCCAACAATTATTTAAAATACTGAAACATTCTTACAAGTGCAGGGCTGTTGTGATTTATTTACGTACTTAAGAGTCCTAAATACGGTTATTTTCACATAACTCATCCATAAATTTACAAAAAGATCCAATAAAAGATACTTAAAGCATTATTTATCATGGACCAGGAAGCAACTTTCAGAAGCAAGTGGCTATTAAGAAGACACTGTATAAAATATAGAGCTTTGTTAAGCCATTAAAAATAAAATATCGCTTTTTGTTGAAATTACGTGTCCGTAAGTTGGTTTCCATGGGAATCTAAATCAATACAAATACAGCCAATTTAACACTTCCTCACCAATAATCACACAAGAGTGTGTGTGTGTGTGTGTGTGTGTGTGTATGAATGTATGTATGTAAGAGCCTTATGCTTTATTAAGCCAGTGATCCGATCACCATGGAAGTTTGGAAAATTGTTGACTACATTTTTGAAAGGTTTCTGGCGACATACCTTTTTCCAACATGTGGTTTAACATTACATTTACACAATAACATTACTTGTCAGTGCTAATATCACTGACTCTGCGTGAAGAAATTAGAAGACAGATTGCCATTATAGGTTTTACAAAATGCATTGTTTGGAGTTAAGTTCAAGCACGATGTAGGGCTTAATCAAGTTACTCATAGATGTTGGAAAAATACCATATTTATTGATACTAGGATATTAAGGTCATTAAATACCGATTTTACGTATTTTTAAATATAATTACACTAAATATCGCTATAATTACGTCTTGTTTGGCCTCTCGTTTCCGAAAATAATATATAAAATCTAAAAATATCTGTAAAAATTACCTACATGTAACAATTTAGGACAATTTAGTTTTTACACCAAAGCAGAGTAGGTGACTCATGGAAAACCACCGCCGGCAGGTAGGCAAATCAGTGCTCGAGAGTGTGTGTGGACGTGAGTAGCTTAATCCACTAGGGCGCTTCAGAGTTTGGATGAACTATAAGTTAGATAACCATATAGCACATCATCTGTTACATTCTTCACATGGTAGGCGCAATGACGATGTGGTCGGACTAGTAAAGACCACCTTTTCAGCGACCGCCATCGCATTACTATTTGACTGCTAGAGGTATTTATCTGAATTATATTACCATACACAATGAATTGATAAAGTAGAATTATAGTGGAATTTATAAGTACATGAATAATACTCATAAACATAGATGTGTGTGAGTCGAAAAACGGAGGGTTGGCAAGTTTTACCATATTTTTTCACAATGCTAACTTATGAAAGTGTATGTTTAATAGCACGTGTCTATTAAACTAAATTCATACCTTTAAGTTGAAACTTGCAATTTAAGTATAAAATTGAAAACTGTTCTATAAAATTAACGTCTAACATTGTTGCTAAGAAACGTAGTTTATTCCTTTTATATAAATTGTTTTCTCCCTATATTGTTATGAAAAAAACTCATTTGAAAATTTTCTTTCAATCATTTAATTATCTTTAAAAACGTTGCTTGTGAATAGAGTATCTTTTAAATAGCCAAAATTCAACTAATCAAAAAGAAGACGGTGCACTTTCGAACAGTTGAACGACGAGTAATTTGGTTAGTTGAATATTGCGTACTTTTTGGTCAGTTTGAAGGACCCTATGAGACATCGTTACAAAAAATGGCTCATGGGGACATTTATTGCGGTGAAAACCCTCTTCAGACCTTTGACTATTACCTGACTGACATTTTCTTGTTAGACGCTTCCTCTTCTCTTTGTCAACAAATATGGTTGGCTCAGAGAGATGGTTAGTGCCGATCTACAAGCAGGAGTGACACTTTATGTCGTCCATATTTACTGTTTTTAAAAAGATGTTACTGTATATCTTTAAGGGTTGTTGTATAATTATACTCCAGCTAAACCTAATACACGCACACATTCACACTTTTACAACTATATAATATGATGAGTAGTTCATATTCGGAGTATATCCGCTTATTTTGTAGTGCATAAAAGCGCATCTCCGGCGTTTCGCAAGAATGCCATCTACTATTAATGAGGTGAACCCAACAACAGTTTAGTGGTCCCTAGGTTTTGGAGCGTCTATGACGCGACACTGGCTGCGGATAGGAATTTCAAATCAGTGGTTTTGCTGGAAGGTTGGACGTGGTAGAACATTTAATGGGTGGGATGGTAATAGGGATTCTATTATTTAGAAAAGTGTTAAGAATGCAAATATTTCCGCTATTTCTATAGAGAAAAGGGACCCCGAGTATTGACGCCTATACTTGAGCCAAACAGTTGCTCACATTCTTTTCCTTTAGTTGTTAACCTTTTAGAACAGAGAGCGGTTGACATTCAGAGACATTATTGTCACATTTATTTTGACAGGTATACATTTTTTTGTTGTGCTTTATAATTAGTACTATGAAGTGTGCTGTTCTTTATATTTTTAATAGATTACTTTTAGAGACACGTTGATAAACATTTGTAATAGAGTTTCGTCATTGCAGTTAGTTTAAGGTTATGTAACTAATATGAATTACTGTAGTTTAATTTATGTATATTACGCTTGCATTGTTTCACATAGTAGTTTTTGTAATATTCTCTAGTAAGGAACTGAAAGTTTAAAATGTGATAGGCTCTAATTACTAAATATTTGTTGTTAGGCCTATACTTTTCGCAATTATAAAGTAAATGACAATATAATATTTAGTTTGAATTAAACCACATGTCAGTATTACCAGTGGTGTAGTAAAATGTTTTTTTAAGACTGAAAAGGTTAAGAACATGAAAACGATTTAATAAACCGTTTGCTAATCTATTTCAAAATGAGAATTGGAAAACTCTTAATAGGAATAATAGGTAATAATCATATTTCTGTCATACTATTAATTCCCTATATTCTATAATAATATAGAAAATAATTTCAAATAAAAGTATTAAACCTAATATAAAATAATAATATTATACCTTTAAGAAACATTCTAAATAAATATTAGTGTCAATCACATCCGGTTTATTATTAGGCATCAATTCAAACCTTGCTTTCTCTAATCCACAAAATCTCTATCTACTTTGCCTCTCAAATGCTCTCATATTATAATGAAGTTCCATATTGAAGTTCGCCATTATCCCCTCATAACTCTCAAGTTCGAATACAGAATAATATGAATCGAAGTTCCGTAACAACCAAGCAAATACGATGAATGACTGAAAGGTAATTTTGTACTTAAATTCCGCAAATTTTAGAAGTACGTGTCAGAAATTTAATCTATCTAGAAGGGATTACAGGTAATTAGCGAGATATTTGTGAACAAGTTTCGTCCTGAAAGTAAATATTTTAAAATTAATCTTATATGATTAGTTCCCTATCGAAATATCTGGAAGGACTGTTTGCCTATGAATTTTGCTAATCCACAGAAAATTTAAGATTAACATACGACTCACACACATAAACACAGATACATAAATGTACGTAGGTTATAACTATTTCCAGGAAAATAATAATATATACCGTAATGAATGTTATTGTTTTTCTGTAAATAGTTATAGTTCCCAAGGGATGGGTTTAATCCCGAATAAAAATTAATATATAGTTTGAAGTTTCGACCCATGTGTAAGCCTAACTTAGATATAATTCCCTTTGCGTTATCTGGACCGAGGCAATTTGATGGGGTATCGGCGGCGCTTAAAACTGTCCCGAATATTACTGGAAGAGAAGGGGAAAATGGATTACCTATTTATATAATTTCGCCAGTACTCATTTTCAGGTATTTCTAAAAGGTATTTCAGGTATTTTTTTAAAGTATAAATATATTCTATTTAATAGTTATTTGTTAGTATTTTTACTATACTGATATTTACAAAATTTTCAAACGAATATTGTTTGGGAGGGCTTGTGAAGGGTTTAATCTTAAGTAACTTGTTTTATTAGTTATTTTTGATTACTTTTGTAGTATTGGGGTTCTTTCCAATATTTTCATTGTAACAAACATATTTAACATAGGCCTACATAATATAGTTGTAATAGACTTTATTAATAAATGTCGTCTATATCTCAGGCATACATTCACAGTTAACCTGTAGTTTTTTTCATCTTTTAAAAACAAATATCGTCTGTTAACAAGGAACGCAAATTGAATTACATCTTTACCAAGTTGATATCTGATTTTTATAATGGTACAATAACTTTTCCTTTTTTTATTATTTATAACTTTATATCTAATCCAACCACGATCTCTAACTCACTTAAATAGTTTACGTTTTTATAGAGAAATAATAGATTTTACTCCTTAAACAAATTTTATATTCAAAGTATTATTAATATTACTTTTACACTAGTATTACCCCTTAATCTTTTGAGTTCTTGGTGACCTACATTTCTGTTGCCGCTCCACAGCATCTTGACCACAAATCCTCTAGTGACAGAATGTAGCTCAGTGGAATTACTGATGGAATTACAGGTGGAACCCTGGAATTACTGCTGCTCATGGGATTATGCTTATAATGAACTTACATGTTCCGCTTCCATCTACATTCTACTGTGGGTTACCCGGAGATAAACATTTACCATTAACTCAATGTTAAATTCAATAACAAACATTAATACTATTATGTGGTTATTCATAATTAATCACAAATAATTCAAATATTTTGGATTCATATACCGATATTAGACCTTGTGATTCAATGTTCAAAATTAGGAAGAATGTTTATAGTATTTGATTTATATAGACTGTTTTATATAGACTTATACAAGTAAATTTTAGCCCAATAATTTAAATAAAATTTTTAAAATTAATATGAATTTTTATTCAGTTCATAATGTGACAAATATGTAGCTAATTTCCTCTTATAATATACTTAATGAAAGCATGTGGTTCTATTGATAAAACACTCTAAATATAACATTATACATTTATGATGAATAGCTAATATCTGGAGTACAGCCGTTCATTTTGTAGTGAACAGAACTGCAGTTCCGACGTTTCGCCAGAAACTTTGTTTTTTGCACATTATGTTGTCTATCAAGGTGTGTTTGTATTTGTTTTTATTGGCTATTTGTTTTATTGTGTTTAGTTCGTTTATTTTGTCTTCATTGCTCACAGGTGTGTTGATTAATCTGTGTATCATGGAGTGAAAGGCAGTAGGTTTGTGTGGGGTGATTGGACGTGTTGTGTATAACTCTGTCTGTGGTGGTGGGCTTCCTGTATAATTTGAATTTGTGTTGTTTAGTTATCGTTAGGTCTAGGAAGTAGATTTGGTTCTGTTTTTCTATTTCCAGTGTGAAGTTTATGTTATTGTGTAATTTATTTATGTAATTGTGAAAGGATTTTATCTGTCTTATGTTGCCGTTGTATAGGATTAGAATGTCATCTACGTATCTGTATATATATATATATATATATATATATATATATATATATATATTATTTCGTGGGCTAGTTTGTTGTTGTTTATGATATGTTTTTATTCTAAATTGTGTATTCATATTTCTGACTGAAATGTTGGATCCCATGGGTAAGCCTTTGTTTTGTGTGTAGTATATGCCGTTGTATGTGAAGTAATTCTTAGAAGTGATTGTTTCTGGCAGTGTTATTATTTCATTGGTTATGTTGTTTTTTAATAACATTTGTGTGAGTATGTTAATTGTTTCTTACATAGACATAAAAAACAACATAGACCATACACAAAAAATAAATAACACACACATACCCCACAAGTCTACACTAGCATCATTCGTCATTACTAAAATATTCACAAACATAGGAAATAAATTTCTTACTGAATGAAATTCTTAAATGAATGTTTTAACATTCAACTTTAATTTTCATGACTATAATTGGCGAGATTAAAATCAAGGAAATCTGAAAATTGGTCAGTAAATATTTAGTTACTTAGAGCTTAGCTAGTGAGAACTATTCACAAAGGTAGAAGTCAAACTAGTGGACTCAAAATCTCACACAAATTAGTATTTTTATTAAACACACAAAACAAACTAGTTTCAGCCTTCCTCTGTGCTTGGCTACAGTTTGTGGTCAGTAAATACTTTGGATATAATACGAAGTGTAGTTTGGGTGAGGTACACAGAGGTAAAGCCGTACAACGTAAGGAGCACGTTAATTATACCTTCGTGTTTGATAGGCCTCTAAGTAGACTTACATAGAGTCGTCCCATAAAACTCTCAATGGATCTTGTTAGTGATTGTTATAAGTTTCCGATGCAGAGACGACTCAAAAAGCTTCTAATAATTGCAAATAATAAGGCCTCGATAAACACTGCGGAGAGGAGAGTTAGCGCTAAAGCTCAAGTACATAAATGTGTCCCAATATTATTACTGAGATAGAATATCATATTTAACAAATTTCACTTGCTTTTACTTGCGACCAGACATTTGGTAACTAAAAGTTGTTAATTATTAACTTGCACTTGGAAACGTTTTCGTCTTACGTCTTCTTCAGCCTCGTATTTTTGCCGCTAGGAATGCTGCTGATATGCTTCCTCGGTACCATCTTTTTGAAAGTTAGAAGTTATGTGATTGAAAAGTGTGTGTGATCTGTGCCGTGTTTGTTCATTTTTATGTGTGTTGCTATGTCTATTAATTTCAAACTTTTCTAGTGTGTTTAATTCATGGCCTTTGTTGCATGTGTGGAGAATGGTCATGTTATTTTCCATACTTTTGCATGAGTGTTTAGTGTCCATGAGGTGATTTGCGAAGGTGTGCAGAATAGTAGTGTGCAGTGCGCTTTTGTGCTCTTTATATCTTTCGGCAAAAGATCTGCCTGTTTGTCCAATGTAGAACTTATTGCAGTTGTTGCATTTTAGTTTGTATACTCCTGGGTTATTGTATGTGTTGTGCAACGTCACCCCCTCTATTGCAGAATAATATATTTATTATATATTTATATATCTGCTGCTCACACCGTTTTGTGTACCGTGTTAAGATCCCTACATTTTTTCTTATGCTCCATCGTAATGTACCACGCCCAAATGTAAGTCTTTTCCTGCTGACATCTACCTTAACGATTGTATGACCTCCCCTAAGTTGGTTGGCAGGTTTGTTAGGTCTGTATTTAGTCACATATGTCAGTAAAATAGTCAGCTGGAAAGAAACAACATTTATATGAACACACAAAATTTTCAAAGAATCTTACCACTTCATGAGATCTGTAGGCACAGCAAGGGGACGTGCAAAATATGATCATGTTTAAGATACCTATTTTAAAAGGCTCCTGTGTTCTTTAAACATGATCTGCCAGTAGACATCGTCTCTGGGCTTCATTACAAAAAACCAACTAATTTTTAGAATAGCTCAATAAAATTATTCTCAGGAGAGAACTCGTTTGAAAAAACATTAGGTTCTGAATTTTATATATTTATTAATTAATGAAATTTAATTAAAACTGTACTCTTATTTTATAATCATTATTTATCAGTTGGAAAAACTAAAAGGTTTTATTGGTTGTTCAACACAGGATAAATTCAAATACTGTAAGTTTTTATAATGAATTCAATTACTGATTTAAACTAAACTAATTTTCTTTTCAAATAAAACATATTTAGATCTTCCTTTATCTGCACAAATGATTAATTAAAAGTTCGTTAATTTTCACATATTTAAAACCTACATTTCATAAACAATTCATTAATTACATTAACATATCTTTAAAAAAAATTATTTCCAAAGTTAACCTAATAAAATATTTTATCTGCTTATTTCAAGATTGAATTGATAAATTCACATTTTATTATAAATAATTTTAAAATATATACGATTCAATAAATCTGGTCTTCTTGAAAATGATTGGCTTATGGCCAAAACCACTTTGTAAATTTAATATTTATTATTCATTATTTCAACAATTTTGTTATAATAATTAATTTTATTACTTTTAGGATTTATTTAATTATTCAACATAGAATGAAGTCATTGTTTAAGTTTAATTTGTAATTTGAATTTAATAAATTTAACTCTCTAAATTTGACGTTCATTTGTATATAATAGAGAAAATTACTTGCCAAGGATTTTCCTGCCGTTCTTGGAGTCCTCTCGTCTGGATTCCCTGGTCCCTGGACATCGAAAGTTGCCATCAATGCTCAGTCGATGGAAGTCTTTCTCCATTCCCGCGTCCTGGAGGCTGAGTCTGGAGCCCTCGTCCATGGATGGAAGTAGACGGCAGGAACGTGGCTAATTTGGTCCCATCTGGCCGGGTGATGATTCTAGGCGCGATCCGACATAGCGGCCGTCAGCACCTCGTATTAAAAAGTTTTTCAGACTGCCATACAGGTCCATAAGTTCCTGTATTTATTGCGGCTATGTCACCCTCCCCCTCTCCTCGCAGCTCGTCGTGCTTGTTTCTTGTACGGCCGGGTTGGAAAACGTATTAGTTTTAACCTGCATAATTTTGTTATCTGTTTTAGAACACAGGAAAATGTATATTATTTTTAAATGGCTGTAACTTTTTTGTTATTTGAGTTTTTTAAATTCTGTTTTCACTACTGTTTATTATGGATTTTTCTGGTCATTACAAAATGTCGGTGATAGTTCTACGTGGCCTAGTTCTCAAGTTAGCATTTTTCGGCACTTAGAAAATTTATCACTTCAGTCTCGTTTGTCAAATTTAGTTAGTTATTTCAATTTCATGCTATCATAATTTTTAATTTGGCTTAATAATACTTATTCAAAATTTTACTCACTTCTTGACTCTTTACTATGTTTATTATACCATAAATTAAAACCTTATTATTTAAATATTAAAATTGTTATTCTTAAAATAAGAAATTATTAATTTCTTGTTTGAAACGGTAATTCAGACCGTTTCAGTTGGTATTGTTATTAATGCTGTGTCTGATAGCTGTTTGACTTTCATTTTTTGTTCTGTAAGCTACATTGTATCCTGCTTTTTTGAATTGGTGCGCTATTTTATTTGTGAGTTTGTTAATGTATGTGAAGGTGATGAATTTGTTTGGGTTCGTGTTTTTGTTGTTACTATTTTTGTTGAGTATTTTTCTGTATAGTTTGTCTATTAAATAATTGTCATATCCATTTTTATTAGCTAAATATTTGATTGTGTTTAGTTCCTCTGTGTAGTTAGTTGTGTTCATAGGTATTTTATTTAGTCTGTGTAGTAAATGTTTGAATGCTGGAACAACAGCAGCATTCCTAGCGGCAAAAATACGAGGTTGAAGAAGTCGTAAGACGAAAACGTTTCATCCAACTGTAAGTTAACAATTAACAACTTTTGGTTAAGAAATGTCTGGTCGCAAGTAATAGCAAAAGTGTAATTTGTAATTTACAACCACCTCGTCATGAACAGCAACAAGATTTCGATATCATATTTAATTTAAAATCTGCATTGAATAAATAAAAGTAATTCTGTCGGTAAAACAGTTTTATCTAGAGAAAATATAAAATCTTAATCTGTAAAGATAAAATCCGTTCTGTAAAAAATTGTATGACGAATGTATATCTGCCATTCAAACTCAAACATACAAGACATTAGCGATCTTGGTTACAATCTTGTACAAACACGGCATTTGTGCATTACAGGGGCTTATAATAGTGTTTAGGGATAATTCAGCGCTTGCTACACATTGATCGTTCGTGGGATGCGAAATTAATAAAAGGGCAATATTTCTTGTTAAGTTTATACCTTTAAATATGATGTTCGCTTGAGAAAAATTATAATTCCATTTTTATATAGTGATAATTGTTTAAAAAGAAGCTAAACTTCTAACAACCTGCAGAATATAATATATAATCATAACTACAGTAATTATACTATCAGTTAGTATATTTCTTAACCTTAGTTTAGTTTATTTGGAAATATATAATGAATAAACTTATTTTCAACAACTCCATAAAAGAGAATATCTTTAAATATTACAACATATCAAGCTTTGCAGAATGAAGCTTTTTGTGTTTTTATCTCACAGCAAGTTAGTATTCAAATAATTACACTGTTATATTGCATACTGAATATAAATCTTTGCAACTTATGATGACGAACGTATTCTATACATACACTATTTGTTTATTTAAAAAATAAAAAAGTAATAATATTCTGTACAGAAAATTTTCCGTTACAAAAATACAACGTCTATGAAACCTAACTCGTAAAAATTAAAATCATATTTTGATAATGCAGAAACTAGATTTCACATGCATAAACAATATAAAATATGAGATATCCTTACTCAGATCAACTTAACTTACATAGTGAAACAATAGGTAAAAATAATATCCTAATATATTTAATCAAGAAATAATTTATTATGCCAAATAATATTTTTTTGTACCACAATATTCTTTCAATATAGCGTATCCTTGTCTTTCCTAGTGTCCTACTAAAATTTTTCTGTTGTTATTTTTTAATTAAAAAAATCGATTTCCCATTTTAACAAATAATAGACATTTTACATTAATCTTTATATATATATATATATATATATATATATATATATATATATATATATAAACGTTAAGTAACACATTTGACTTAATTACAATTTGAAGGTCATATTTGTAGCTTAATGAAAATTTTTACTACAATAATTAACGTACAAGAGAAATTTACACCTTAGAGAATATATTTTAATTTTTGAAATCAGTTGAATCAATTTTCTTCAAGTTTAATAAACAAATTTCTTTTAGCTATTTACGACAAAATATTGATGACTCCGTTTAAGCTACGCGAATGGTCGATTGACGTATAAATATTTATAGGCCTAGTTAGTTATTTGCAAATAAAAGTGAAATTAGTGATACAAAGTTTTTTGAAAAATACTCG
Source organism: Prosapia bicincta (assembly GCA_036971475.1). Taxonomy (NCBI): domain Eukaryota; kingdom Metazoa; phylum Arthropoda; class Insecta; order Hemiptera; family Cercopidae; genus Prosapia; species Prosapia bicincta. The sequence goes on from JBAIZL010000002.1 coordinate 313,556,487, forward strand.
AATAAGTCAAGTTTCGTATTACTTTTGTAAGTCAAATAGCTTTTATGCCAATTTTTATAAAATTAATTTACCGAAGTTATATTAGTAATTAATTTTAATGTAACGAAATGATTTTTATTACATTAATTCAAACACGTTTTGTAGGTGTTAAAATAATAAATTGACTTTAAATAAATGAGGTGCAATCTGTTAAAACTTCAGATTTTTAACATATTATTTAATTCAACAATAAATTAATGTGGCATGCTGAATTTTTATATCTTGTAAATCAGAATATTGTATGAGAAAAATTTTTAAAGATATTTTTAATTTATGTTTTTTTTTTAAATTTATGTTAGTGATTTTTATATCTTAATGCGAATTTTGCTGTAATATGTCTTTATACAATATTTGAATACAATAATATTGGCAGAACTTTGTTATATAATTTCTTGATTTTCGTTGGAAACTAGTTATATGGTTTTCTTAGCATAGATGGAATTGGAATCGCAGAGATGTTCGTAATTGTTTGGCAAAGTTGCTCTAAAGGGGGTGACCAGGATTCATCAATCGACACTTATCCCTCTCTACTTTCATTTCATTGGATTTCCACTTCTAATTTAAGGCTGAAAAAGGTTTTATCCACTTGTACTATAATTTAATCATTATGTGGCAGAAAATGAAGTAGCAGGTCATATGATTTTTAAATAGGCGGAAATTTATTCTACCGGAACACAAGACAACTTTGTTGTCATGAAGACACAATATATGGTGTTGGACTATGATTTTTGTTTGTTACTGTGTATTTGTTTCTTTTTCTTTCTAATTTATGAAGCTTTTGGTGGTCTATATCCTCTCATTCCACCTCTTGTAATGCTCCACTATTGCAAAAAATTCTTTTCTTATAATTTCATAAAGCACATCTTTTAAGTAAATTTAGCTCAGGGAAAGTTAGCTCAGTGATCAAAATGTTGGTTTTCAAACATGTAGATCCACAGTTCGAATTTGACCGGGATATCAATTTTTTAAATTTAAATTATTGATTACATATTTGAAAAAACTCTATGAATAACAATTGTCATATGAGATATGATAGAAAAATATTATTTGAACTTGTTTGGATCAATAAAAAACTTATTTTATTACCGATTATAATTTGTACGAAATATATAGGGAAAGTGTGAGCTTTTAATAACGTTTTTAAAAGCATACACAAAGAGATAATAGTATCATTTATAGGTGAGCATAGCAGCATGTAGCTAGAAAAGTTAGCGAGGAAGAAAAGCTTCTACGTTTTTCATGCATTATTTTTACACTACAACTCTACTAAATAGAAGAGTGCAAATATTGAGCTTTGGCTTTATTAAAAAAAAAAAGACTTACTATACCTCTTTGAAGTGAAAATAACAGAACATAAATACTAATATCAAATCTAGCCTATTTGTCTTGAATCTAGCTAAATGTTATAGACTAGGCCAACTGTTTTCAAAGTAAGTAAATGTTTTAAAATTAGTTAAATTTGTCAACCTAGCCCAATGTTTTAAATTATGCAAAATATTTCAAAGGTACTAGGTAAATATTTTTAAATCGGCAAACATTTTTAACATTTAAAACTTACTTAAATGTTATGCAGTTACTTATACAATCGTGCGCTGTAATTCATACTAAGATGCAATTCGTTCATGCGATATAAGATGAAATTATTAGAAATTAAAATTATCACTTTTTACATTTTATAATCGAGTAGGCATGCATGACAGACATATACAGGTCACGCTGTGCCTGATCATGCAGTTCATGCAGGAACTTTGCTTGTGATCCTTCTGCACGCCCTGAAAACCTAACATAACATAATCTAGCCTGAACTAACATAGTCTAATCTAACTGTACATAACCTACCATCACAGGTTTACAAATCTTTCCTGATTATCTTACAACTTTACGAGATATTTAGGTTCAAACCTAGATTTACTTTGCTTTCGAACATCGTTTTACTCTGAATAGACTATGAATAACATTTATCAATCCGTGGTAGAATGTTTGTGTATTAACACTATTGCACCTGCATCGACCAAAATGAGTGACTGGTAATTAGGCATTACAATATGTAAACATGTTTTCCAGATTGTTTTTTATAGAAAAAAAAAATTATTTGAATTTAAGTTGCTATTAAAATCCACAATTTAATAATGTAAATATACCAATGCCTTATCTCTTTTATCAAGGTCATGATAACAGTCTTCTACCTAGTATAATCTGTGAACGTATGTATTATTTGTCATGAGGATAGTAGTTGTGATTCTAACACAACGAATAATATTTTTAAAAATAATAATTGATGGTTTTCGCTGTAGTTTAAAGAAAGGTATCAAGTACAAAGTAAACACAAAAACATTATTTGTCTGTCCCGCTTGTGGGATTTTCTGTCCCATTTTTTCACAGGCCTTGATCCGTAAAAACATTCTATAGAGAGTAATTATATTATAAATAATAATAGTAATTCTAACACATTACCTCTAATATCCTGCTTTGTTCTTCGTAATCAGTGATATTACAGGATCTCAGGTAAAACCAACTTCACATAAACTCCACCAGACATATGAGTAGCTATAGTACCTTAGGTTATCAACACAATATCTCTTCAATATGAAACTGAAGATATATTACAATACAATACATGTAAGTCTCAAAATAATTTTCCAAATATAGTAACAATTTCAAGTAGTTCCGTAGGTAAATACATTAGACAGGGTATGATCTGAAAAACCTCTACATTTCTACATTTGAGGCTTGGATCCAATTTAACAGGTGAAAGGAATAATAAAATGAACTCTTAGTAAAAGCCTAGTACAGGTTATATTATGTTACGTATAAATATACATAACTAGTAAATACTAGAACAGGCAGAGTGCAACAGAATCGTATACAGTCGCCTAGTTACTTATTTTGCTACATATTTAGAATTTTACTGTCCACATCCAGCGTTTCTCGGTCCGTTCCTCAAACTCAGATTTACTTTTGAATGCAAATTAGAGATATATAAATAGTTTCATAACTTCGTTAACATTTAGCTTCCAATTTTATTTCAAACAGAGCTCAGTAAACACACACACACACACACACACACACACACACACACAACACACACACACACACACACAACACACACACAAACACACATACACACACACGCACGCACACACACACACACACACACAGACACAAACACACACATACAAACACACACACACACAACACACACACACACACACACACACACACACATATATATATATATATATATATATATATATATATATATGTTCCGTTCTGCGCTTTGACATCGCTATCGGAAACTGTTCTAATTATTGCAGATAACTTTGAATAATTGTTGTCTTTTCTAACAATTATAAATATAGCTTTTGTGAAAAACAAAAGCATGTTATTTCAATTATAATAAAGTGCTGTTGATGAAAGGCCAAGAAACGTATTTTAATATATAATTTTCATATTTCTTCATTGGCATTCTTCACTGGCATAACTATAAAGTGTATTGTAATTCAGTTGAGGGATATTAAAAAAAATATGTATATTGCTTTTCTAATTTTTTTCATAAGTAAATAGTGACTCCTAGACGTTCGTTCTTTGATCCTCTTTCCCTTTTCAGAACACTCTTTTCAACAGTTCAATGATTTTTTCCACACAAATGTCGCAACTGGATTTATCGTTCCATCTATCAAACCTAATGACGTAGTTCAGCTTTTTATATAACAAACGTCTTTTAGAGGACTATTTATGGAGTTAATATGTAAACAGAAACCTTTCTTTTATAACGAAGATTTCAAATGTTTGTGATTGTATAAGAATACAATATTAAAACATCGAACTCACTAATAATAAAAGAAAAAAAAATTAAAGAACACTAAGGAGTGGAAAACTGTTGATAAAATTGACGATGTTTCTACCAATTGATAGTTGTCTTTTTAAAATCATTATTAAATTTTAATAATATTGAACTTAGCTTATAAGCATTACAAAAATGTCTATTTTGTAACAGGTGAATAAAACTATATAAGTAAAACACTATATATTATAAAATTAAAACACTTGAAAGTCTTTAAAAACTGCTCTAATAATAAAAGGCTTGTCATTCCATCAGTTCGCATTTGGTGATAACAAAAGTAATTTATTTTTCGAATGGAAGGGAACCATTTCATTATAAAGTGTAGGCTTGGGGTTAATGTGATCGTTTAATATATAATTACATTTGACCTGTGTATATTATGAGTTCATTTAATTTGGGAAAGGTTAAACTAGAAATATCTCCTTTCCAGGATTATTCATTAACACTTTATTATATTGTCTTTTACCGAGCACTCTATGGTTTTAAAGCTATTTTTAACAATGTAAAACATGGTTTTTCACTATTACGCATAAAGCATAATTTATATATCATTTATCAAATTCATCCTTTTTTTTACAGCTATCGTTAAAATTCTTATTTCGGTATTTTGTATGTAAAAAACTGATAGATATATGATACTTAAATATATATATATATATGATGAAAGCAATTACATTCTCACGTAGGTAATAAAAATATTGACAAAATCTAAGTGGTGGTGTAAGTCATACTTTTATTCAACTTTTACAAAGGACTTTGGGTGTAGTTGAATTATAAGTTTAAATTATAAGTTTGGATTAGATTAAAAAAATATTGTTTTACTTTATTAATTACTTTATATTCCCACTTTTTATATCTGAGTATATAAAATGTAATAACATAATTTGAACATGATATAAATATCTTCTACAAGTTTTACATGCATTGTGAAGTGTAACTGGTAAACAAACTTTATCAAGGACACAAATTATTACATTGGATTGATAGTAGACCCCAAAAAAATTAGCCCTACTTTAGACAAGATACTCTTTATGTATCTGACTAAGTTATTCTTTTACCTATAATTTTCTAAGCTGTATAAATGCTATCAGACATACTGGTTGTTGTTTTCCAACTAAGAGAAAATTATCACAAGCGGAAATACAATGTACTTAAGGATTATATGAAACATTTCTTAAAATACGGCCATAATAGAATGTATAAAGAAAATTTATCAAACATTCTAGTTATTAGAGAATATAATTTATTTCATACTTTGTAAATTTTATTAATAAAATTGTGAAATAATAAACTAATTAAGTTTTAATACTTACAGGTATTTGTGTGAGTAGCTTTGCAGTTACTAATTCAGAGCTTTAGCACAAGCAAACAATCTGTATTTGTGTAATGTTTTAGCCCAAGGTTTCTCCCAAGAGTATTTAAAATATATCCTCAAATAAGTATTGAATTCAAAATCTACTATAAAATAATCAGTATTTGTATTTAAAATGATCATGATATTTGTTTTATTATTAAAAATAGTTTTATGTGTATTCCATTTGTACAAAAAGAAACATATTTTCTAAAACTTTGAAATGATGATTTTACCTCGATATTTAGGTATAATAATCTTGAAGCGGTGACTTTAATAAAACTTCTCTAGTTGCAAATAAAAACATATACAAAACTCACAAATTAATTATTTATTTACTCATACGCGTTTCAGTGACCAAGTCATCATCATCAGTGAGTGTCACTACTACAAACTCTAACTTACAACTAGTCTAGTTTGTAGTAGTAAGACTCACTGATGATAATGACTTGGTCATTGAAAAGCGTATGAGTAAATAAATGATTAATTTGTGAGTTTTGTGTATGTTTTTTATTTGTTTCTAACATAACCTAACAAGCTAAGCTCAAAGAATATTTGTTTCTCCTGTTACATTAGTGACACTTCGCTTTTACATTCATAAATACACTGAATCTGGTTCCTTATTTTTGCTACCGCTGGCACGAATCTCTGTCAGTTTATATTAGATTATACTTTTCAAAATATGAAACATAATTAAATTTATATTTTTTTCTTGGTAAAACAAATTTGTTTCTATTATATTCTGGTTGTCATTATATCCTTTAGAATATCAATAGGAGTCTATACATTAACATTTATACAAATTTTATTTTAATAATAAGGAATATATTTATAAAATGAAGGGGAAAAAATTGAGGACACCCATCATAGAACTTTCGGGGCCAACAAAAACGAATCGACTCATAATAACAAAACATCCTTAGCAATACATGTTCTTAAGAGTAAAACATTATTTCTTTTAAATATACCTATGTATAAAGGAAACGAAGTGTATTGTCCAGTTTACACCAACAAAGTTGGGTGTTATATAAAGGGTAAGGCTGCACGTTAGGTATTAATGTTGCACGGGAAACGGTCCATGTAGCTTTGTATACACACTCTCCGGACCATGCAGGAAGTGTTTACTTGAAATTTTATTACTACTGCAAAATCGCTTTCGCCCTTTTACTAAAACAGCTGTGAAAGTGTCTGACTTTTGTCCGTTTATAACGAAATAGCCTTTTATCGTTTTCAACATAATCTCTACTAGAATTACTCATAAATGGAATTAGAAATTACCTCTGAGTTACGGTCTGAGTTGACAATAGGACACATCTCCCGAAATAACCGTCTTCAAGGATTATAAAAGTAAATGCTACTATAGGCAAGTGTGATATATTTGTAAGTGTTTTTAGTATGACTTTTATTTACAAAATTAATGTAACGAAGTGATTCTTAAAATAACCTTTATATGAACAAAATTATCAAAAGTTGTGTAAAAGCATAATTGTATACAGTTCAGTTCCTCCCAATAATAAAAAAAGGTCCACAAAAAAGGTCCTATTACAATATAGAATACATTAACTTTACAGGTCTGTCTAGTTTGTAAATTATTGTATTCTAGACTGTAATTTTGTAATAGGACCGTAGCGTTTATTCACAAATAACTTTTATTATTAGTTATTTTTACTATTTTTGTAGCATTGGTGTTTTTTCCAAGAGTTATATTGTAAAATTAATATCGTTTAGAGTTATTAATTTGCAATTACCTTAGTTTTGGCTGAATCGAGAGTAGTGGATAAAGCAATTGACTAGTAGCCAAAGTGACACGTTCAATGCCTATTAGCAACAAAGAATTTCTATGTGCCTTATAAAGCGTAGTGTTGGCAAGAAGCTCAAAAAGGAGACATTATAATTAAAGTATTATTAATTAATTAAATATAACTACAAAATAAAATTATATTCAACTGTTTCCTATCAACGATACATTTTCTCCTTAGTGTTGGTGATAACGAAAATTATGAATGCCATTCATTTCGGGAGGGAGAAATAGAAAATACAGTTAATACACTTTGTCTTGACTGCTCTGCGTTTAATTTGGACTTGTATGCGGTGTATTATCAATATATTTAATGTTTTATTTTTATTAAACTTTATATTAATAAAAAAATTCCAAACCAAATAAACATCACATGTATAAAAAATCAAAATCTCGAAATAATTTTGTATTTCAAAGTGTAAAATTATTTGCTAACTCCCAGATATCGAATTATTAAAGTAGTCTCATCTGATCAAAGAAATAGCATTTCCATAAGATATTGATTCACTTGCCTGTTTTAAAGAGGCTCGGAAATAATCATCAAAATAATAAAACAACATATCTCTTTGTTACTTTAGATCAAACAACATTACTAATCGAATGGATTATATGAAAAGAAACTCTAATGTTTTGGCCCATTTTATGCTTTCTGTATGGAGGGAAAGTATTTATTCTTTCTGCACTAAAATACGTTTGGGAATAAACGTAAAACAAAACTCATTTCAAACATAAAACTCATGTAATTTTTCATTGTTGGCGATTTGCCATTTTGTTAAATAATTTCAATGTTCCCATTGGTTTTCCCCTTTCTCTCCCCACATGTCGCTCCTTCCTGCTCTATGTGATTGATGTTACAGCGTTCCAATTTATTCTTTTCATTTCAACCCTAGCTTGTAAAAAATACAGTCGCTATGATGTATTTTGAATCTGAATACCCATCATGAATGAAAAATCAGTTGACCAGTATAAAATTCTGAAAGGGCAAGCCACAGATATTCAAATCATTAAAAAAATGTAAAGGAATATGTTGGATTTATTAACCAGCATACTCATAAAAGGTAAGATTATAAATATTTCTATAGGCCACCACTATGTAATCATTATGTATTCTATTTAAACCAAGGAAACTTCATAAACTTGATACGTTCCTAAATAAGAATTACAATGATATTAAATTAATCATATAGCACTTATTAAAAAAAAACTCAACCGTTATATATATATATATATATATATATATATATATATATATATATATTGCTACTTTATGAAAAACTACCAAATACCGTTAAATATTTACTGACTAAATATTTTCGAGGAGAAAAACATATATTCTTAATAAATATTCAAAACTGTTTATAATAGCAATAAACTATTAGCTGTCATGGTTAGATAGATAACTCTTCTGCTATTGATTCTAAATCATTACTTCCAATATTCTGGTTAAAAACTTATTTTTGATGCATCATTATTCAAGTTATTTTTTTTGAAAGATGTTTAAAAATTCATGCGAAGAGATAATAAGGAAATATTGAATACTTAAAATATATAACAATAAGGGATATATCTCGTTGCTAGTTTTTTTACTTGTAATTACTAGATGTTCTCATAATTACAGCCTTAACTCTATGTCTTTTTTTATTAGTGTAAGAATATTTATTTCGTATATCCTAGGTTTTTAATTTACACTTTGCAACGAATTTCGAATACAATCTATTTTTATATTGAATATAAAGCTTTACTTGATTGAACTGCTATTTTACTTCTAAGGTTGTGAAACTTAAAGAAAACCCACTTGAACTAATTCCTCTGTTAGCTTCTCTAAGTATTCTCAACTTTAAAGTACGGCAGTCGAAATTCGTTTTATAACAAAATACCCTTAAAATGGAGAAAGAGGCTGTGATGCAATTTCATCCTCTATTAATAAAAACGTCAAGAGATTTTAAATAACTGTGCTGTTCCGAACGTTATTATTATGCGATGGTATCAGTACTCTCAAAAGTTGCATATCTCATTATGTAATAATATATGGAAAAGTATGTTGAATATTACATAGTGAATAATAATATATTGTATAATAGCATCACGTTCAATTAACAGTTTTAGTTCTAATGTTGATGCATAATCACTATATATCAAGTCTCTGGCATTCCATCTGTCACGATGTCCTTATAAACGACAATATAGAAAATAAACCTCTTTGAAATTAAACAAATGCAAACCTAAACGAATTATTTTATTTTATTCCATTGAAAACATTTTCGTATTCGAAGGAAAACTCTTAGTCAGTACAAATTATCAGGTGGTATTATTTAGCACTTAAAAAAATTTCTTTTAACCGGAGAATTCGTATAAATTGTAGCTTCACTGGCTCTTTTCATTTTTTATGCATGCTACTCGCTTACACCCGTGTATATTAATACATGTTCATTGAAGGAATGTATTCTCTTCTTATGTAATTAAAAATAAATAAAACAATGCATTTATTAAGTAAATATGTTTCAAAATATAAAGATCTTGGGATCATTCAATCTAACTTGTAATGTTTTCGTAAGAGTCACTTATTTAGAAAAACTAAACTACGGGAAGATATAAAATAATAAATAGAAATACAACAATCAGGGTGGTAGCAAAAACATAGAATTATGACGCAAACACTTCGAATGAAACCTCGTTTAAAGTTACCTAGACTGGGTTTACAGAAAGTCCCCTGGGGCAACCAAGGTAAATGGAATTATAAATCAAATTAAAATGAGGACACCAGCCACAAGATTATCCTTTTATACGGGGAAGGTTCACCTCTATTCATAAAATAAATTAGTTTTTTCATCACCAAATCGAAGTTGAAAGGGTTGATGGAAATTTTTGAAATTAAAATGCTTTAAAATTTTCTTGATAGGTTTTTGTATATAAATTTCATCTCTTTAATTTACGAAATCTTTTTCAAAATGTTCGATTGCAGTCTTATACATTCCCGTATAAGACCCGTTAGTATTACGATTGCTTCAAGGAAATCCTTCGTATTTTCACACTTATGTAACTCTTATGATAAAGTTTTTTAAAATTTATTGCATCTTAAAATCTCCTATAGATAAATACAATGTAGGTAGATAATAACTATTTTGAAACAGAATTATCTGTAAACCAACTTATAAATAATAACCTAGATACAATGAAATAATAACTTCTATATGCACATCTCAAACTTTTTCTAACCTATTAACCAGAATATTTTTTAAAGTGTTTGACAGATCGCTAACATGCACTTAAGAAGATATTTTTCACCCACGAACTATGGTTTCCTTCGTAAACAATTAAATACCCATTTTTTTTAGAAAAATCATAATGTAACCTTTAAACTTTCCGGTTTTGTATAATCTTAGTGAATAATAAGAGAAATAGACATGTATGCACTACAGTATGGGTTTATCTCACAGCCTGCACTAAGAGCAAGGTCTTCAATCTGCTTACAACTATAGGTTGAAACCGGATCTAACCACCCCTTTGAGAGGTCACCAAACGATGTAATTAAGATTGCCAAATGAAAGTTTTGTTGCTCCCTAATTAAGAACGTATATCCGAACAAGTAGTATCCTTATTCATACCTGAATAAAATGTGTCTGTAAATTAAATATTATTTTATGAACCCTTTATTTTTAAATATCTTAAAAGGGGAAAATTACTTTTAAGTAGCTGTTTTTAATTACGACATCGTGCAATTACAGTATTAAACACAATTACCATAATATACTGATAATATCGTGTTGATATTGCTATTTACACTATAGCGACACCAACAACATTACTCGATAATAGATTCTCCGTACAACAGAAATAATAAACCAGACTTAAGCACAATCGTAGTATTAAAAATACAAAAAATAATAAACCGCAAATGTATGTATTTCTATTTAAATTACTCTCCATCTACTTCCAAAACTTACATTTATAATCAAACATGTTATTGTTAATTTTTAACGTGAAAAACTATAAACCTTATAACACGACTATTAATGACGTAACTATATGCGTAAAGTAATTCATTGCTACTTGTAATAATTCTCACCCCTTTGTTTATGGGGTTGATGGATGGCGTTTCCCTCCAAACCCGTTCACCGTTATAACTGGTGTAAATCCGTTTTATCAGTACGCACGTAAATCCACATTCCAGTTAATTGAGTTCTTTGACAATTTAATGTGATTTAGAAAGATTCAATCTACTCTCTTCATTTGGATGAAAATTTAGTACTTTTAGGAAAACATCGTAACAATATATGTGATTAACTTTTATATTTTATAACTTTGATTTATTTTAGGTATGTTTTAGAAATGTGTTATTTCCTTTCATACTGTAAGATGTTTGTAAACGATCCGTAAGAATTAAAAAGTATTACTTCTAAGGATTTCATTTACACACATTCACAGAGAAACAAACAAACACACTCACTCACCTATACAAACACACAGACACTGCCGCGGCCAAAGCTCGCTTCTTGGCGCTAATCTCGAGTCCAGCCCCTGTTATGACACCCTCAGCCGTGTATGTTTTACGCTCTACATTAAAGTAAAATAGCTTATAATAGTTCTCAAATGTTCTTGTTGTTTTGATTAAAGTACATAAATTATTCTTCTTACACAAATTTATAAAATCTACAACTTTGAATAGCGTATGAGAAATATTTATATTAACTAGTTTTATTTCATGTCCATTATTTTATTTTTAGAAGTAAGCGCAAGTTTACTTCCAAATCATTTAAATTTCCATTTACATTTGTGCTCCCAAATATAAATCTAAAAGATTCCTACAACAATTTTGAAGGATTTTCGTTATTACATGTTTTTAATACTGTTTGTATGGTATAATTTTAATGGCCATAAAATAAACGATATTAACCAAGTTAAAGCGATTTCAATTTAAATATCCTTATTGAAATTCTTATTCAATTTATCTCGTTGAATTTAAATATATAACTTTATAAACGACATTCTATTTTCTTTGGCTTAAATTGTTAAATTTGACCTTGTAATAATTTGATAAACTTTAATCTTGATATTAGTAACTTAAATTTATATAATTTATATTTAATCTCCACCATTTAGATACTTTTCCAATAAAAAGTTAGTTGCTTATATATATTTTTTTCTAATTAAAAATCAATTTGATAATAATTTTGTATATAATGAAATCTGTATTTGTAATTTTGAAATTTATATTTAAATAAATAAATGGTTATTTTGTTATTAAAATTTTGACTTACCCCAAAATTCTTCACTGCACCACGTTCCTCTTCTCCCAAGGTTGGTTCCCTGGAGTCTAGAATGTTCTAGCGGACGCAACTGGACGATTTGAATGCCGTCTTTAATACTGTTCAGTTACGTTTAAAAAAATTATATTCGAATCGGGCGGTTGAAGACATGACCATCTCAACTTCCATCTTGAGCTATGGATTAAGGCTTAGCCTCGGAATGGAATCTTGCAGTTCATGGTTCTGGATGTCCAGAAGGAAACGTCCGTCTCGTACTAGCGCTGATTCACCTCTCCCGTTTTCGCATAACACGGGATTCCCCCTCTTTCGTTTTTTTAGCCAAAATCAGCCCTTTGGGCCGGCTTTGTTTACCTATTCTATATATGTATGTATATATATATATATATATATATATATAATAAAAAATAAAGGAATGAATCATATAGTATTATTTTAGTTGGTATTCAAAATAATAATAATCATTAGAAATATAAAGAACGGAGTGGTCAAGAATAGTTTAGTATAATACTGACAAAGTGGGCTTAACCATTGTTCTATTTCTATGGTAGCTAAATATGTGCTGTGGGAACCTATTGACAAAGGAAGGATCCAACTAGTTTAGGATTTAAGAATTCCAAATGACCAAAATAACCTGGGAAAGTAACACTTTATCGTTTGGAAAACTATTTGTATAAGGCGTAGGAATCACCACAATAACTGAAAAACGTAAGGTAGGGATATCATGCTGGTTCTTAAAAACTAAAATCATCGGGCAAACGACTGAGTTTGGAGGAACTTCAGAGAAGTTCAGACGTATAAGGAGTGGGCAAAATTGTAAGCAATGTTTAAAAAGAAGTAAATTTGTTAGAAGTGTTAATGGAATTGTTAGTTATTTATGTGTAAAAATTTAAAAGTGGGACGTGAATGAACAAGACAGATAGTAAAGAAATTAGGGAAGTAAGTTATTTATTGTGTAAAAGTGCAGTGAAGCAGTTAACGCAACAGTCAGGATTCCAGGAACTCAACAATAAGTACTATCTTACATTATATTTAGCCTACAGAGATTTATAAATTAGTAAATTCAGGGCCAATATAATTTCATTGTATTTATAAAACTTATTCTAGTTTGTTTTACCACTTTCTAATTTTTAGGACATCCCCTAATAACGATCTGAGAGAAAGAGCAATTTAACTCTGTAATTAAAACTTTATTCTATTGAACCCCTTATGCCTCAAGAGTCCACCTTTTTCGTAATTGTAGTAATAGTTGAGCAATTGTCACTGCATCATAATAATGTAATTTGGTATGATTTGTAACAATTGGATGTCAGATGAATACATGTAAGTGATTCCAATTGTTAATTATTTAGAACCCTAAAGATGTGTCTATAGAATGGTAAGATATTTACATTAAAATCTGAAGAAAAAAACATTTTAAATAAAGTTAAACACAATTATAAAGGTTATTCAAATACAATAAATAATAACAAATAACTATTAATTTTTGTATTTGTATGTATTTATATATACATTTATATATATATATATAAACCATAAGTCAAAATACAAATACAAGAATTATAATTGAATTTACAATTCAATTGTAAATGTATTTGTAATTTGATATTGTACTTGTACAAGTACAATTGTACTTGTATTTATATATATATAAAGTGGTGAAATAATAATGTATTCACTTCTTCATTCTCAGTGTTATGCCCGGTTCATTAAAACAGAGTGAACAAAAACCAACAAAAAATCTATGAAAATTAACCTTATCACAATTTTTTGTACTTCAATCATTCTTAAATCAGCAGTATAAATTTAAGATGTTCATTATTTATCAAAATGTTATCAATACTAAAAGCTTCTTTATTTTTAAATTTCATGTGTATAAAACTTTGTAACTTTGGTTCTATTTAATTTGACTGAGATTTGTTATATATGTATACACGCAGTAGTTAAGAAATAAGTCACAATCCTTTAAACCGTATTCTATGTATTCATTAATATCATTTTAACTCAAAAATTTTCCATTATTTTAAATAATAAGGCACATATTGCGTTCATCGTTCAACAATGGTTAAGTATAACAATGGTTATTTAATGTACTGATAATAATTTACTTATATCAGTTGCCAGGTAAGTGTACATTGATGCACGCATTATTACATTCACCCGTGATAGATGCAAGCAAATGCAACACTTGAAACGTTTAACGATCGAAACGTGGGAATCATAAAAAGATTTTTAATATTATTTTTGAGTTGTGTTTGCTATTAAATAAAAACATTTAAAACCAAGTCCCATTTTTTCTCGTTACTTTAAACAAATTTCAAATATCTGAGTCAAACAAAATATCCTACAACGTTGAATAAGACGTCTCTTTTACATTGTTTTGTATTCGACAAAGTATCAAAACGTCATTATATACTGGTCTTATAAATAACTTTTGTATGGTAAAATCTGTACTTTGTTTACTGGTCATATAAGAAACGAATTTGAAAATAATTTGTTCAAAACTGCAGAAACGTTTAGTATTCAAACGAATTTTCATATTTGAAAATCACACTAAATATTTTTAATAACAAATGCGAATCTTCGATTAAAAATTAAACATAAAATATAATATATATATATATATATATATATATATATATATATATATATTTATATACTTTTACATTTATTACATGTTTTTATAAATTATGTACCAGCTCTAATTCCATTGTGACTAAACCACTTTTCAAGCGAAGCCATAGGCAATAAAATTCAATTAATTATAAAATAATGATGAGAAGGGGGTGACAAGTACATTATTGTGCTTTAATTAAAATTAAACAAACATAATATGCATTTACAATAGTCATTAATTCCAAATCTGTTACTTAGGACAATCCTTACTTGGACAAAAGGCCTATTTTCTCCGGTAGTATTTTAGGATAAAAGATATTCGGTAAATAAGAATTTTCAACTGGAAAGGATAAATACATACCATCTGTTTCGTACCCCACGCTAGTCATGATAATATCACAAGCTACATCTAACCATTTTTCATACAAGGCGTTTACATTCTCTGTAAAAACAAATATAGTTAAACAACATATGAATATAATTTTTTCTTGAAAGATAGAATAATTTTTAAAGATTTTAACAACGTATGGCAGTTGAGATGATATATCTGTCAATTTTTATACAAAGAACATTTTTTATGGTTTAAACAACTGTAGGCATATATAGTACTAAAATCATTCAACAAAGAATAAAGTATATTTTTGAACTTGCAAATTCTCTCTCTGTAAAACTCTCTGTAAAATATGACAATTTAAAGCTTATTTTATTCCTTAATAGCACTGAGGATTATGATATAATGCCATTTAAAAGCGTCTGATATTAAAGTTTTTATAATTCTGAGTCGTAGCCTAATTTTTCTTGTGTTTATAATCTTCACTCATAAGCCAGCTCCAAAATTGTTTATTAATATAGATAATATAGAGGTTTAAAAATAATAAGCCATAAAATAAGTATAGCCTACAGTTCTACCCCATTTGGCATTGGATATTATTCAATATATAACGTATAAGGGATCCTTTGACAGTGTATAAGAATACACTGTCAACGGATCCCTTATACGTTATATATTGAATAATATCTAACCCTTTATAAATAAAAATTAATACAAATACAGGAATATATTTATAACTACAATCATAATGTTAAAATTTCTCGCCATCAACACCGCCTTCAAAAAAAATCATCTTCTACACACAACTGATCATTCTCAATATGGCTGACGAAAAGCTTTGAACACTTTGTTTACAGTAAAATATATTCCTGTGTTTAAAGACCTCGTATATGATCGTGAGGCATTTAAATATTTACTTGGATTAAGGTAGAACTGTTACAGCTGGTTCAATAAATTAAATTGTTTACTGTTTAATAGTTAAAGTAATATATGAAAACATTAATTGAACGTGAATTCACCTCTTACTTTGAAAAATGTTATTATAACAAGCATGAATTTAAAATAGGATTATTTAAATAAATAGATCATAACTATAAAACAAGTAATCTAGAATACGAGTAGGTCTTTAAAAAAATAATTGTGAGATAGGAATCTAAAAGGAAAACGTCCCAAAATATTGCAATTACATTAAAATAGAGAGCGCAATTAACTATTTCTATCAAATAATTACATTGGCAAATAAAACAGACTGGCATTCATCCTTGCTCATAATGGAATTTGTTAGATGTTTGTGCCAAAATCATTGCGTTAATTCCGAGCATGTAGCATCAGTGATAACCTAGTTAATTAGAGAATTCACTACACAGGTTTATTTTGTATACGAATTACCAACGTACTAGTAATTGCTCCAGTGGGACATATTGTGTTCGAATTACGCCGCTAAAGGATGAAATAGGTCTAACTGAGTGACAAACAGTCAGTACCCTTTTTTTAAATGAACACTAAGTTTACGCAATGTTATGAGAGAGGACGCATTATATACCGAGTATTAAAGACAGATTTCAATCAGTTGTGATACAAACGAGTATTTTAAGTATTTAGTATTTTGATTAAAAAAAATTAATGTTAGTCATAGCTTAACGTTTTTCATGGGATAGTAAGAATTATTTTAATAATAGTTGTCTTTAATCAGTTTTTAAAGTCAAAAATAAAATTTGTGTTATTCTACTTCTTCGATTAACTCAATTATGTATGAATGTGTATAAATAATAGTTAGCCGATATTTATATTTTTACTATAGATAATTTTAAAATTTATTAAATTAACGCATTTGATAATATATATGTTGGAGCGAACGGATCAAAGGGATGTAAAATATAATTACAAGCTTACAGTTTCACCCGTTGTATTCTTACTGTAGTAGGATCAGAGCGAATAAATATCATTTATTCACAATAATTTTCCTTTTTCCTAAAGGCTTTTCAATAAAGTTTAAAATAAATAATATTCACACTATATGAAAAAAATGTTTTTGCCTTTATTTTAATAACACACTTACGAATATTTCAACTACCATTGATATTTATATGCAAAATAATTATATTTAATAATATATATATATATATATATATATATATATATATATATATATATATAGGCTATATATATCAAATTTTTGTAAAAAAGTTGAACAGCAAATTAATAAATGTTTGATAACTAATAACTAAAAATCTTACTTTAATATCTGTTTTTATTTCGTTTGGAAATATTATATTTAAATTTGAACCCATATGTATAAATCCAAAAAAACGTATTCATATTTAAACTTCATTTCCATGAAACCAATCTGTATAAACATTTTTCTATTGAAATATTTTACTAACGACATATACAAATTATCATCCATTTGCCAAAAACAATGTAAAAAGTTTAGTTTTTAAAAACATTATACACATTGTAGATTTTCTATCGCCTAGTTCTGTCTAAACACATATATATTTGAATCTAGTTACGAAAAGAGTACATACCCTTTGACACGAATGGAAGACATAATTCATCCCTTTACACTATAAACTGAGTAGAATAGGTCCCTCGGGTGTAATAATTACTTTATCATATCAGGTTCAGTAATTAACTGAAGCCATAAACCTGTCCGATGACATTACCTGAGCTCTCCTTGCCAACAGTCCTAGCAGTCAGGGACTCGTGCAAATATATTCATCAACGGTAGTAAATCTGTAGGCAAGGGTTTATTATGTGCACTTAGTGAGAACATTATTTCAAATAGGAACACATCTTTTCTTAAAAAAATTAATAGGTACTCATAAAGTAAATTTAGCAGACAGGTAAATAATGAGGGGGAAACCCCAAAAGTACAAATGTAGAATCACAAACGTTATTAAAGTAAAGGATTAAGAGAAGGACCTAAATTCCAAAACAAGGTGCGAAAGAACCAAAATGGATTTTTTATTGGATTAAACAACAGGAGAAGAATAATTCAGTTTGATGGAAATGAGGAGATTGGAATCATTGGCGGACAAGGCAGGAAAATAGGGAAATCATGAGGATCAAGGAAACAAGACGAGATGTAGTGATGTTCTGTGAGCCGAAGAGGGCAGTGAAGTATTGGGAGCCGAGAGAGAGAGAGAGAAAGACAGTTAATTTTTAGGAGTCGGAGAGTAGGGAGCAAAACTACTAGATAGACTGAAGCATTCAAGGGGTAAGTGACACACGTTTTTCTTTTCTTCTGTAATATACTCAAAAGTAAAATGTTAAAAGTGTTTCGTTGAATATTGTTAAAGAGTAAGTAGAGACACATGTTTGTACATATTTGATAGGTAATTGGTGGCAGGATTATTGCAATAAGAAACCAAACTGTTGTTAACTATTACAACGCTTTTACCAAGTGTGTTAAAACTACCAAGTTCCTTTGAGCAGCGTGTAGGATTTAGAGAGGGTGTGTTTAAATCTTTAAATGCACTCTATATATATATTTTGAAAAATATATTTTTCTAAAATTCTTTCTCGCATATATATTGTTAATAAACTTGAGTAAATAACTTATTACACTTTTTAAAATAAATATATTTATAGGATTTCAAATATCTATTTCCTTAGAAATTATTTAATTAAGTTTTTATAATATTTTAGGCAAAATATATATGTAGTTTTTGTGTTGTTCATCTTCATTTTTTAAATTTACTTTAATAAAATATCTGTATTGGTTATATAATACATTAAAATTAATTGCATTATGTAGCCTACACTTTTTGAACATTCTTCCATTTATATCTTCGTAATTTAGGATCCAAAGAATTCTAAAAGAACATGAAATTATTTCACATTTCAAACGTCCTTTTGGTTTTATGCGTGTCCTCCCTAAGCGTGTCTTATTATTACTTTCGATGGTTTTCCATAAAACCAGATGGAAGACATATTGCTTAGAAATATTTATTATGTTATTATGTACTATGTTATTTAATAATGGAGAAGAAATGAATGTTTAAATTGTCCATACCTTTTCATATTCTTTAGCTTCAAAGTGGGGCCAGACTGAAGATTGTCATTAACTAACACAGTAATATATTGTATTTACGCCAGTCTATATACACGTTAAAACTTCACTTCAAGGCACGTACGAGGCGTGAGTAGTAATCTTTTAAAAAGGTTTGTGTTGTATAAATGGTGGAGTAGAGTCAATACGTTGACAGATGGCGCGATAAATTCAGGCCAGACATCTGTGTGGACAAAAGCATGGCATTGTTGAAGAGAGCTAAGAGTTCGGCTAAAGAGGAAAGCCGAGGAAATCAACTCTGTAACATAAAATCTCTGTATAAGGTCATTGAAACGTTCTCTTGCAATATCATTTCTCATTTTAGCGTTACAACAAAAGTGTTAATTTGTTTAAATAAAGTTTATTTTACCTATAACAGATATGAATTTAAAAGAAAGGAACAAAATAACAAAGGAGTTAGCTAATATAAAATCTATATATAGATCCTAATCGTAATATATTGGGAATTTAATATAATATCCACTTTCATTGAGTCATTATAACCTTTACTTTGCTTATATTTGTATTCCAAAGTATAAATAAATAGTCATTGCAAGGTAATAAGTAAAAATAATAATATTTGAGAAAATATCACCATTTACTGTTAATGTCGATAATATCACCAGTTTATTGCTTTGAATTTCTTTTATTATTTTCTGTATCTTTTTACTATTGTGATTTAACATATGTAATAATATTTTACTTTTTATCCAAATTTAATTAAAATGATATGCCTTTGCATCACAGACGTGGGAATATACGCTGACCATTTTAGTTTATTTATTTTTGTAGGCCTACATAGAGATACCTGGAGGAATATCTTTATGACATCCTCCCTTATATCCTTATATCCCGCTTCGGACCCTAAAACTCCCTATCGTAAAGAGAAAATGACTGCACAAACTGTTAAGTTGTACATTATTGTCTCAAACCACCATCGTCGCAAAGATGCATTGAAAAACTGAATGCACATATCATGTATGGATTTATTACTTTAATCCTCATTATATAAATTTTAGATCTGTTACTGTTAAATCATGAACACAAACTAAATTGAGCCAAGGGTGTCTCTGTACAGGAACACTTAGAAGTGGCAAGTTCTGCACATAGTCGAAACTAGACCGACAGAATCAATGTCCTTCACTAAAACACTTATAAATATATTACAAACTTGAATATAGTAGCACTTACTTATATTTGTTGAGGACGGCCTTTTCGAGAGATAGGTCCCATTGTCAACTCAGACCGTAACTGATCTCAAGGTTTCTTAGGTTAGGCGGTTAAGGCGGGAGTGGGATATTATGTTGTGGGTGTGGGTGTACTTTGTGAGTATTAGGAGTTATGATGTCAAAACGTGTGTGTGAGTTATAATGTAATTGTGTGTTGAATATGTGCGTAAGTTGTAGTTGGAAATGTTGGTATATTTCGTATTGTTTAGTTGTATAACGTTGGTAACTTATGTGTTGTGTATGAACAAACTACACCCTACACACATGCTCAACACTCAGTTACATTATACCTCACACACCTTTTTCGACATCATAACTCCTAATACTCATAAAGTACACCCATACCCCCCATAATATCCCAACCCTCCTTAGCACCATAACCTATGAAATCCTTGAGATCAGTTACGGTCTGAGATGACAAAGGGACTCATCTCCCGAAACGGCCGTCCTCAATAAATATAAGTGCTACTATAATAAAGTTTTTAATATATTTACAAGTGTTTTAGTGAAAACTAATAGCTCACGTGAAGAAGGAAACAACAATGATTAATGTCCTTATTTAACCATTAAATCAGTATAAGGAATAAAACCAAACAATTGTCAATGTATGAAAAAAAATAAATTGTTATATTAGCAAAAGGATGTAACACATGAAGGTTACGACTCCTTCGCTAACCGCTAAGTCTTTCATTTTAGTGCAGAAGAATGTTTTGCAACGATATTTGGCCGCTTTCAAATATCAACAATATGTTATATAAAGGCAGTACTTGATTCGTTTCTACATCAAATTTAGAGAGCATTATAATACTAATGACCTTTTTTTCAGTATTTGGTCCCTTGAACCCTTTTCCTTTCAAGCAATGCAATTACGGTATTTATATCGCAGTAATAACCTTGAGTATGTTCTAAAACATAATAGATAGAGTAAAATTGGTCAGCTTCCATTATTCCTGGAATTGAAGAAGATATCTTGGTTTAAGTAGAATGTAAAGCATCTGGTTGTAAAGGAGTCTCTTGTTTCGCCAGCCGCTAAAGACAACTAAATTAATTCAACAAATAATCAGTTTTGTTTTACAACCTACCTTCTATGTTGCCACTGCTTTTATAAACAATTTTATCTTTAAGTACAGCGTTTTCATAATAAAAGTTTTTCTGTTCCAAGAAAAATACTGGTTAAAAGCATTACTTGAATGTATGGGTTATATATTTATGACGTCGATCAAAATGCACCTTCCATTAACGATAAATGACTTCCTTCCCATTGTAAATTCTTTCGAGTTATTCCTAGTATATTAGAGAGCTGAATCAACTAAAATATTTATAATTTGCTCCAGTTTTGTATTTCACTAACTAAATAACATTGATTTAATCCCCTATACAACTGCAAAATTTACTGTCGTTAAAATAGGTAATAGGGAATTAGCCAAAATTAATAAATATTACTAAAAAATAATCAAAAATAGATTTAGACAGATTAGAAACAAACAAGGAAATAAAACTAGAATAAGCAAAATAAAATTTAATACATTTGAATTCTTTATATTACGTCTATTTAATTTGGTTGGAATAGCTTACATTAGTAAATATTGGTGAAAGGGGTAACCTCGGTCCCGAGAGAAAAAAATAATAAACTCAGAACAGGTGCCAAAAAAAGGTCATGTAAAATTTATTTATCCGCGGAAACAGTTTATAAAATCTTACCAAACAGGCAGTGACTTAAATAAAATAAAAGGAAGAATTGAGTAAATAATGATATATAAGAACCAATTCAGTTATAATGTGACTTTTCTTTACGCTAAAGAACCCTGCAATCCTAGTAATCCCCAGGTTTAACAACCTGTACTTGTTTACATGTTCTATATCAACAAAATAGCGATTAAATTGACCAGCTAAATACGTTTATGGAAGGATTTTGTCTCCATTACAAGTTCATTATCTTCTATTTTCATATTTCACTATGGTTGTTTACTAGATCGGATCTATAAGGTATTAAGTAAACTATATAATAAACATCGGTTATATTAAACCTATTAAGATAAATAAAGATAATAAGAATAAGGTATGATAGGTCTTCTCTTATGGCAATAAGCTACTAATGAGAGGTAATGTACTAAAATTCCAAATTTTAGTAAAATAATTTAACCTCAAACTCTAAACGAAATAATATTCTTTCAATATATAGACGTCTCTCTCTGCTAAAGTTTAATAGTTTATGTACCACCAAATGTCAAGAAATTCAAGAAATTTGAAAAACTTTTCAACTCTTACCAACCTATAACTGAATAATCTAAATTAATTAAACCTATATACCACTAATGACTTTTTCTTTTATTTAAAACCTTATGTACATTTCAATTGCATAGCAATCATCTTCAGAGATAGTTTAAAATAAAAATACATTGAAGTCACATTTTTCATCAAATATATACACACTGGTAACTACTTCACCATGCCCCATTTACATTTTCCTACCAATCACGTTGCAGTAAATTCCCCCCTCTTGCAACTAGGTCTCGTATCTCAACTTCCGCTGTAAAGAGTTACCGTTACACATATTTCAATTTTAACCAAAATACAACTATAGATATGTTTTAGTTTTAAAAACAGGTTATTCGAACTTTAGCTTATTTTATAAATATGTATCATTATATAAAAAATTATTCTTTTTTTCAGAATTGATCATCACATTGAAAGATGTTAATGTAACATAAAATATTGTTCTTTTATTAATTTCGCATCCCATTAACGATCAATGTATAGCATGCACGGAATAATCCCTAAGCGCTATTATAAGCTTGTGTAATGCACAAATGCCGTGTTTGTACAATTATATAAACAAGATGGCTAATGTAGTGTGTGTTTGAGTTTATATGCAAGGTGGTGGTGGTATCATTACACATTAAATTTGTATAACTTGTCTGGATACAACCTTTTTACCGGCAGACGTACTTTCTTTTATTCACTGCAGATTTTAAATTAAATATGATATTCTATCCCAGTTATAATATAGGCACACATTTCTGTACCTGATGCGGAAATTTTGCGCTAATCTCCTATCCACGGTGTTATATCGAGGCCTAAATAGATGCAACTATTAGGAGTTTGAGGCGACTCTGCATCACAGTCATAGAACAATGCGTCTCAAGATCCATTGAAAGTTGTATAGCGATAACTCCATGTAAGCCTACATTCAGACCTTTCAAACACAAAGGCATAGTCACGTGGTACTTGTTATGTACGGTTTTATCCCTGATTGTGTACGTCACACAAACTACTCTTACTTTTATATACAAAGTATTTACTGAGCAATTTAAACATTTTCCACCTTTATTTTCCACAAAGTGTAATCATGAAAGTTATTGGTAAATGTTAAAATATAAAAGTAAGTTCTTATTTTAAATAAATTCCTTTTCTGAAATTGTGTGTTTAAAAGTTACACGAATTTGTAGATAGAACCGTTGCCAGATAAGAAATGTTTTTCTTATTTCCTCTGGCGCATGCAAGAAAAGGTTCCTACAACTCCGCCATCTATCACTCGCATTATGCGATCATAGATGCCTTTATGTTCACAGGTTAACTTGGGAATGCTTGATTGGACACTAGCAACAACAATCACATGCACAGGATACAATAAAAAAAGAATTTTGAAAGTTTAAAATAAATACAATATCAACGTAACAAAACTCCGTATATATATATATATATATATATATATATATATATATATATATATATATATATATATATATAACAAAATAAAACAATCAAAAAATGTATGTCCAACATTCAATAATGAAATTTGTTAAGCTTTACCAAACTAAAAAAGAAATAAAGGACAAATATAACTTACATCTTTATACTTTATTTCGTACGTCAAAACATATACTTATAGTTCAAATGTGGATCACAAGATATAGAAATTATCCACACATTCCCCACAATAGATATCTTACATCTTCTATATACATATTTATATATATATATATATATATATATATATATATATATATTAAAACGTACGTGAAACATGATTCAATGAGTTATTACATAACAACTCTGATGTAATAAACATTGAATACCTTTTACTTATTTTCTCATTTATTCATAACTTTCAGACGTTTTTTTAAAGTTTTTATCGTGGTTATATATTTATCGTGGTTATTAATTTAATATTTCAGTCGATGGCAGGCTCCTTAATTATAAAATTAACACTTATTTATTTTACTATATCAAAATGTAAATAAAGAGTAGTATATATATTTTTCTTTATACTTGACAATGACCACACTTAAAATGTAAATGACACGGAATCATTAAATTAAATTAACTTGGTATTTATTCTATTGTTTTTTTTCAATTTTGTACTATATACTAAAAAAGTACTAATTACTAAATTTAAGAAGTTGGTATCATTATGCAGTAATAGTAAATGATTATACAATACCATTTATTTACCGGAGTATGGGCTTATTTACCAAGGTATTCATGTGTATAATGTTTTTGTAGGATAAATAGTTTTTTATAGAGATATACAGGGGAGGAAATGTATATGGTAATAATTTTTAATAGAAGAATATAAATATTTATTTTTTATTTCAGTTTCACTAAATGTTTTAATTAGAAGAGGTTTACTGGCAAGAAACAAAATATAACGGAACTAACAATGCTTGTGAAAATAGAGCGTAAATCCTAAGCCAGATTGTTTCATTTTTAGAGCAGCAATAAGTTGTTGAATTAAAAACGCCAGCTTTGTTAGGCAAGATTTATAGTAAACAATGTTCCATGCTCATTTCCTTTATATGAAACGAACATTGTTTGAGCTTATGTGTAAAATAAAAAAATATTCTTTTGTTGAATTCAAACGCAATACACTACATTTTTCAGTCATTTTCAAAACAAATGATTGCCAAGCTTAAACCAACTTTATTACCTACTTTAGTAAAACTTTCAGGTAAAGAGAGTCACGCTGTTTATCTCAACTATGCACGTTTTTTTCTCAGGCAATAGCAGCTTTAAAAAAAACTATTCCAATATAAACCAATTATCATAACTTATGGGTTAAAATAGCTATTCTACCACAACCTACAACAAAAAATCAGTAGTTTTAAGACATCATATTTTATTATTTATTTTAGATCAAATTGTTACTGAGTGAATAAAAAAATCGTTTTAAAAACGGTTGAAAATTTGAACAACATATTTATATGGAGAGTGTGAACTAAAATAAGGAATTGACATAAAACTAAACGTATCGAACATATAAGGAATTTTCTGAGGAATGATCTTTTAATAAAACGATCATTGACAGATGGGAGTTGTTTTGCCCTTTAGTGTATGATTGCTCTTTCAAGTTATTTTGACAATTCGTTAGTTCTTGATAGAGCAATAAAAACAGCATTTAATTGTAAAAAAGTAGGTATAATGCAAATAACACTAGCTTTGCGTGGTGGAATTGAAGGAGACCCAAGTAATACTGCAGCCTTAGGATGAGTTGTAAGCAACGTTTAGGATAAAAATGTTTGCATTTAATTTCCGAAACTCATTTTACAAATGAATCTCTCATTATACTCCGCCCAGGCTCAGAACCGCCCCACAGACTTGGGCGACCCAAAAATTCATGCACATTTACTGGCCACGACAAAGTCTGGCGGCCTACCTGCCACCGATGAACCTCCTACTAGGCCTTATTTTTCCAAATTAAAATCGTTAAAATGTATATATTATTTATTATTTATTGACATTTTAAACTCTACACGTAGAGTTTATTTCCTTTATTTTTAATGGAGGCCAAACTCGACGTAGTTATGTTACTCCTAAACGTTTTGTAAAGGATAGCAATACAAAGATATTATAAGATTTAAGACCATGGGTAAATTATGATTTTACGTTTTTAATAAATTATATTGAAAATTCTTTGAAATTTGTTAATTATGTCGTGTTTGGATTTTACTTTCCACAAACAATATGTAGAGTCAAAAATGTCTATAAAAATAACAACATGTAACAATATTGAAAAATATCGTTTTCGAACAGTGTAACACGCCATCTGTTACATTCCTCACATGTTAAGTGCAATGACAGTGAAGGAGGTTTACCAGAGACATCGAGCGACCATCGTGCCACAACTCTATTGTTCCATTGAACTGAAATTTACTACCCAATCAACGGGCCTAATTATTAATTTTATTTTCAAACAGTACTTAAAGTAAATAGGCGGGATAGTAGTATTTTCAAGTATGCGAATACTACTCATAAAATTTGACGTAATGGGTAAAAAAACGGAGGTTTTGAAAGATTATAAAGTATTTTTTCATTATGAAATCTTATGTAAATATGCCCAATAAATTAAAATCATACAATAAAACGGAATTAAAATTTTCTATTAAAATATGCTCTATTGTTTAAAATATATTGAATTTATATAATAATTTAATATTATGAAATTGAAGTCGAACATTGTTGCTGAGAAACATATTTTATTGCTGTGAAAAGAACTTGGATTTCGCATAAATTGTTATGACAACAAAATAAGATATATTATATATTCTAACAATTCATTTGATTTTCAAAAACGTTTCTTGTGAATTTGTTGTAGACATTCTATACAAAGGGCCTATGGGGACACTTAATGCGGAAAGTTCCCCTTCAGACCTATTGACTAATATCTGGCTAACGTTTGTTCCCTAATTGTATTTATTATGATGGTATTGCACTTTACTATTATAATTTGTAAGACGCTTGTTTCTTCCTTTTCCAACAAAAGTACTTGACTAATAGAGATGTTTTGTGCCGAGATATGTATACGTAGGAGCGATGCTTTATGTGTCGAATCGGCACTGGGTCAAAAAGGATGTTGTAAAACTATAGGAGTTGCTCAAAAATTATATCGCCGCTAAATCTCAATGGCACACCCAGAGAATCATAATATAAGAGTGGTATTAAATACAAGCATGAAGATAAACAGAGAAAAACGCAGACAATACTGATACTAATCATCAGAGAAACAAGGGGAATAGGGAAACTCACTGATGTTATTTCGTCGGTCCTTCAATTACTAGCCTTTAGTTTTGTGTTACTAAAACATATTTCTAAGTTCTAAATCTTTTAACAATTATTTTCTTTTATCTGATAAACAGTGGGCCTAAATACAAATGTAATATTTAATTACGGTCAAGACTTCGTCAAATTAACACAATATTTAAAAAAAAAAAACAATTTTCGATGAACCATTCAACGTATTGTTGCAATTATCAACTGTATTATAGGCTGGAAATACAAATATTTTAATACAACAGTTTTTATACAGTAATAATACTGTATGTTAGGTATTTATATTTATTAAAGGCCATTTTCACGGAATGTTTCCATAATTTTTCGAGAATTATAAAACATATTTTTAAAGTAGGTTCAAAATATTAAATCGTAATATAATGATATATTTGCCTTTAAGATACAAAGCCCGAAGTTAAGAATGAAATATTGTATGTTAGTATCTCTTGTAAGTGGTTTATTGGTGATGTATGTTGTGTCAAGTAGCACCCTCTTATTTATTACTTATAAGAAGTGTTTAGGGAAAATTTTGTTACAAGTTATAAAAATATTGTATCATAATACAAGCAAAATAGATTTTGTAAAAGCTGCATGTGTCAGTTAAAGTATAATACGCATTAATAAGCAAATAATTAATTATAATCATTATTTCGAGAACAATCTATAATTCTTTTTTATTAACCCTTTAAAAATTTATGTTACCTTTTGTAAACGATATTCTAAAATTTTATTTTGTACATATATATAAATTTTTTAATTTTCTATTTGAATTATCTTCTCAAAATAAATCTACTAAGGTTTCTAATGTTATTTTAGTTAAGAAATTGAGCAACACAATTACATATACATACATACACACTGCAACGGTGCATCACCCCGCCAGCCTTCAACCTGTCGAAAGTTGTCTACCACCTAGTTACATGAGCAAGTATTAAAATCCCATCTAATAAGTATACCCTGGGAATGTTGTCTATAAAGTGTATTTAAAGTCATGGTAAAGTCAGTGATCTGTCATATGGTCTAATTTATGTCAGCTGAAACACATAAAATTTATCACATCATAAATTTGTCTTACCATGCCTTGAAGACATCTCTCCACCATGCTCCTGCTTTAGTGAAGTCCGTGCAAGATAGAGTCTTACCATATCCTCCTAAAAGAGGTCCTGTGTTTCATATGATAAAACCTGCAGTGAGTATTAACTCCTGGACTTTAAAGCAAAACCAACTAGTCCTTAAGCTAGCTCATAATTTATAATTTTATTTAATTAATTTCTCTGGATGGGTTGCTCGATTATCTTTAGGTTGCACATTGGTTTCTAGCTATTTATTATTAAATAAATATGACTGACTCTAATAGGCTGGATTTTACTAATTGTATTGATTTTATGAATTTACAATTATGATTTACTAGTTTTGAAATAATTAAATTTATTATTTTTGTACACAGGATTAATTCAATAAAAATTACTCTTTTGGCTGTTGTTGGAAACTGAATTTAATAATAAAGATATTTGTAACTGAAATAAATTCTTAAATAATAAAATTCTGAAATAAAATCTTAAAGTCCTTAGCTAACAAAACATAAATTAAATTTTCCTTAAATAAACTAAAATTATTTGGATATTTATTGCAGGAAGGTTGGCTAAGTTTATTTTAAGTATTATAAATTTCAAACTTAATTTATGATCTTATTTTGTGCCAGCAGTTAAATGGCATTCAATACATTTACATATTGTAATATTTAAACGAAATTTAATTTGTTACTAATTCTACTGCCACAGAAATCATTGATTTACAAGCTTATGAATACATATATATATATATATATATATATATATATATATATATATATATATATATATATATATATATAATTTGAAATATTTTAATTAAAACTAAATTTCAAATTTTATCACTCATTCAAAAATACTAAATAATTTGTGATTGACTTTGTTTAATAATTTCTGGTTGAGAAATTATTTATATTTTTCTACAAGTTAAATATTGATAAATATTTTTTCCCACTTTATTTAACTACTGGTTGTAACAAACTTTACTGCATTTCCATAGATAGTATGAATGAATTTATTCTATAACTATGCCTAATCTTCTTTCTATCTTTTTCCATATACTTTACTATTTCTCTATTTGCAAACATTTGAACATTTTTACATAACCATTTTTATAACTAAATAATTTTGTAATTACCAATTTTTTATTTAATTTTCAAGGAAATAAAGCCATTATTTATAATATTACACATTTAAAGCATTTATTTTAATCTTTGAATCTTTGGAACGTTTTTTAAAATCAAATTTTATGTTATTACTAAACATGTATAGAAATCATGACTTGCCCTATTCTCGTAATTTCGATGATACGTCCCAAGCTTCAAGGAGATGACTTTACGCTTCCAGACTGGTAGTTCTTCTCGTCTGGAATTTGGTTCATCCTGGAAGCAGGAACGGACAATCGGCGAAGCCAGTTTCTTGACAAATGAAAATTTAACCGTGATTTTTCATATTTCGATGTCTAGTTTTCACTAGACATAAATTAAGACATACTACATTATTCCCGCACTCCGCGGCCTCGAGTTTATGCTCTAGAAATCCATTTTGGTAATTTTGCTAATTTAACAGAAAACTATGACCTCTCTGGTCAGTGGTCTAATTGCGAGAGAGCGCATAAACGCTCAACAACAGTTATCGTCTCTATTCCCCCACCCTCGATTTGCTTGTCTGACTTGGATTTTGCCGTTTTTTCTTGTCTTAACTGTTTATTTAAAATATTGTAGAAACCTGATTTTTACGTAGCACACAAAACACTACCGAAGTCATGATTTTTGTACAATTACAATTTATTTTACATTTATAGACTTAATGATCAATCTTCATGGCTTGAAAATTTTATTTAAATTATCTTTTATAAATTTAGATTATTTCAATTTTTTTATTGAATTGAAACGGGACATTCTAACCCGTTTCAACACACACACAAACACACACACACACACACACACACACAACACACACACACACACACACACACACACACACACATATATATATATATATATATATATACATAATAATATTTATAATAATTTTTAAAATACACACACATATACATTATACACACACATATATATATATATAATATATAGATTTTTAAATTGTGTATTTGAAATAATTACTCCAAATAAATCTACTACGGATTCTAATGTCATTTTATTTAATAAATTGAGCAACACAGTTATATATATATATATATATATATATATATATATATATATATATATATATATATTGAATATAACGCTTTTTTACTTTTATTTCATGAATATATTTTTTATTAGGTAAACGCTTTCGTAACATATATTCATTAGTTTTTATCCTTCGAAAACTGAGAGTGCTTGACATTAAGAAAAACGTTTGTGGGTAATCAGATTTCTCTTTACTTATATGGATTTTTCTTTTTGCGCTCTGTGATTAGTACTATGTAGTATGTTGTGACTGATTTTAGTTTTTAAATAGATATATTTTTACAGTTTTTTTGCTAGATATTTTTAGTGTTATTTAATTATTTTTTAAAGACATTTCACTAGATATTGTTAATGGGAATATTCTTTGCAGTTAGCTTGAAGTCTTTCTGGTAATCTAGGAAAATATATTTTATACACACACACACACATATACATATACATATATATATATATATATATATATATATATATATATATATATATATATATATATATGTTTATTTATTTATGTGTGTGTGTTTGTGTTCCTATGAATATTGTCCCCTTTTCAGCCAATAAGTCCAAACCCTTTTTCTACTATCATAAGACCAGCTCATCTTCAACCTGTTCTTACGTTATGAAGTTGAAACTCTTCTTGTCCGCATGAACGTAAAGGTTTATCCCTTGAATTCGAACTCTGATCCGTAACCTGTAGCTCAAGGAATTAGCCTCTCAGGAAAGCAAACTCCTGAGTTTGTAGCAATTTTTCTATAAGCCTTTTTAGGCTGTTATTGGAGTTATCGCTTCTTTGAGATTCAATTCTGACTTAAAGACTATAATTGAACTCCAAGTTAAACTTCTTTTATATAAAGGTAAATTTAAAGCTAATTAGAAAATAACAATATTTATTTGTTTGTTTCTTTCGGTTTACAGGTACTGTTATATATAAAATATATCCAAATCTCTGTTTACAATAATCTTAATTAATCACCTTCTTGTCGTCTACAAATAGGAAATTATATTTTATATTTGCCCTAATTTTGGTCTAATTTCTTAATCAATGAATGTCTTTTTGTGTCAAACAGCAAACTATTTAAATTTAGGACCCTGTGTTTAAGAAATAAACATAACCCCCCCCCCCAAACAAGTATGTCCTAATATAATCTAATTATTATTTATTTTCCATACTATTACCATCTATATTTCTAGGTTTTTCACCACATATTTAGGCTATTCCATCTACTTTCCATTTAACCTAGGCTTTCATTTACACTTTCTATTCTCATATTATGATACACTGAAAGTCTAATTATTCACTTCATATCATCATATCTTTTATATTTCAATTGAACAATTTATATTTACTTCTAAAATATATGTCACCTAAATCAAAACAAAAATCTGTAAGTCTGCCAGAGATTTACCCAAAAGGTTTGTGAACACGTTACCTTGTTTTGTTTTAACATTTTGAAACACATTTACTTAACACAATTAAAATTATTCTTTTCTTTTTATAACACATAGAGAGTTCATATCATTTGTTTAAGAATTAAATCCATAATTACCATTTTTAAATCAATTATATAACCTCTCTCCATTTCATGAAAATTGGTAAATGGAGAGTCAATTTTGTAAAGTAAATGTTTAATTTAGTTAGTCTAAGAGTGTTATATTTCGCTTGGGCTATATTTTTTATTTAAGTTTTATTTTGATTTATTGTGGATCGAAATAAAGTGTAATTTAATTTAATATTATTGTTTATAAAACCTTATACAGATTACTTCCTTTATGTCTGGATATTGTCTTGAAATGGCTTCCTTACATCCGGTAATTCTTGGTAGATATCTTGTTGTTTTTCCTTAAACATTTTACTAAATTGGTTGGTTGGTCGAAACTTTTCCAATTAAATTAACAGTGT
This sequence comes from Prosapia bicincta, assembly GCA_036971475.1. Lineage (NCBI taxonomy): Eukaryota > Metazoa > Arthropoda > Insecta > Hemiptera > Cercopidae > Prosapia > Prosapia bicincta. The sequence goes on from JBAIZL010000002.1 coordinate 313,589,222, forward strand.
TTTTAAATATATTTTAATAGATGGCGTTTTCTCCAAAATCACTCGTTCCGGCGTTTTATAATCTCAACTTTTTTAAAGGTCAAGGTGGTATAGATTTTGATGTTTTAGCATATCCTAACACTTCCATTTTACATCTTGCACTATTTTAAGTTTTGTAACACATCTGTCGACATTAGAAGCATATTACAACATGTCCTACATCTCTTTCTTTTTAGAAGCGTCAGTGTCCCTGGGTAAACCCCGTTGCGTTAATCAACCCATCAGAGCCTTAATAGTGTTAGCAACTCTTGATTGTTTAGTTATAATCTCGACCCCACTATGCTTGTATTTCCGTTCATTTTTTATTTTGACTTTTATTGGAGCATTTTAGTTTATATTGCGTTCTGGTTTGAATTTCCAATTTTGTTAAAACAATTTATTTATTTAAATTTATCAAATTCATTTAAAACCTTGTTTTATTTCGCAAGTGTTCTTAATTACAGTGTCTCTTTTTGCCCCTGTTGGAAGATTTATAAGCAACTTGGTTCTCGCGATTTTGTTAATCCAAAATTTTATATTCATATTTTATAGCCTGAACTTTAGATTATAAGTGTTTTGTTGATTTTGTTTTTTAACATATTATATAATTATAGTTTAATAAATAAGGCCTAGTCTACCCTAATTTCATTCATTTTGTTCTATTTTACAATATTTGCTTTATTTATTTAATATTTTTACAAATCTAGACAATTTAGCCTATATTGCTATTCTCTCCAACTACCAATATTTTTGCAAAGGTCAATTTGGCCGTTGCTTTGTGTTTAATATTTACAATATTTACTATTTAATTTGTAAGAAATCATATTTCTGTCTTAAGAGGGTTATAGTATAAAGAATTAATAATTTAAAAAAAATCTATCAACAACAATTTGAAAACCCATTTGCTAAAGCTATTTCATAACGACAATTGAAAACAAATATGACGTGTGTTAATCTTATCGATCTATTATCATTAAACCAATGTAATCCATGTCCCTTAAAAGAATAATTTCAAATACAAACATAAACCTAATAATAAAACAATAATATTACACATTAAAAAAAACTCATGAATATAATATTACTTTTGGTAATACTGGGCCTAATTTTGGACCAATTCAAACCTCCCTTTCTGCAATCTATAAAATTTACATTGCCTTTCAAAAACCTTTCATATTATATCTGGGTTCACTATTGAAGCTCTCTATCATCACAACTTCCAAGTACGACTCAAGAATAATGTGCATCGAAATTCTGTGTGACAATCAAGTTCTGTGTGATTACTTACGTTAAATGACTGAAGAGTAAGTTTGTACTTGACTTCCGCAAACTTTAAAAGTATGCCTCAGAAATTTCAAATGATTATCCAGATGCGATTACAGGGAAATGATTGACAACTGTGAACGTGTTTCGTCTTGAATATTAGTTGCTTTTGAATAAAAATATGAGTCTATTACGAATAATTCGATATGAAAATACCAGTAGAAATTTTATATTTATAAATTTTTCTGATTCGTGGGAAAATTAAGAATATGACTTAAGATATATAAAGTATAAAGCAAAAACGTTCACATTAACTTGTAGACTTTCAGTATAATTCTTAATAAGTGTATTATTGCCGCTCATAAACATAAAAACGCGATTACTGTGTGCATATCGACATGTGGCTACTTTATGCAATCATTTTTTAGTAATTTGAATGTCCTAGTTATTCCGGGTAGGTGTATTGGTCATTTCTAGGGGAGGGGCTCTAGGAACACACTTTCAATCTGAATTTGTTTCGTTTTTTTTAAATATACAGGTAGGCTACTTACCAAAGTCCACTGCCTGAAATCGGACTGGTAGCTGGTTTAGTGCTATTGCCATGTATGGAACTGGCCTTGCAAGGTATGGTCGAAAGTCGTTCACTCCTGAGCACTAATTGGCAACCCTGAGCAAACAAAGAATGTTACCTAGTTCAAGCGTTGGGCGGTCTGTCTATCGCCTGTCCATGATTCATCTCTTGCTCATAAGACAACGCGGCATTTTTGGCCATAGGCCTGAATTCATGCAGTGGACTTTAGGAGTTTTATCTACTGGGCTGATTTTTTGTAATTGTGAAAAAAGATGAGAGCCTCATCTTGTGGATGTCTAAGAGTTGTGTTTTTTCTATACTACTGGTGAAACACGAGAAGTTGACCGCTGCCAGAATAGTCCTACAGTCGTATAGAAAAAGGCGATAGAGATAAATCTTCAGATGATCACTGACACAACACTTACATTAACATAACTCATTTTTTTAATAATAATAAATAATTTAGGCCACAACATATATGCTACAATTTTATTTTTTTTTATAAAAACTGATTTTTTTAAAGTGTGTCAACCTTTATTATTATCGAGTGTATAACAATGTTTTTTTTTTAATTAATTACATACAATTCAACTTATGCATTATTGAAATCTAGAATGTTTACGAATATAGTCCTACGGGTGGTTTTAAGATTAACGGTAGTTGCAAATTACAGTAAAATATTTTTGACGTTAGAGATGAGATTGTACTTGTAAATAGTATATTATATTAATTTAAATATTAAAAAAAAAGTTTCTCTATAGACTGTATCATAAATGGTAGTTTCAAAAGATAGAAACGTTAAAAAACATAAAATTAAATTTAGCAACTTATTGCTTTTACTTCCCACATTAAACTACTTCAAAATATGAAGCATGAGTGCAACATTGTGGAATGGGGGGCTCTTAAGGTTTGAGATTTTCCAAGTTAACTGCAAATAATCTCAGAAACTTTAAAAGGTTTACTATTATTTATAAATAGTTATAATTTTAAGATACTTTGAATCATAAAAATTAATATATTCTTCAAATTTGATCTTGAGATGATTTTCTTAAACCTTTTAATGTTGCGAAATATTATAGGTTTAATTAGTGAACTAAAAGGGATATATATTATATTCATTCAAAAAAGATTTTATATTTTAAAAATCCTAATTTTCTTCTTTAATATTTTTTTTATAAGGGGTATATTTCAGCCATAAGAGTAAGAAGCCCAAACCATTAACATAGAATAGTCTATTTGAAGAAGAATACAAACTAGGCTTGATTTCTTGATTGTCCATGAAAACCTTTGCTCGAAAGAATTGCTATATTACTCGAAAAGTAAATACTCTATTTTATAAATAAATATTATAAGATTGTGAAAAAACACTGAAACAGTAAAATAAAAATTATTAACTCTAACATATGCTTTTATTACTATGCTCTATAACTGTAAAATCTAGATCTGTCAATTTTAAACCTAAACATAGATATTTCAATTTTAATATTTGAAAATAAATTAGTTTCATAAAATATATTATATTACAGATGGAATAAAAGCACAAACTAAAACCTGAAAAAGGTTTAAAAAAAGAAATTAAAAAAATTAAGGAAAAAACAATATATTATAAAATAATAACACTCGAGAGTGTTTAAAAACAGCTCTGATATTAAAAAATGCTGTCATTCCTTTAAATCGCATTAGGTGATGTCAAAAGTAATTTATTTTTGGAATGGAAGGGACCCATTTCATTATAAAGGCGTAGGTTTGGGGTTGATGCTATCGTTTTAATTTGATTTATAATTCCATTTAACCTCCGTGTAATACGAGCCGGTAAAGGTTAAACCTGAAATATTTCCTATCCGGGATTGTTGGAGGGTATTGTGAACACTTAATTAAATTTCCTTTTACTGAGCACTCTAGTGCTTTGGTTGTTAATGCTATTACTAACAATTACATTTAAAACATTATTTGATTTATAGTTAATGAATTTCGTCTGACTTTTTTGTAATTCAGCTATCGTAATAACGTTGAATACGTTGTTTTGTTTTCTAACTAAATTATAGACCTTACCTCTTAAAAATTAGGTCTTTATAAAAATATCGTTTTAAAAATCCAAAACTAAAATATTTATTGAGGCTCAGTTGGTATTTAAGACATATAAATATGATGCAATCAATTGTATTCTCACTTAGTTAAGGAAAAGATAGAAACATAGAAGAGTTGTAATCTAAACTTTTAATCAGCTTTAACAAAGGTCCGTGAGGGTTGTTATATTATACGATGAAAAAAATATTGTTTTACATTATTTCTGATTTCATTTCTCAGTACATAAAGGTGTAATAATTTTATAAACATAATACAAATTTCTCCTACTAGTGTCGGGTGCATTAGAAAGTGTAATGGGTAGAAAAATCTTTATGTCGAACAGAAATTGTTTTATCGGTATTATGCCAGTTTCTAGCTGATTAGTAAGTAGGGCCAAATACATCAAAATCACGATTAATTGTTTTTCTTAATATTTAAACAATTTATTTGTTAGAAAATATAATTTAATTATTATCTATCTATATCTTCTATTTTATATATATATATATATATATATATATATATATATATATATATATATATATATATATATATATATGCTGATACGTATTCCTTCACGGATGGAAAAATATGATTAATTGTTACTATCTGGAGTACATCCGTTCATTCTGCAGTCCATAAATTCGCAGTTCCATAGACTCGCTCTTCTACTGTTGTTGGGTTCACCTCGTCAATGCAGGATGAGATTCTAACGAAACGTCGGAACTGTGAATTTATGGACTGCAGAATGAACGGATGTACTCCAGATAGTAACAATTCACACACATATATATATATATATATATATGTGTGTGTGTGTTTATATAAATGTTCGTATGTAAGTATGTGAGTATGTGTGCACCTTATTCATTACAAACCACTGAACAGAAGCTAAAGAAATTTGGAGGAATTGAATAACTTACTTCCAAGATAATTATTTGTGAAGTTTGGTGCAGATTCATCCAAAGTGCTCCGTTCCAGAGAGTTAAGATTGTTCATAAGCCAATGTATGAATGTTTGTATCTTAAGGATGAATAAACAGCTGAACAGAAATTAAAGAAATTTGGAGGAATTGTTTAACAAATTCCCAGGATGATTCATGTGAGATTTGGGAATCCTTTATTACTTTAAGATATTTCATTAAATTCATTCCAAATGTTGGTTGCTAGGCAACACTGAATTATCTAAAATTATTTTCCATCACATTGTAAAGCCATTTTTTGTACAATTATGACTCCCAGAAACGAGCGATTTTTTGTACAATATACAAAAACAATTTATATCCCGAGTCCACTTCAATAAATGACATTCAATCAGATTATTATAGGTTCATTCATAATTATGTTATTAAAATACTAAATTAAGCTTAGTTAATGTTATCATGCAATTATAGACTTTTCTCGATCGACTATTATATGTTCAGTAATTATAGTGTTAATAAAATATTAAATTCAGTTTAGCTAATAGAATCACGCCATTCATTGACTTTTAGGCTGTACAAAGTTCGCCGTGTCAGCTAGTACTTTATAAATTTCACTTTTACGATTGCGGGATGGTTAACAGATTACGTTCTAACATTCATATTTTGGAGTAGCACCTCTAAATATTAGGCCATTGTAATATCAGCTGTACAGTTACAAATTGCTTCCCAGCTTTAGTGCAACAAGTAATCAATATATATTTGTTTGTTTTGTGCGGTTCTTTATTACAACTGAACTGCGTGAGGCATTGTTTGCACATCATTATAATGTAGCGTTGCCATGGTAACTGCAATGAATAATGTTGGTGGCGCATACTATTTGCTAATTAAGCCTGCTGCAATGATGACAGTATGATGATTGGTTTTTATAGGAAAAATGATTTTTACTTTTATTTAATGTTATCTATGGTACTTTATTAGGATAGGGAACTCTTTAAAATTCTCTCACATGATTATTTAAAATATAGTCTTTAGTAAATATGTACTTGAAAAAATACTATGAAAGAATCGGTGTTTGTTTTGCATAAGGGCATGATTTTATTTCAAAGTTAAAGTTCGGATAGTCATAAACTATTGCTTAAGTGAATAATTAAGATTCACCGAACGTTATGGAATACAAAATTCAAGATTTCTTTTTATATTATTTCATTTTCAATATTAAGCTATATAAACTGTTAAAACTGGACAAGACATTTTTAATTTCGAAGCAAACAAAAACGAATCGAATAGTTTTAACAAAACCTATAATTTGCAGTAATGTTCTTAAGAATAAAACATTTTTTTTTTTTTTTAATATACTTTTGTATAAATAAGTGTGGTGTATTCTCCCCAGATTACTCCAACAAAGTTGGGACTTATATAAATGGTAAAGCCTGCATGTTACGTATTCATGTTGCACGGGAAACGGCCTATGTAGCTTTGTATATAACCTTTCCGAACAATGCACGAAGTCTGTACTTGGAAATTTATTACTACTGCAAAACCGTTTTTACCCTTCTAAACTAACAGCTGTGTTTAGGCCTTTGCTCATCTATAGTGTTTTATATTTTTCACCAAACGGTTTGTAGTACGAAATTGATAACAGTTTAGCTCTAGAAATGTATCACTTTTAATTACAAAAGTAATGTAACGAACATTTCCTTTAAGTAACCTTTATTTAAACAAAGACATCAAAAGTCAGGAAATGCCATATTTGTAAGTCATTCAGTTCCTCCCAAAGTAAAAGCAATGTACTTTGTAGCTGCAAAGTTTAAACATATTGTTAACAAGATAATCAGAGCATTCAATGCAGTTAGTTAACACAAATATATTGTAATAACTTCATTTATAAGTTCGTAAGTTTAGTTTTATATCTTATTGATAGTTTACATGTCCTGATATTATATAAAACGTTAAAAAGAAGTTAGTTATTGATGAATGATGATTCAAAATGGTTGACGTAACCAAGATAGTTTGTAAATATTGATTTTGGAAATAAAAAAAATTTAAAGTATACATCCCAATGTTTTTTTTATACACCCCTTCGAAAATATATATTTTTGTAAATACTGGAGATATAAAAAAATATACACTTATGTATAAAATTACCAAATTTTTGTTTAAATTCAAGCATCATTCACGAGTAACGGATGGCAGTTTTGTGACAATAGAAATGCTTATTTAAAAAAAAATCGTCGAAAAAATATTTGTTAGACATAATCGTTTAATTAACTCTCGGGTTGTTATATATTTAGTAGAATAGTTATTACACATTTTTTTTAATTATCTAAAAAACCAGAAAACAGTATGTATGTTTAATTTGGTTTTTATCAATAAAATCTTTGACTTTTATAGATAACTTTTAGCAATTGTAAATAATTTCAGCACAATTACTTAAAATATAAGTGGTTTATACCTAAATATAAGGCGGTGACATTTTTAGAAGATCTTATTAACAAATTCTCAACGACAGAAGTCAACACATATCTTTGCCCCTACCTCATTTATGATACGCAATATAGGAAATATCTGATTCTGTCAAACTCAGATGTCAGTATTAATTTAAAATGCAGCAAGAACGGAAATATTAAATGGTTTTTGCTTTATTAATTGTAATTCTAACAAAAAATACTAGTTATAATTCATTGAATAACACAGAATTTCGACATTATCCTTATAATAGAATGAAGTACGGTCTCAGATGCTTTGGATCTGAGGATTCTACCATTCATTAAATTACATGCTTATTTCACAAATAGGATAGAATAGTATATCATTGAAATAATCTATTTGAGAAGATATGTTGAGAGAATATTCAATTAAAATTATATATCTCAGTATATAAAACGAAATAATTTGGAACCACTAAAATACCTTGGGTATAAATACTTAGCGTGTGTAAGTGAATATACACTTTAAAGGAAATGAATGAAACAATGATCTGAGGCCTAAATAGTAGTTGGTGATGTTGAAGCTATGTATGTCCACAATGTCGTCCAAATGTTAAATATAAGTATAGGTATATACTGTATATATATATATATATATATATATATATATATATATATATATATAAACTTCTACAATAAATTTATAAAATCTGCCTAAAAGTCAGTTTCCCAGGTCAATATATGTTTCACGACCATAAATAAGCACGCAGGAGTAATGTATGTGGTCTGTACTAGAAATCACAAAGTAATATACATATATACTTTAGGGTCGGGTTTGTTGTAAGTGTGTTTATTTATGCGTGAAATAGAAATAACGTTTTTTCTTGTAAATGTTTGTGTAGTAATCGATGTACATTTTATAAGCAAATATATTTAAATTTAATAAATATTAAATCAATATTTGTCAATTTAATAACTCTGTTATCAATTTATTAAATTGGATTTATCCAATAATCTTTTGCTAGTCTACACATAAGATCATTTTTCACATTATACTTGTTTCTAAATATAATCGGTAAACTTAAATAATTCAAAATATCTTTCAAAATACATAAAAAGTATTTCAGAAAATGAATCTTCGGAAAAGATATGTCATACAATAAGAGGGATTAGTATGTTTACTAGTTTAGGCTTTTAAATCAAATTGTCTTTCATCCCTTTTATGATTTACGGAATTGGAAGGTTTTTGAAGCATCCCAGGTCCTATACCACTGCTCGATATCCGAGCTGGCATGAGATTTGTACCCGTCTTCACATTTAAATAAATTTATTGGTACCCGTTAATAATACTTTTATTAATATATTTACAAATTAAAAAAGTTTCGCGATAACAGTTTCGTTACTTACTTCTTACTTCTTCGTGCAGGCGTCCAGCTTAACTATAGCCGATGGCCCGATGTCCACGATATATATATATATATATATATATATATATATATATATATATATATATATATATATATATATTTATTTATTTATATATATATATATATATATATATATTACATAATTATTGTGATTCTTTTATTTATTATTGCCTATTAAATAAATAGTCTCAGGTATAAATTAAACTTAGGCCTATATTATATTTTCACTTAAATTAATCTTGGTCACACGCAAAATACTCAAAATTTTTATTTCACGCATAAACACACACACTTTCAACAACCATGTCACTAAAGTATATATGTATATTACTTTGTGATTTCTAGTACATACCATATACATTACTCCTGCGTGCTTATTTATGGTCGTGAAACATATATTGACCTGGGAAACTGACTTTTAGCCAGATTTTTTAAATTTATTGTGGAAGTTTATATATATATATATATATATATATATATATATATATACATATATATATATACTGTATATACAGATACTTATATTTATCAGTAGATATTTCTACTGATATTTCTCACTAGGCGCTTTTTAACATTTAGTCAGTTCAATGTTCAACGCTTTCAGTCATTCTTATTTGTTTGCTTTCTTCTAGAACATACAGATACTTACATTTAACATTTAGACGACATTGTGGACATACATAGCTTCAACATCACCAACTACTATTTAGGCCTCATATCATTGTTTCATTCATTTCCTTTAAAGTGTATATTAACTTACACACGCTAAGTATTTATACCCAAGGTATTTTAGCGGTTTCAAATTATTTCGTTACATCTACTGAGATATTTTATTTTAATTGAATTTTCTCTCAACCTATATTATCAAATAGATTATTTCAATGATATACTATTCTATCCTATTTGTGAAATAAGCATGTAATTTAAAGAATGGTGAATCCTCAGATCCAAAGCATCAGAGACCGTACTTCATTCTATTATAAGGATAATGTCGAAATTCTGTGTTATTCAATGAATTATAACTAGTATTTTTTGTTAGAATTACAAGTAGTAAAGCAAAAACCATTTAATATTTCCGTTCTTGCTGCCTTTTAAATTAATACTGACCTCTGAGTTTGACAAAATCAGATATTTCCTATATTGCGTATCATAAATGAGATAAAGGCAAAGATATGTGTTGACTTCTGTCGTTGAGAATTTGTTAATAAGATCTTCCAAAAATGTCACCACATTATATTTAGGTATAAACCACTTATATTTTAAGTAATTGTGCTGAATTTATTTACAATTGCTAAAAGTTATGTATTAAAGTCGAAGATTTTATTGATAAAAACCAAATTATTCATACATACTGTTTTCTGGTGTTGGTAGATGTTACAAAAATTGTGTAATAACTATTCTACTAAATCTATAACAACGCGAGAGTTAATAAAACGAATATTGTCTAACAAATATTATTTCGATGAGGTTATGTTTTTAAATAAAGCATTTCTATTGTCACAAATCTGCTATCCGTTACTCGTGAATGATGATTGAATTTTAAAAAAAATTTGGTAATTTTATATATAAGTGTATATGTTTTACATCTCCAGTATTTACAAAAATATATATTTTCGAAGGGGTCTATAAAGAAACATTGAGATGTATAATTTAAATTTTTTTATTTCCAAAATCAATATTTACAAACTATCTTGGTTACGTCAATCATTTTGAATCATCATTCATCAAACACTAACTTCTCTTTAACGTTTTATATAATATCAGGACATGTAAATTCTCAATATGATATAAATCTAAAATTACGAACTTATAACTGAAGTTATAATATATTTGTGATAACTAACTGCCTTGAATGCTCTGATTATTTTGTTAACAATATGTTTAAACTTTGCAGCCACAAAGTACATTGCTTTTACTTTGGGAGGAACTGAACGACTTACAAATATGGCATTTCCTGACTTTTGATGTCTTTTTTTAAATAAAGGTTACTTTAAGAAAATGTTCGTTACATTACTTTTGTAATTAAAAGGGATACATTTCTAGACCTAAACTGTTATCAATTTCGTACTGCAAACCGTTTGGTGAAAAATATAAAACACTATAGATGAGCAAAGGCCTAAACACAGCTGTTAGTTTAGAAGGGTAAAAACGGTTTTGCAGTAGTAATAAATTTCCAAGTACAGACTTCGTGCAGAATAATGTTCTAGAAGAAAGCAAACAAATAAGAATGACTGAAAGCGTTGAACAATGAACTAACTAAATAGAAAAAAGCGCCTAGTGAGAAATATCAGTAGAAATATCGAGCATAGGACGAGCAAGAATTGGATCTGCTGTTTTCAGTAGTTTCAACCAATGTCTTCGTATTTTTCACATTAAAGCAAAAGCGATATCCCAATATTATTTTCTATTATTGGAAAAAATATCTTAGATAGGTAACGCCATTTTAAATGCTGAAATATATAATGGAATTCACTTTATGGAAACCTGAAGGGAATTGCAATTATTGTTTCTCAACTGCATTTTTAAATCTTGAATTAGTGTCACGTTTTGCTATAGATGGTTAGGATAAATATCATGCCACATAGAGCACACACAGGTACAACATAAAACGCATCATTTGTCCCTAGATTTGTACTTGGAATATTTCTCCCCAAAATCCATATTTACGAGTATAGCTTACCAGTATGACTCACCAGGAATATTTGTGTTGTAAGTTTCGGCTTTTCCCAAGCACCAATCACAACTCCGGTAATATATTAAATATATTACCTATATATATATATATATATATATATATATATATATATATATATATATATATATATGCGTAATAAAACCTAAAAGTTATTTAAATGTTTTACTTTTAGATTATATTATACTCGTAATTACCTTACCTTTTTATATTCACACCTTCAGGTTTCTAAATAATCAAACAATCATGTAAATCTGATATTACTACATTTATTCATCTGTTATCCAATTATTACAAATTCTACCTTCAAACACATTATTATGACGCAGTGACAAATATTGATTGCATAAGTAATACTACAGTCACTAAAAAGTGGACCCTTGAGGCTTTAGGTTCTTGTCACAATAAAGTTTAATAAATACAGTGTTAGGTTGCTCTTTTTCTCGGATCGTTATTACAGGATCTTCTATAAAGTAGGAAGTGGTGAAAACAACTACTTTCGTTTTTATAAAGACAAGGTTCTGAATTGGTTCTGAATTGACTAATTTATAAATCTCTGTTGGCTGATTCTAATATAAGAAAGATTGCACTTATTGTTTGAGTTCCTGGAATTCACTGAAACCGTTGCCTGTTAACGGCTTCCTGCACTTTTACGTAATAATTAACTTACTTTCCTATTATCTTTACTATTTAGTTAGTTCCTTGTTGCACTTTTAAATTTCTTCACATCAATAACTAACCATTCTTACTGCATTTCCCTGATAACACAGTTTAGCTATATTTTGCCTCCACTTCTAAACATTTCACTTATTGAGAAATGGCAGCCATGTTTGGTCTTTGTCGTCTGTATATCACTGTATTTTTTAAATTACTTTGGATATCAAGCTATATACCTTCATATAACGGTTTCCTTGTTTTAGTTTTAGGATGTTTACCAATTTCTTTCAGACTTCTACTCTTTATACCTTTTTTTATTTTACTAGAGATGGATGAAAATCACTGATTTCCATACTTAGTATTTTATTTGTGACTCATTCTATATCATGATGTGATTGATAAAATCAATACTACCTTTAAAACGACCAAAATTGATTGCAAATTCCAAATTTGTTGAACGATTTTGTCAGCTGAGCTTTTAAAAACCTTTCAGGAATGTTTTTAGTAATTATTATCCAAGTGTGATTATACTAAACAATGTATTTATGTGTTTCTCTTGATCCCCACACCCTTTGGAAGCTGAAAATATTTTCATGGAGTAATTAAATAACGAAAAATGCAACTATGATTACATACGTTCTCTCGGCCATTGGGGAATATGTTGATAAAAATGCTTGACGTCAATTTTCACGGAATAATTAAATAACGAAAAGTTCAATTACACTCATACGCACTCCGTCAGATATTAGCTAAACTATTGACGTAATTGCTTGATATTTAAAATCTGTTTATTAAAACTGGCGTTCTACCTGTGTGGAGATCTATAGAATTCTCCAAGTTGGAAAACTGTTTTTCTATTTATTCATTGTAGGATATTTATCAAATATTCTTCACAATTTAAAATACTAGGTCTCATCTAAAACACAAATTAATGAAAGATCGATCACACTTGCCTTATACAAACACTAGCTTACTTGCTTTTAACTGCAAACTTTATAATTCACAATATCTCGTAAACCTTGTCTGAAATTTCCTACGTCACTTGTATTATTATTGACGTCAAACAATAAAATAAATTTGGCTATGCTTCTGCAAATATTTCGGCCAGGGCTTTTCGGGCGATGTTTTCATTTTAATATCACATTTTATGAAGAAAAACATGTTGCCCAAAGCAGTATCATGATAAAAAGTAAATATTATTTAAATATATTTCCGAGCCCATCGTTCCAATCCGTATGTATAAATATTTCATTTTTCTGTTTAAAATATAAATTAAAATTATTTTTTTATAAACAGAAAATTTTCATACTTATAATTTACCAATAGCAGTCTTTTAGGAGTGGTTGCCACATTGAATTTAAATGAAAAGTAGTCATCACACAAGTTCAACACTAGAACAAGTAACGTTACCTTAAATATTTTTAAAAATATAATTATTTCATACTAATTTATTTATTATTTAATTCACTTGACAAATGTTTACCACGATTTATCTCTCTAGTATTTATTTTTAAACCAAAATACATACAATAATTTAAAATTTGAAACATTCTTACAAGCGCATGGCTATTGTGATTTATTTATGTACTTAAGAGTCCTGAATACGGCTATTTTCACATAACTCATCCATAAATTTACAAAAAGATCCAATAAAAGATACTCAAAGCATTATTTATCATGGACCAGGAAGCAACTCTCAGAAGCAAGTGGCTATTAAGGAGACACTGTATAAAATATAGAGCTTAGTTAAGCCATTAAAAATAAAATATCGCTTTTTGTTGAAATTACGTGTCCGTAAGTTTGTTTCCATGGGAATCTAAATCAATACAAATACAGCCAATTTAACACTTCCCCACCAAGAATCACACAAGAGTGTGTGTGTGTGTGTGTGGGTGTGTATGTGTGTGTGTATGTATGTAAGAGCCTTATGCTTTATTAAGCCAGTGATCCGATCGCCATGGAACTTTGGAAAATTGTTGACTACATTTTTGAAAGGTTTCTGGCGACATACCTTTTTCCAACATGTGGTTTAACAAGTGCCATAATTGCATTAAATATGACTTTCGGCCTTATCTCAAGGCATTTTATTGAATTCATTTCGAATTTTAGTTGCGAGACAACACTTAACAATATGAAATTATTTTCCAACACATTTCAAACAATATACAAAAAAATATTGTATATCCGGATTCACTCTAATAAATAACATTCAATCAAGAACTTTTATTGTCACGCTTTTCCCAATAAACTACTATAAAATCAGCTATTATTATCCTAATAAAATACTAAATTAAGTATAGCTAATGTTAACTCTTCATTCATTGACTTTTAGGCGGTACAAAGTTCGCTGGGTCAGCTTACTGGACATTATGGTTTTAAATTTTACTTGACAGTCGTTTTGCAGTAAGATCAATGATCTTTTCTACAAGATCAAAACACTATATTGTATTCATTTTCAAAGCTAAAGTTTGTTTACAGATATAAATTATAACTTAAAGAATTACTTCGGAGTGATTTTTTCCTAAACTGATAAAACACAGTTTTCCTATATTTTTCCTCCACTTATAAACATTTCACTTATTGAGAAATAGAAGCTATATTTGGTCTTTGTCGTTCGTATATCACTGTATTTTTTTAATTATTTTGGATATTAAGCTATATACCTTCATATCACGGTTTCCTTGTTTTATTTTTAGTCATTTGGGGTTTATGTTTACCAATTGTTTTCAGACTTCTACTACTCATTCTACTACTCGTTTGAAACGACCAAAATTTATTGAAAATCCCAAATTTGTTGAACGATTTTGTCAGCTGAGTTTTTAAAAACCTCCTTCAGGAATGTTTCTAGTAAATATTATCCAAGTGTGATTATATTAAACAATGTATTTATGTGTTTCTCTTGATCCGTACACTCTTTGGAAGCTGGTTTTTGTAACTAGTCTTCTTCTATAAAATATTTTCATGGAGTAATTAAATAACGAAAAATGCAACTATGATTACATACATTCTCTCGGCCATTGGGGGAAATGTTGTTAAAACTGCTAGACGCCAATTTTCACGAAATAATTAAATAACGAAACCTGTAACACACTTTAGATGGTGTTACATATTAAAAAAGGAAATTTCAGAAAACGAACGAGAATGTATTCAAAATTGTAACAAATTAGAACTAAATAAAAAAATTGTGATTTGTTAGAAATATTTTAAATCAAATCTCTGGATGGTAGTGGCATCTGTAGGAAGAGTTTAAAAATAAAATTAAAGTAATATGCGCACGCCCGATGCGCGGTAGCTAGGAGGCCTGCTTGTTACGATATTTTAATTTCTCTTCTAGCCAAAATGTAGGAACAGAAACATGTTTTGGTAGTGCGAGGAGCGAGGAAATGTTTAGTTTTCAATCTTTAATGTAACAGTCATTTTTTTAAATTTCTTGTAATCATAATGTAAAAGACAGCGCACGTCGCCAAGTACGAAGATAGAACGCTGAGTTACTGAAGCTTTTTTCAAAATCATGACCGAGGGAATCTTGTAAGGTTTTTCCAATAGAAGGATGTGAGGCTACACCTTGTTAAAACAGCTAAGAGAACAAATTCAAACTTTGGTGAACTATCATAAAATTTAAATGCCTAAACAGTTTAATACAAAATTGATAAAGTTTAAATTTTTCAATACGTACATAAATGTAATTTATGCATTATTTGGTGCATTCGTTTTCAGTTTAAATTGTAAGAATTAATTATGAAAAGAGGAAGCAAGCAAACTCGAAAACAGAGTCATTTCAGCCATTGATTGTTAATATGTAAATTTCCTCATAAGTCAAGTGTTAAATGTTCATTAATCAGTAACTAGCGCAATATTTCAGAAATATGTATTTTGGTTTGTAACTTTATAATTTTTTGGCTAAATAAAATTGGTTTGATTTGTTTTAATTGAAGTTTAAAAGAGCAATTATTTAACGAGCACACAAATCCCATACATCTTATTTTAATAAGAATTTAGACAATAATTTAATAAGACTTTGAAGGTCCTTTTCTAAATATGTAACTATAAACTGCAATATTTAAAATCAGCTTTATTTCATAAAAATTAATGCTACGAAAAATAAAAACAGTTACAAACCTTCAATTACACTCATACGCACTCTGTCGATTATTAGCTAAAATATTGACGTAATTGCTTGATGTTTAAAATCTGTTTATTAAAACTTGAGTTTCACTTTTGTGGACATCTGTAGAATTCTCTAAGTTGGAAAACAGTTTTCGTTTTTATTCATTTTACGATATTTTTAAAATATCCTTCAAAATTTAAAATACTAGGTCTGATCTAAAACACAAATTAATGAAGGGTCGATCACACTTGCCCTATATATACAACAGCTTACTTGCTTTTAACTGCACACTTTATACCGTAATTCACAATATCTCATTAACTTTGTCTGAAATTCGCTACGTCACTTGTATTTTTATGGACATGAAACAATAAAAGAAATTTGGCTATGCCTCTGCAAATATTTCGGGCGATGTTTTCACTTTTAAAATCACATTTTTTGAAGAAAAACATGTTACCCAAAGCAGTATCATGATAAAAAGTAAATATTATTTAAATATTTTTCCGACCCCATCGTTCCAATCCGTAAGTATAAACGTTTCATTTTTCTATTCAAATTATAAATTAAAATTATTTTTTTATAAACATAAAATTTGCATACTTATAATTTACCAATTGCAGTCTTTTAGGAGTGGTTGCCACATTTAGTTTAAATAAAAAGTAGTTATCACACAAGTTCATCCCAACAATTATTTAAAATACTGAAACATTCTTACAAGTGCAGGGCTGTTGTGATTTATTTACTTACTTAAGAGTCTTAAATACGGTTATTTTCACATAACGCATCCACAAATTTACAAAAAGATCCAATAAAAAATTAATTATAATAAATTAATTAATTATAATTTACCAATTGCAGTCTTTTAGGAGTGGTTGCCACATTGAGTTTAAATAAAAAGTAGTTATCACACAAGTTCATCCCAACAATTATTTAAAATACTGAAACATTCTTACAAGTGCAGGGCTGTTGTGATTTATTTACGTACTTAAGAGTCCTAAATACGGTTATTTTCACATAACGCATCCACAAATTCACAAAAAGATCCAATAAAAATTAATTATAATAAATTAATTAATTATAATTTACCAATTGCAGTCTTTTAGGAGTGGTTGCCACATTGAATTTAAATAAAAAGTAGTTATCACACAAGTTCATCCCAACAATTATTTAAAATACTGAAACATTCTTACAAGTGCAGGGCTGTTGTGATTTATTTACGTACTTAAGAGTCCTAAATACGGTTATTTTCACATAACTCATCCACAAATTTACAAAAAGATCCAATAAAAGATACTTAAAGCATTATTTATCATGGACCACGAAACAACTCTCAGAGGCTAGTGGCTATTAAGGAAACACTATTTAAAATATAGAGCTTTGTTAAGCCATTAAAAATAAAATATCGCTTTTTGTTGAAATTACGTGTCCGTAATTTTATTTCCATGGAAATCTAAATCAAATACAAATACAGACAATTTAACACTTCCCCACCAATAATCACTTGAGAGTAACGTAGCTACAAATTGGTAACAAAAACGTTTGTGAGATGTTCAGTGATTCGTTTTTAAATTTAAAAGTAATCAGTGTCCTCTAGAAACAGTCGCCTATTCATTCATATTGTTCTTCTTCTTTACTTTAAAATCTTCTATTTCGTAGCCTTTATAAAAAAAACTAACCAGATGGTTTCATTGTATGGTTTGACGTATAGTCAATATATAACCAATGATAATTTACGTGTATAGTAAACCTACAATTGGAATACAAGGAAAATATCTGTTTGAATGTAAGTTCAATTCTATAAAGCTTTTAACCAGTACAAGTAGGCTATGGTCCCAAACCACTAAGGTATGACTCTATAAAACCCTAATTTGATCAGTCCTAATGTATGGAGAGGAGACGTGTATTTTAACTGCCGTGATGAAAAGTTAGTTGCCATTGTTTGTGCATAAGCTTTTAAGGAAAATGTATGGTTTGGTCCACGATGTACAAACAAATGCTTGGAAGCTTGGATCTAAGGCAGAAGTGCGTTTCTTACACAAAAATGCAAATGTGGTCCAGTTTATTAAAACACGACGTCTGGAATGGTTCGGCCACATCCAATTAGGCATTAGAATGCCAACCAAAGAACGCCGAAAAAACGTTTACATGTCACTGTGATTGGCAAAAAAAAGTGTGACTACAGAACCTTGAGGAGGATTTAAGGATACTCGGAGTTACAACATGGAAACGAAAGGTTAAAGACCTACTAAAGAAGTACATGGTAGGACATTGTTAAGGAGGTAAAGGTCTACCACGGGATGTAGCGCTACGTAGTAAGTAATACATTACTTATCAATAGTGAAATATTGAATGCATTCAGCATTTATTACGAAATAGTGTGAAGACATAGCTGTTCTCTCAAAGCGAAAAACGGAAAAGAATATTTCCATGAAAGGTTATTGTTGTGTCACGACAAGTACACCATCATTGATAGAATAGATCATTTTAAATCTTCGTAAACTCCAAAGTTCAAATTCAGAGTATGCTTAAAGTAACAATATGGCAAAGTACAAATATTGGTTGGCCAAACGCAAAACCTTTACTATAAAAATCTAACGTGTAAAGTTATGGAGACCAACATCAGCACAACATTCTTGCAAGACGCAATGTTATTACAACAATTGGTAGGTACCAACAAGCAAACTTCATTTCACATCAGTAACATCTGTAATGCAATTATTTAAATGGACAATATTATTTGCAAACCTACAAGCATGATGGTAATACACACTTACACATAGCCACACAATAACATTACATTTACACAATAACATTACTTGTCAGTGCTAATATCACTGACTCTGCGTGAAGAAATTAGAAGACAGATTGCCATTTTAGGTTTTACAAAATGCATTGTTTAGAGTTAAGTTCAAGCACGATGTAGGGCTTAATCAAGATACTCATAGATGTTGTAAAAATACCATATTTATTGATACTAGGATATTAAGGTCATTAAATACCGATTTTACGTATTTTTAAATTGAATTACACTAAATATCGTTATAATTACGTCTTGTTTGGCCTCTCATTTCCGAAAATAATTTATAAAATCTAAAAATATCTGTAAAAATTACCTACATGTACCAATTTAAAACAATTTAGTTTTTACACCAAAGCAGAGTAGGTGACTCATGGAAAACCACCGACGGCAGGTAAACAAATCAGTGCTCGGGAGTGTGTGTGGACGTGAGTAGCTTAATCCTCTAGGGCGCTTCAGAGTTTGTATGAACTATAAGTTAGATAACCATATAGCACATCATCTGTTACATTCTTCACATGGTAGGCGCAATGACGATGTGGTCGGACTAGTAAAGATTTCCAGCGACCACCATCGCATTACTATTTTACTGCTAGAGGTATTTATCTGAATTATATTACCATACACAATGAATTGATAAAGTAGAATTATAGTGGAATTTATAAGTACATGAAGAACATAGATGTGTATGAGTCGAAAAACGGAGGGTTGGTAAGTTTTAACATATTTTTTCACAATGCTAACTTATGAAAGTGTATGTTTAATAGCACGTGTCTATTAAACTAAATTCATACCTTTAAGTTGAAACTTGCAATTTAGTTTAAAATTGAAAACTGTTCTATAAAATTAACGTCTAACATTGTTGCTAAGAAACGTAGTTTATTCCTTTTATATAAATTGTTTTCTCCCTATATTGTTATGAAAAAAACTAATTTGAAAATTTTCGTTCAATCATTTAATTATCTTTAAAAACGTTGCTTGTGAATAGAGTATCTTTTAAATAGCCAAAATTCAACTAATCAAAAAGAAGACGGCGCACTTTCGAACAGTTGAACGACGTGTAATTTGGTTAGTTGAATATTGCGTGCTTTTTGGTCAGTTTGAAGAAACGTATGAGACATCGTTACAAAAAATGGCTCATGGGGACATTTATTGCGGTAAAAACCCTCTTCAGACCTTTGACTATTACCTGACTGACATTTTCTTGTTAGACGCTTCCTCTTCTCTTTGTCAACAAATAGGGTTGGCTCAGAGAGATGGTTAGTGCCAATCTACAATCAGAAGTGACACTTTATGTCGCCCATATGTACTGGTTTTAGAAAGATGTTGCTGTATATCTACGTATAAGGGTTGCTGTATAATTATATTGCAGCTAAACCTATATGTAATACTTACAGTATCATAAAACATACATAGTAATATATTAAGATATGAAGTAAGAAAGAGAAAAACGAATGAAATACTGAGACATATTCATGAGAGAAATCCTCACCAAAACAATAGGAATAAGGAATCGCATTGGTTATAATTTACGTCATCCTCGACAATTCAAGCAAAAGCCTATAGTTATGTGTTACTAAAACGCATTAATTAGCCCTAAACCTTCTAACATTTGATTTCTCTTATCTGATAATATAACGGTGTATACATCTTTTAAACTTATTTTTCCCCCTCTGAAGTCTTTATAAAATGAATTCGATTGTTGTGCAGTATCTACGAAAATATTTTACGAATTATGGCATATCAGCATTAAAATAGAATCTATTTTAATACATTTTACGTAATAGTGTCTAACTAGTTAAAATGCTATCTTACAATGATATTTTTATTATTTATTGGTATTTACAAGGTACTTTCCCATCACTTTCTAATTACATTAAAATAATTTTTTAAGTTGTCTTGAATTAGTAAATTAGTATTTATGCATTTTAGATACAAGACCGTAAGATGAGAATACAAAAATGTATGCTATAAACGTACTTCCATTAAGTGGTTTTTTGGTTTTTTATGTTGTGTCAAGTAGCATCCTTGAATTTATTACTTTTAAGAAGTGTGTAAAGAAAAATTTGTTGCATGCTAGTAAAGCACAGTTACAATTTTCGATTGAGTTATTTTCTTAAGAATATCGTATTAAGAATAATATTTAGATAACAGGTTGTTTATTAAATTGAGCAAGACATTTTAGAAACTCTTATGTCTATAAAGTATCCCATTCTCTATGTTACTTGGGATATAAACCGTTTTATGTATGACACACGTATATAAAGGTGTATATATATATATATATATATATATATATACACGCACACACACATTCACACTTTTACAACTATATAATATGATGAGTAGTTCATATTCGGAGTATATCCGCTTATTTTGTAGTGCATAAAAGCGCATCTCCGGCGTTTCGCAAGAATGCCATCTACTATTAATGAGGTGAACCCAACAACAGTTTAGTGGTCCCTAGGTTTTGGAGCGTCTATGACGCGACACTGGCTGCGGATAGGAATTTCAAATCAGTGGTTTTGCTGGAAGGTTGGACGTGGTAGAACATTTAATGGGTGGGATGGTAATAGGGATTCTATTATTTAGAAAAGTGTTAAGAATGCAAATATTTCCGCTATTTCTATAGAGAAAAGGGACCCCGAGTATTGACGCCTATACTTGAGCCAAACAGTTGCTCACAATCTTTTCCTTTAGTTGTTAACCTTTTAGAACAGAGAGCGATTGACATTCAGAGACATTACTGTTAGATTTATTTTAACAGGTATACATTTTTTTGTTGTGCTTTATAATTAGTACTATGAAGTGTGCTGTTCTTTATATTTTTAATAGATTGCTTTTAGAGACACGTTGATAAACATTTGTAATAGAGTTTCGTCATTGCAGTTAGTTTAAGGTTATGTAACTAATATGAATTACTGTAGTTTAATTTATGTATATTACGCTTGCATTGTTTCACATAGTAGTTTTTGTAATATTCTCTAATAAGGAACTGAAAGTTTAAAATGTGATAGGCTCTAATTACTAAATATTAGTTGTTATACTTTTCGCAATTATAAAGTAAATGACAATATAATATTTAGTTTGAATTAAACCACATGTCAGTAATACCAGTGGTATAGTAAAATGTTTTTTAAGACTGAAAAGGTTAAGAACATGAAAACGATTTAATAAACCGTTTGCTAATCTATTTCAAAATGAGAATTGGAAAACTCTCAATAGGAATAATAGATAATAATCCTATTGCTGGCATACTAATAATTCCCTATATTCTATAATAATATAGAAAATAATTTCAAATAAAAGTACTAAACATATTAGAAAATAATAATATTAGACCTTTAAGAAACATTCTAAATAAATATTAGTGTCAATCACATCCGGTTTATTATTAGGCACCATCCGAACCTTGCTTTCTCTAATCCACAAAATCTCTATCTACTTTGCCTCTCAAATGCTTTCATATTATAATGAAGTTCGCCATTATCCCCTCATAACTCTCAAGTTCGAATACAGAATAATATGAATCGAAGTTCCGTAACAACCAAGCAAATACGATGAATGACTGAAAGGTAATTTTGTACTTAGCTTCCGCAAATTTTAGAAGTACGTGTCAGAAATTTAATCTATCTAGAAAGGATTACAGGTAATTAGCGAGATATTTGTGAACAAGTTTCGTCCTGAAAGTAAATATTTTCAAACTAATCTTATATGATTCGTTCCCTATCGAAATATCTGGAAGGACTGTTTGCCTATGAATTTTGCTAGTCCACAGAAAATTTAAGATCAACACACGACTCTCACATATAAACACAGTACGTAGGTTATAACTATTTCCAGAAAAATAATAATATATACCGTAATGAATGTTATTGTTTTTCTGTAGTTCTAGTTAGTTCCCAAGGGATGGGTTTAATCCCGAATAAAAATTAATATAAAGTTTGAGGTTTCGACCCATGTGTAAGCCTAACTTAGATATAAGTCCCTTTGCGTTATCTGGACCCAGGCAATTTGATGGGGTATCGGTGGCGCTTAAAACTGTCCCGAATATTACTGGAAGAGGAGGGGACAAATGGATTACCTATTTATATAATTTCGCCAGTACTCATTTTCAGGTATTTTTAAAAGGTATTTCAGGTATTTTTCAAGTATAAATATATTCTATTTAATAGTTATTTGTTAGTATTTTTACTATACTGATATTTACAAAATTTTCAAACGAAATTACCCCTTAATCTTTTGAGATCTTGGTGACCTACATTTCCGTTGCCGCTCCACAGCATCTTGACCACAAATCCTCTAGTGACAGAATGTAGCTCAGTGGTTACCCTAGAATTACTGCTGCTCATGGGATTATGCTTATAATGAACTTACATGTTCCGCTTCCATCTACATTCTACTGTGGGTTACCCGGAGATAAACATTTACCATTAACTCAATGTTAAATTCAATAACAAACATTAATATTATTATGTGGTTATTCATAATTAATCACAAACAATTCAAATAGTTTGGATTCATATACCGATATTAGACCTTGTGATTCAATGTTGCTTTCAAAATTAGGAAGAATGTTTATAGTATTTGATTAATATAGACTGTTTTATATAGACTTATACAAGTAAATTTTAGCCCAATAATTTAAATAAAATGTTTAAAATTAATATGAATTTTTATTCAGTTCATAATGTGACAAATATGTAGCTAATTTTCTCGTAAAATATACTTAATGAAGGCATGTAGTTCTATTGAGAAAAAACTCTAAATATAACATTATACATTTATGATGAATAGCTAATATCTGGAGTACAGCCGTTCATTTTGTAGTGAACAGAACTGCAGTTCCGACGTTTCGCCAGAATCTCATCAATCTAGGCTAACAATAACTAGGAAACCCAAGAACAGTTGAAGTGTAGTCAGTTGGAGGGATTTAGATGACCCACTAGGTTTTGCACTGTTTGTCATCGTGATACTGGCCGAAGCCTGAAAGTAAGTGTATGTCACAATGACCTTTGGTAGTCTAGATTTGAGAAGGAGTATCTTCTAAAAAGGTGTTTCTACTCTGAGGGATTGCGTTTAATTTACATGAGTGTAGAGTGGATGTAGTGTTGAAGAAAGTGTACTTGTGCCTAATTTTACATAATTTGAACAAGAATTTTTTTTAAGTGTTCTTACATTCGTGCTTGATACTTTGCCCTTTTCAATGCTGTGAATTACTGAGAAGACTTTGTTTTTTGCGCATTATGTTGTCTATCAAGGTGTGTTTGTATTTGTTTTTATTGGCTATTTGTTTTATTGTGTTTAGTTCGTTTATTTTGTCTTCATTGCTCACAGGTGTGTTGATTAATCTGTGTATCATAGAGTGAAAGACAGTAGGTTTGTGTGGGGTGATTGGACGTGTTGTGTATAACTCTGTCTGTCGTGGTGGGCTTCCTGTATAATTTGAATTTGTGTTGTTTAGTTATCGTTAGGTCTTGGAAGTTGATTTTGTTCTGTTTTTCTATTTCCAGTGTGAAGTTTATGTTATTGTGTAATTTATTTATGTAATTGTGAAAGGATTTTATCTGTCTTATGTTGCCGTTGTATAGGATTAGAATGTCATCTACGTATCTGTATATATATATATATATATATATATATATATATATATATATATTATAATAAAGATGATTATTTTTTCTTGATTTGTTATAATTATTAAATAACTTCAAAAAGTTCATAATCAAGATATATTTTATTCAACATTTACAACTATGCTGAAGCTTTTCGCCGGTGTATAGTTCCAGCATTCTCAAAGACTACTAACATGGTTTGTAAAACTATTTAAACATTACTCTAATTGATTGCACTATGTACATAAACCACTGATAACTTATTTCTTTAATCTATTTGCTTTACATTAAATGAACTATCTGTTTGATAAAATCTTAAATTCTATCTAAAACATGAAAAATTGTGTTATGTTTAGATTTAATTTGGGACTGTTCTTTAATAAGT
This sequence comes from Prosapia bicincta, assembly GCA_036971475.1. Classification (NCBI taxonomy): domain Eukaryota; kingdom Metazoa; phylum Arthropoda; class Insecta; order Hemiptera; family Cercopidae; genus Prosapia; species Prosapia bicincta. Next base: position 313,614,170 of record JBAIZL010000002.1, read on the forward strand.
ATGTTGTTTAATTTATGCTTGTAGATATATAGGTTTTCCAGAACATTCATTTTCAAACCTTTATTAATATGTTTGATTAAATTCATATTTTGTATGTCTGGAAAACTATGGTTATTTGCAATACAATGAGTGGCCATATTCGATTTATATATATCTGGTTTTATATACGTATTGAGATGTTCTTTGTAGCGATCCTTTATTTTCTTTTTTGTTTGACCTACATAATTTTTATTGCGATCTTGGCAATTTATGCAATATATCCCACATAAATCTAATTTACTAGTGTGATTACTTTGATTTAAAATACTTTGATTTATATATATATATATATATATATATATATATATATATATATATATATATATATATATATATATATATATTATTTCGTGGGCTTGTTTGTTGTTGTTTATCATATGTTTTTATTCTAAATTGTGTATGAATATTTCTGACTGAAATGTTGGATCCCATGGGTAAGCCTTTGTTTTGTGTGTAGTATATGCCGTTGTATGTGAAGTAATTCTTAGAAGTGATTGTTTCTGGCAGTGTTATTATTTCATTGGTTATGTTGTTTTTTAATAACATTTGTGTGAGTATGTTAATTGTTTCTTACATAGACATAAAAAACAACATAGACCATACACAAAAAATAAATAACACACACACATACCCCACAAGTCTACACTAGCATCATTCGTCATTACTAAACTATTCACAAACATAGGAAATAAATTTCTTACTGAATGAAATTCTTAAATGAATGTTTTAACATTCAACTTTAATTTTCATGACTATAATTGGCGAGATTAAAATTAAGGAAATCTGAAAATTGGTCAGTAAATATTTAGTTACTTAGAGCTTAGCTAGTGAGAACTATTCACAAAGGTAGAAGTCAAACTAGTGGACTCAAAATCTCACACAAATTAGTATTTTTATTAAACACACAAAACAAACTAGTTTCAGCCTTCCTCTGTGCTTGGCTACAGTTTGTGGTCAGTAAATACTTTGGATATAATACGAAGTGTAGTTTGGGTGAGGTACACAGAGGTAAAGCCGTACAACGTAAGGAGCACGTTAATTATACCTTCGTGTTTGATAGGCCTCTAAGTAGGCTCACATTGAGTCGTCCCATAAAACTCTCAATGGATCTTGTTAGAGATTGTTATATGTTTCCGATGCAGAGACGACTCAAAAAGCTTCTAATAATTGCAAATAATAAGGCCTCGATAAACACTGCGGAGAGGAGAGTTAGCGCTAAAGCTCAAGTACATAAATGTGTCCCAATATTATTACTGAGATAGAATATCATATTTAACAAATTTCACTTGCTATTACTTGCGACCAGACATTTGGTAACTAAAAGTTGTTAATTATTAACTTGCACTTGGAAACGTTTTCGTCTTACGTCTTCTTCAGCCTCGTATTTTTGCCGCTAGGAATGCTGCTGATATGCTTCCTCGGTACCATCTTTTTGAAAGTTAGAAGTGATGTGATCGAAAAGTATGTGTGATCTGTGCCGTGTTTGTTCATTTTTATGTGTGTTGCTATGTCTATATTTCTTATTGTTCTAGTGTGTTTAATTTATGGCCTTTGTTGCATGTGTGGAGGATGCTCATGTTATTTTCCATACTTTTGTATGAGTGTTTAGTGTCCATGAGGTGATTTGCGAAGGTGTGCAGAATAGTAGTGTGCAGTGCCCTTTTGTGTTCTTTATATCTTTCGGCAAAATATCTGCCTGTTTGTCAAATATAGAACTTATTGCAGTTGTTGCATTTTAGTTTGTATACTCCTGGGTTATTGTATGCGTTGTGCAACGTCCTCCCCTCTATTGCAGAATAATATATTTATTATATATTTATATATCTGCTGCTCACACCGTTTTGTGTACCATGTTAAGATCCCTACATTTTTTCTTATGTTCCATCGTAATGTACCACGCCCAAATGCAAGTCTTTTCCTGCTGACATCTACCTTAACGATTGTATGACCTCCCCTAAGTTGGTTGGCAGGTTTGTTAGGTCTGTATTTAGTCACATATGTCAGTAAAATAGTCAGCTGGAAAGAAACAACATTTATATGAACACACAAAATTTTCAAAGAATCTTACCACTTCATGAGATCTGTAGGCACAGCAAGGGGACGTGCAAAATATGATCATGTTTAAGATACCTATTTTAAATGGCTCCTGTGTTCTTTAAACATGATCTGCCAGTAGACATCGTCTCTGGGCTTCATTGCAAAAAAACAACCAATTTTTAGAATAGCTCAATAAAATTATTCTCAGGAGAGAACTCGTTTGAAAAAACATTAGGTTCTGAATTTTATATATTTATTAATTATTGAAATTTAATTAAAACTGTGCTCTTATTTTATAATCATTATTTATCAGTTGGAAAAAACTAAAAGTTTTTATTGGTTGTTCAACACAGGATAAATTCAAATACTGTAAGTTTTTATAATGAATTCAATTACTGATTTAAACTAAACTAATTTTCTTTTCAAATAAAACATATTTAGATCTTCCTTTATCTGCACAAATGATTAATTAAAAGTTCGTTAATTTTCACATATTTAAAACCTACATTTCATATAAAATTCATTAATTACATTAACATATCTTTAAAAAAACTATTTCCAAAGTTAACCTAATAAAATATTTTATCTGCTTATTTCAAGATTGAATTGGTAAATTCACATTTTATTATAAATAATTTTAAAATATATACGATTCAATAAATCTGGTCTTCTTGAAAATGATTGGCTTATGGCCAAAACCACTTTGTAAATTTAATATTTATTATTCATTGTTTCAGCAATTTTGTTATAATAATTAATTTTATTACTTTTAGGATTTATTTAATTATTCGACATAGAATGTAGTCATTGTTTAAGTTTAAATTGTAATTTGAATTTAATAGATTTAACTGACTAAATTTGACGTTCATTTGTATATAATAGAGAAATTGACTTGCCTAGGATTTTCCTGCCGTTCCTGGAGTCCTCTCGTCTGGATTCCCTGGTCCCTGGACATCGAAAGTGGCCATCAATGCTCAGTCGATGGAAGTCTTTCTCCATTCCCGCGTCCTGGAGGCTGAGTCTGGAGCCCTCGTCCATGGATGGAAGTAGAAGGCAGGAACGTGGCTAATATGGTCCCATCTGACCGGGTGATGATTCTAGGCGCGATCCGACATAGCGGCCGTCAGCACCTCGTATTAAAAAGTTTTTCAGACTGCCTTACAGGTCAATAAGTTCCTGTATTTATTGCGGCTATATCACCCTCCCCTTCTCCTTGCAGCTCGTCGTGCTTGTTTCTTGTACGGGCGGGTTGGACAACGTATTAGTTTTAACCTGCATAATTTTGTTATCTGTTTTAGAACACTGGAAAATGTATATTATTTTTAAATGGCTGTAACTTTTTTGTTATTTGAGTTTTTTAAATTCTGTTTTCACTACTGTTTATTATGGATTTTTTTGGTCATTTCAAAATGTCGGTGATAGTTCTACGTATCCTAGTTCTCAAGTTAGCATTTTTCGGCACTTAGAAAATTTATTACTTCAGTCTCGTTTGTCAAACTTAGTTAGTTATTTCAATTTCATGCTATCATAATTTTTAATTTGGCTTAATAATACTTATTCAAAATTTTACTCACTTCTTGACTCTTTACTATGTTTATTATACCATAAATTAAAACCTTATTATTTAAATATTAAAATTGTTTAGTTATTTAGAGCTTAGCTAGTGAGAACTATTCACATAGGTAAAAGTTAAAGTAGTGTTACTCAAATCTCACAAAAATTAGTCTTTAATACGAACACAACACAAAGATATACAAAGAATATCTTTGTGTTGTGTTCGTATTAAAGACTAATTTTTGTGAGATTTGAGTAACACTACTTTAACTTTTACCTATGTAATTAAAATTGTTATTTAAAAAATAAGAAATTATTAATTTCTTGTTTGAAACGGTAATTCAGACCGTTTCAGTTGGTATTGTTATTAATGCTGTGTCTGATAGCTGTTTGACTTTTATTTTTTGTTCTGTAAGCTACATTGTATCCTGCTTTTTTGAATTGGTGCGCTATCTTATTTGTGAGTTTGTTAATGTATGTGAGGGTGATGAATTTGTTTGTGTTCGTGTTTTTGTTGTTACTATTTTTGTTGAGTATTTTTCTGTATAGTTTGTCTATTAAATAATTGTCATATCCATTTTTATTAGCTAAATATTTGATTGTGTTTAGATCCTCTGTGTAGTTAGTTGTGTTCATAGGTATTTTATTTAGTCTGTGTAGTAAATGTTTGAATGCTGGAACAACAGCAGCATTCCTAGCGGCAAAAATACGAGGTTGAAGAAGTCGTAATACGAAAACGTTTCATCCAACTGTAAGTTAACAATTAACAACTTTTGGTTAAGAAATGTCTGGTCGCAAGTAATAGCAAAAGTGTAATTTGTAATTTACAACCACCTCGTCATGAACAGCAACAAGATTTCGATATCATATTTAATTTAAAATCTGCATTGAATAAATAAAAGTACTTCTGTCGGTAAAACAGTTTTATCTAGAGAAAATATAAAATCTTAATCTGTAAAGATAAAACCCGTTCTGTAAAAAATTGTATGACGAATGTATATCTGCCATTCAAACTCAAACATACAAGACATTAGCGATCTTGGTTACAATCTTGTACAAACACGGCATTTGTGCATTACAGGGGCTTATAATAGTGTTTAGGGATAATTCAGCGCTTGCTACACATTGATCGTTCGTGGGATGCGAAATTAATAAAAGGGTAATATTTCTTGTTAAGTTTATACCTTTAAATATGATGTTCGCTTGGGAAAAATATAATTCCATTTTTATATAGTGATAATTGTTTAAAAAGAAGCTAAACTTCTAACAACCTGCAGAATATAATATATAATCATAACTACAGTAATCATACTATCAGTTAGTATATTTCTTAACCTTAGTTTAGTTTATTTGGAAATATATAATGAATAAATTTATTTTCAAAAACTCCATAAAAGAGAATATCTTTAAATATTACAACATATCAAGCTTTGCAGAATGAAGCTTTTTGTGTTTTTATCTCACAGCAAGTTAGTATTCAAATAATTACACTGTTATATTGCATACTGAATATAAATCTTTGCAACTTATGATGACGAACGTATTCTATACATACACTATTTGTTTATTTAAAAAATAAAAAAGTAATAATATTCTGTACAGAAAATTTTCCGTTACAAAAATACAACGTCTATGAAACCTAACTCGTAAAAATTAAAATCATATTTTGATAATGCAGAAACTAGATTTCACATGCATAAACAATATAAAATATGAGATATCCTTACTCAGATCAACTTAACTTACATAGTGAAACAATAGGTAAAAATAATATCCTAATATATTTAATCAAGAAATAATTTATTATTCCAAATAATATTTTTTTGTACCACAATATTCTTTCAATATAGCGTATCCTTGTCTTTCCTAGTGTCCTACTAAAATTTTTCTGTTGTTATTTTTTAATTAAAAAAATCGATTTCCCATTTTAACAAATAATAGACATTTTACATTAATCTTTATATATATATATATATATATATATATATATATATATATATATATATATAAACTTTAAGTAAAACATTTGACTTAATTACAATTTGAAGGTCATATTTGTAGCTTAATGAAAATTTTTACTACAATAATGAACGTACAAGAGAAATTTACACCATAGAGAATATATTTTTATTTTTGAAATCAGTTTATTCAATTTTCTTCAAGTTTAATAAACAAATTTCTTTTAGCTATTTACGACAAAATATTGATGATTTAAGCTACGCGAATGGTCGATTGACGTATAAATATTTATAGGCCTAGTTAGTTATTTGCAAATAAAAGTGAAATTAGTGATACAAAGATTTTTTGAAAAATACTTGAATAAGTCAAGTTTCGTATTACTTTTGTAAGTCAAATAGCTTTTATGCCGATTTTTATAAAATTAAGTTACCGAAGTTATATTAGTAATTAATTTTAATGTAACGAAATGATTTTTATTACATTAATTCAAACACGTTTTGTAGGTGTTAAAATAATAAATTGACTTTAAATAAATGAGGTGCAATCTGTTAAAACTTCAGATTTTTAACATATTATTTAATTCAACAATAAATTAATGTGGCATGCTGAATTTTTATATCATGTAAATCAGAATATTGTATGAGAAAAATGTTTAAAGATTTTTTTAATTTATGTTTTTTTTTAAATTTATGTTGGTGATTTTTATATCTTAATGCGAATTTTGCTGTAATATGTCTTTATACAATATTTGAATTCAATAATATTGGCAGAACTTTCTTATACAAGTTCTTGGTTTTCATTGGAAACTAGTTATATGGTTTTCTTAACATAGATGGAATTGGAACCGAAGAGATGTTCGTGATTTTTTGACAAAGTTGCTCTAAAGGGGGTGACCAGGATTCATCAATCGACACTTATCCCTCTCTACTTTCATTTCATTGGATTTTCATTTCTAATTTAAGGTTGAAAAAAATGTTATCCACTTGTACTATAATTTAATCATTATGTGGCAGAAAATGAAGTAGCAGGTCATATGATTTTTAAATAGGCGGAAATTTATTCTACCGGAACACAGGGCATCTTTGTTGTCATGAAGACACAATATATGGTGTTGGACTATGATTTTTGTTTGTTACTGTGTATTTGTTTCTTTTTCTTTCTAATTTATGAAGCTTTTGGTGGTCTATATCCTTTCATTCCACCTCTTGTAATGCTCCACTATTGCAAAAAATTCATTTCTTATAATTTCATAAAGCACATCTTTTGAGTAAATTTTAGCTCAGGGAAAGTTAGCTCAGTGATCAAAATGTTGGTTTTCAAACATGTAGATCCACAGTTCGAATTTGACCGGGATATCAATTTTTTAAATTTAAATTATTGATTACATATTTGAAAAAACTCTATGAATAACAATTGTCATATGAGATATGATAAAAAAATATTATTTGAACTTGTTTGGATCAATAAAAAACTTATTTTATTACCGATTAAAAATTTGTACGAAATATATAGGGAAAGTGTGAGCTCTTTAATAACGTTTTTAAAAACATACACAAAGAGATAATAGTATCATTTATAGGTGAGCATAGCAGCATGTAGCTAGAAACGTTAGCGACGAAGAAAAGCTTCTACTTTTTTCATGCATTATTTTTAAACTACAACTCTACTAAATAGAAGAGTGCAAATATTGAGCTTTGGCTTTATTAAAAAAAGAAAAGACTTACTATACCTCTTTGAAGTGAAAATAACAGAACATAAATACTAATATCAAATCTAGCCTATTTGTCTTGGCCAACTGTTTTCAAAGTAAGTAAATGTTTTAAAATTAGTTAAATTTGTCAACCTAGCCCACTGTTTTAAATTATGCAAAATATTTCAAAGGTACTAGGTAAATATTTTTATATCGGCAAACATTTTTAACATTTAAAACTTACTTAAATGTTATGCAGTTACTTATACAATCGTGCGCTGTAATTCATACTAAGATGCAATTCATTCATTCGATATAAGATGAAATTATTAGAAATTAAAATTATCACTTTTTTTACATTTTATAATCGAGTAGGCATCAATGACAGACGTATACAGGTCACGCTGTGCTTGATCATGCAGTTCATGCAGGAACTTTGCTTGTGATCCTTCTGCATGCCCTGAAAACCTAACCTAACATAATGTAGCCTGAACTAACTTAGTCTAATCTAACTATACATAACCTACCATCACAGGTTTACAAATCTTTCCTGATTATCTTATAACTTTACGCGATATTTAGGTTCAAACCTAGATTTACTTTGCTTTCGAACATCGTTTTACTCTGAATAGACTATGAATAACATTTATCAATCCGTGGTAGAATATTTGTGTATTAACTCATTTGCACCTGCATAAACAAAAATGGATCACTGGAAATTAGGCATTACAATATGTAAACTTGTTTTCGAGATTGTTTCTTATAGAAAAAAATATATATTAGAATTTAAGTTGCCATTAAAATCCACAATTGAATAATGTAAATATACCAATGCCTTATCTCTTTTATCAAGGTCATGATAACAGTCTTCTACCTAGTATAATCTGTGAACGTATGCATTATTTGTCATGAGGATAGTAGTTGTGATTCTAATACAACGAATAATGTTTTTAAAACTAATAATTGATGGTTTTCGATGTAGTTTAAAGAAAGGTATCAAGTAAAAAGTAAACACAAAAACATTATTTGTCTGTCCCGCTTGTGGGATTTTCTGTCCCATTTTTTCTCAGGCCTTGATCCGTAAAAACATTCTATAGAGAGTAATTATATTATAAATAATAATAGTAATTCTAACACATTACCTCTAATATCCTGCTTTGTTCATCGTAATCAGGGATATTACAGGATCTCAGGTAAAACCAACTTCATATAAACTCCACCAGACATGAGTAGCTATAGTACCTTAGGTTAACAACACAATATCTCTTCAATATGAAACTGAAGATATATTACAATACAATACATGTAAGTCTCAAAATAATTTTCCAAATATAGTAACAAATTCAAATAGCTCCGTAGGTAAATACATTAGACAGGGTATGATCTGAAAAACTTCTACATTTCTACATTTGAGGCTTGGATCCAATTTAACAGGTGAAAGGAATAATAAAATGAACTCTTAGTAAAAGCCTAGTACAGGTTATATTATGTTACGTATAAATATACAAATCTAGTAAATACTAGAACAGGCAGAGTGCAACAGAATCGTATACAGTCGCCTAGTTACTTATTTTGCTACAGATTTAGAATTTTACTGTCCACATCCAGCGTTTCTCGGTCCGTTCCTCCAACTCAGATTTACTTTGAATACAAATGAGAGATACATAAATAGTTTCATAACTTCGATAACATTTAGCTTCCAATTTTATTTCAAACAGAGCTCAGTAAACACACACACACACACACAACACACACACAAACACATACACACACACACGCACACACACACACACACACACACACACACACACACACACACACACATATATATATATATATATATATATATGTTCCGTTCTGCGCTTTGACATCGCTATCGGAAACTGTTCTAATTATTGCAGATAACTTTGAATAATTGTTGTCTTTTCTAACAATTATAAATGTAGCTTTTGTAAAAAACAAAAGCATGTTATTGGAATTATAATAAAGTGCTGTTGATGAAAGGCCAAGAAACGTATTTTAATATATAATTTTCATATTTCTTCATTGGCATTCTTCACTGGCATAACTATAAAGTTTATTGTAATTCAGTTGAGGGATATTAAAAAAAATATGTATATTGCTTTTCTAATTTTTTCATAAGTAAATAGTGACTCCTAGACGTTCGTTCTTTGATCCTCTTTCCCTTTTCAGAACACTCTTTTCAACAGTTCAATGCTTTTGTCCACACAAATGTCGCAACTGGATTTATCGTTCCATCTATCAAACCTAATGAAGTTGTTCAGCTTTTTATATAACATACATATTTTAGAGGACTATTTATGGAGTTAATATGTAAACAGAAACCTTTCTTTTATAACGAAGATTTCAAATGTTAGTGATTGTATAAGAATACAATAATAAAACATCGAACTCACTAATAATAAAAGAAAAAAAAATTAAAGAACACTAAGGAGTGGAAAACTGTTGATAAAACTGACGATGTTTCTACCAATTGATAGTTGTCTTTTTAAAATCATTAATCAATAATAATAATATTGAACTTAGCTTATAAGCATTACAAAAATGTCTATTTTGTAACAGGTGAATAAAACTATATAAGTAAAACACTATATATTATAAAATTAAAACACTTGAAAGTCTTTAAAAACTGCTATAATAATAAAAGGCTTGTCATTCCATCAGATCGCATTTGGCGATAACAAAAGTAATTTATTTTTCGAATGGAAGGGAACCATTTCATTATAAAAGTGTAGGCTTGGGGTTAATGTGATCGTTTAATATATAATTACATTTGACCTGTGTATATTATGAGTTCATTTAATTTGGGAAAGGTTAATCTAGAAATATTTCCATTCCAGGATTATTGGAGGGTATTCATTAACACTTTATTAAATTGTTTTTTACCGAGCACTCTATGGTTTTAAAGCTATTTTTAACAATCACATGTAAAACATGGTTTTTCACTATTACGCATAAAGCATAATTTATATATCATTTATCAAATTCATCCTTTTTTTACAGCTATCGTTAAAATTCTTATTTACTTTTTACTTATTTACTCTTTATATATTATATATACATATATATATATATATATATATATATATATATATATATATATATATATATATGATGAAAGCAATTACATTCTCACGTAGGTAATAAAAATATTGACAAAATCTAAGTGGTAGTGTAAGTCATACTTTTATTCAACTTTTACAAAGGACTTTGGGTGTAGTTGGATTATAAGTTTAAATTATAAGTTTGGATTCGATTTAAAAAATATTGTTTTACTTTATTAATTACTTTATATTCCCACCTTTTATATCTGAGTATATAAAATGTAATAACATAATTTGAACATGATATAAATATCTTCTACAAGTTTTACATGCATTAGGAAGTGTAATTGGTAAACAAACTTTATCAAGGACACACATTATTACATTGGATTGATAGTAGACCCAAAAAAATTAGCCCTACTTTAGACAAGATAATCTTTATGTATCTGACTAAGTTATTCTTTTACCAATAATTTTCTAAGCTGTATAAATGCTATCAGACATACTGGTTGTTGTTTTCCAACTAAGAGAAAATTATCACAAGCGGAAATACTATGTACTTAAGGATTATATGAAACATTTCTTAAAATACTGCCATAATAGAATGTATAAAGAAAATTTATCAAACTATCTAGTTATTAGAGAATATAATTTATTTCATACTTTGTAAATTTTATTTATAAAATTGTGAAATAATAAACAAATTAAGTTTTAATACTTACAGGTATTTGTGTGAGTAGCTTTGCAGTTACTAATTCAGAGCTTTAGCACAAACAATCTGTATTTGTGTAATGTTTTAGCCCAAGGTTTCTCCCAAGAGTATTTAAAATATATCCTCAAATAAGTATTGAATTCAAAATCTACTATAAAATAATCAGTATTTGTATTTAAAATGATCATGATATTTGTTTTATTATTAAAAATAGTTTTATGTGTATTCCATTTGTACAAAAAGAAACATATTTTCTAAAACTTTGAAATGATGATTTTACCTCGATATTTAGGTATAATAATCTTGAAGCGGTGACTTTAATAAAACTTCTCTAGTTGCAAATAAAAACATATACAAAACTCACAAATTAATTATTTATTTAATCATACGCGTTTCAGTGACCAAGTCATCATCATCAGTGAGTGTTACTACTACAAACTCTAACTTACAACTAGTCTAGTTTGTAGTAGTAACACTCACTGATGATGATGACTTGGTCATTGAAAAGCGTATGAGTAAATAAATGATTAATTTGTGAGTTTTGTGTATGTTTTTTATTTGTTTCTAACATAACCTCACAAGCTAAGCTCAAAGAATATTTGTTTCTCTTGTTACATTAGTGACACTTCACTTTTACATTCATAAATACACTGAATCTGGTTCCTTATTTTTGCTACCGCTGGCACGAATTTCTGTCAGTTTATATTCGATTATACTTTTCAAAATATAAAACATAATTAAATTTAAATTTTTTTATTGGTACAACAAATTTGTTTCTATTATTTTCTGGTTGTCATTATATCCTTTAGAATATCATAGGAGTCTATTCATTAACATTTATACAAATTTTATTTTAATAATAAGGAATATATTTATAAAATGAAAGGGAAAAAATTGAGGACACCCATCATAGAACTTTCGGGGTCAACAAAAACGAATCGACTCATATTAACAAAACATCCTTAGCAATACATGTTCTTAAGAGTAAAACATTATTTCTTTTAAATATACCTATGTATAAAGGAAACGAAGTGTATTGTCCAGTTTACACCAACAAAGTTGGGTGTTATATAAAGGGTAAGGCTGCACGTTAGGTATTAATGTTGCACGGGAAACGGTCCATGTAGCTTTGTATACACACTCTCCAGACCATGCAGGAAGTGTTTACTTGAAATTTTATTACTACTGCAAAATCGCTTTCGCCCTTTTACTAAAACAGCTGTGAAAGTGTCTGACTTTTGTCCGTTTATAACGAAATAGCCTTTTATCGTTTTCAACATAATCTCTACTAGAATTACTCATAAATGGAATTACAAATTACCTCTGAGTTACGGTCTGAGTTGACAATAGGACACATCTCCCGAAATAACCGTCTTCAAGGATTATAAAAGTAAATGCTACTATAGGCAAGTGTGACATATTTGTAAGTGTTTTTAGTATGACTTTTATTTACAATATTAATGTAACGAAGTGATTCTTAAAATAACCTTTATATGAACAAAATCATCAAAAGTTGTGTAAAAGCATAATTCTATATAGTTCAGTTCCTCCCAATAATAAAAAGGTCCACAAAAAAGGTCCTATTACAATATAGAATACATTAACTTTACAGGTCTGTCTAGTTTGTAAAATATTGTATTCTAGACTGTAATTTTGTAATAGGACCGTAGCGTTTATTCACAAATAACTTTTATTATTATTTATTTTTACTATTTTTGTGGCATTGGTGTTTTTTCCAAGAGTTATATTGTAAAATTAATATCGTTTAGAGTTATTAATTTGCAATTACCTTAGTTTTGGCTAAATCAAGAATAGTGGATAAAGCAATTGACTAGTAGCTAAACTGACACGTTCAATGCCTATTAGCAACAAAGAATTTCTACGTGCCTTATAAAGCGTAGTGTTGGCAAGGAGTTGAAAAAGGAGACATTATAATTAAAGTATTAATAATTAATTAAATATAACTACAAAATAAAATTATATTCAACTGTTTCCTATTAACGATACATTTTCTCCTTAGTGTTGCTGATAACGAAAATTATGAATGCCATTCATTTCGGGAGGGAGAAATAGAAAATACAGTTAATACACTTTGTCTCGACTGCTCTGTGTTTAATTTGGACTTGTATGCGGTGTATTATTAATAAATTTAATGTTTTATTTTTATTAAACTTTATATTAATTAAAAAAATTCCAAACCAAATAAACATCACATGTATAACAAACCAAAATCTCGAAATAATTTTGTATTTCGAAGTGTAAAATTACTTGCTAACTCCCAGATATCGAATTATTAAAGTAGTCTCATCTGATCAAAGAAATAGCATTTCCATAAAATATTGATTCACTTGCCTGTTTTAAAGAAGCTCAGAAATAATCATCAAAATAATAAAACATGATATCTCTTTGTTACTTTATACTAAACAACATTACTAACCGAATGGATTATATGAAAAGAAACTCTAATGTTTTGACCCATTTTATGCTTTCTGTATGGAGGGAAAGTATTTATTCTTTCTGTATTAAAATACGTTTGGGAATAAACGTAAAACAAAACTCCTTTCAAACATAAAACTCATGTAATTTTTCATTGTTGGCGATTTGTCATTTTGTTAAATAATTTCAATGTTAGCATTGGTTTTCCCCTTTCTCTCCCCACATGTCGCTCCTTCCTGCTCTATGTGATTGATGTTACAGCGTTCCAATTTATTCATTTCATTTCAACCCTAGCTTGTAAAAAACACAGTCGCTATGATGTATTTTGAATCTGAATACCCATCATGAATGAAAAATCAGTTGACCAGTATAAAATTCTGAGAGGGCAAGCTACAGATATTCAAATCATTAAAAAAATGTAAAGGAATATGTTGGATTTATTAACCAGCATACTCATAAAAGGTAAGATTATAAATATTTCTATAGGCCACCACTATGTAATCATTATGTATTCCATTTAAACCAAGGAAACTTCATAAACTTGATACGTTCCTAAATAAGAATTACAATGATATTAAATTAATCATCTAGCACTTATTAAAAATAAACTCAACAGTTATATATATATTGCTCCTTTATGAAAAAATACCAAATACCGATCAATTATTACTGACTAAATATTTTCGAGGATAAAAACATATATTCTTAATAAATATTATAAAACTATTTATAATAGCAATCAACTATTAGCTCTTGTGGTTAGATAGATAACTCTTCTGCTATTGAGTCTAACTCGTTACTTCCAATATTCTGGCAAAAAACTAATTTTGGATGCATCATTATTCAAGTTATTTTTTTTTGAAAGATGTTTAAAATTCATGCGAAGGGGAATAAGAAAATATTGAAGACTTAAAATATATAACAATAAATCTCGTTGCTAGTTTTTTTACTTGTAATTACTAGATGTTCTGATAATTACAGCTTTAACTCTATTTCTTTTTTTATTAGTATAAGAATATTTATTTCGTATATCCTAGGTTTTTAATATACACTTTACAACAAATTTCGAATACAATCTATTTTTATATTGAATATAAAACTTTACTTGATTGAACTGCTATTTTACTTCTAAGGTTGTAGAACTTAAAGAAACCCCACTTGAACTAATTCCTCTGTTAACTTCTCTAAGTATTCTCAACTTTAAAGTACGGCAGTCGAAATTCGTTTTATAACAAAATACCCTTAAAATGGAGAAAGAGGCTGTGATGCAATTTCATCCTTTAACAATAAAAGTGCCAAGAGATTTTAAATAACTGCGCTGTTCCGAACGTTATTATTATGTGATGGTATGAGTACTCTCAAAAGTTACATATCTCATTATGTAATAATATATGGAAAAGTATGTTGAATATTACATAGTGAATAATAATATATTGTATAATAGCATCACGTTCCATTAACAGTTTTGGTTCTAATGTTGATGCATAATCACTATATATCAAGTCTCTGGCATTCCATCTGTCACGATGTCCTTATAAACGACAATATAGAAAATAAACCTCTTTGAAATTAAACAAATGCAAACCTAAACGAATTATTTTATTTTATTCCGTTGAAAACATGTTCGTCTTCAAAGAAAAACTCTTAGTCAGTACAAATTATCAGGGGGTATTATTTAGCACTTAAAAAAATTTCTTTTAACCGGAGAATTCGTATAAATTGTAGCTTCACTGGCTCTTTTCATTTTTTATGCATGATACTCGCTTACACCCGTGTATATAAATACATGTTCAGTGAAGGAATGCATTCTCTTCCTATGTAATTAAAAATAAATAAAACAATGCATTTATTAAGTAAACAAGTTTCAAAATATAAAGATCTTGGGATCATTCAATCTAACTTGTAATGTTTTCGTAAGAGTCACTTATTTAGAAAAACTAAACTACGGGAAGATATAAAATAATAAATAGAAATACAAGAATAGGGTGGTAGCAAATACATAAAATTATGACGCAAATATTTCGATTGAAACCTCGTTTAAAGTTACCTAGACTGGGTTTACAGAAAGTCCCCTGGGGCAACCAAGGTAAATGGAATTATAAATCAAATTAAAATGAGGACACCAGCCACAAGATTGTCCTTTTATACGGGGAAGGATCACCTCTATTCATAAAATAAATTAGTTTTTTCATCACCAAATCAAAGTTGAAAGGGTTGATGGAAATTTTTGAAATAAAAATGCTTTAAAATTTTCTTGATAGGTTTTTGTATATAAATTTCATCTCTTTAACTTACGAAATCTTTATCTAAATGTTCAATTTCAGTCTTGTACATTCCCCTATAAGACCCGTCAGTATTACGATTGCTTCAAGGAAATCTTTCGCTATTTCACACTTATGTAAATCTTATGATAAAGTCTTTTAAAATTTATTGCATCTTGATATCTCCTATAGATAAATACAATGTAGGTAAATAATAACTATTTTAAAACACAATTATCTGTAAACCAAATAATAAATAATAACCTAGATAGAAAGAAATAATAACTTCTATATGCACATCTCAAACTTTTTCTAACCTATTACCCAGGATATTTTTTAAAGTGTTTGACAGATCGCTAATGTGCACTTAAGAAGATATTTTTTAACCACGAACTCTGGTTTCCTTCGTAAATAATTAAAAACCCATTTTTTATAGAAAAATCAAAATATAACCTTTAAACTTTCCGGTTTTGTATAATTTTAGTGAAGAATTAGAGAAATAGACATGTATGCACTACAGTATGGGTTTATCTCACCGCCTGACGCTAAGAGCAAGGTCTTGAATCTGCTTACAACTATAGGTTGAAACCGGACCCAAACACCCCTTTGAGAGGTGTAGGTAGACAGAAGAGTATACGACACGGCATATTTGGTTAAATGTATCCCTGTGATGCATGTAAAAAGACGAATTCCTAGAAAAAGATATAATGCATACATGTATTTCTGTGATGTACGTCAGAAAGATGTGCTTCATATAGGTCATCACAGGTAAATATCATATACTCGGCGAGTACCGACGTTTCAACGTACCTATCAATATACGTGTTTACACCATCACCAAACGATGTAATTAAGATTGCCAAATGAAAGTTTTGTTGCTCCCTAATTCAGAAACTATATCAGAACAAATAGTATCCTTATTCATACCTGAATAAAATTTTACTGTTAATTAAATATTATTTTATGAACCCTTATTTTTAAATATCTTAAAAGGGGGAAACTTACTTTTAAGCAGCTGTTTTTAATGACGACATCGCGCAATTACAGTATTAAACACTATTACCATAATATACTGATAATATCGTGTTGGTATTGCTATTTACACTATAGCGACACCAACAACATTACTCGACAATAGATTCTCCGTACAACAGAAATAATAAACCAGACTTAAGCACAATCGTAGTATTATAAAAACAAAAAATAATAAACCACAAATTTATGTATTTCAATTTAAATTACTCTCCATTTACTTACAAAACTTACATTTATAATCAAACATGTTATTGTTAATATATAACGCGAAAAACTATTACAATGTAAAATCATTTAAATACATTATATTAAAATACGTGTACCATGCAAAACAAAAACAAACTAAAATCAAACTTTGTATGTATTTAACCTTGTACACGACTATCAAGGACGTAACTATATGCGTAAAGTAATTCATTGCTACGTGTAATAATTCTCACCCCTTTGTCTATGAGGTTGATGGATGGCGTTTCCCTCCAAACCCGTTCACCGTTATAACTGCTGTAAATCCGTTTTATCAGTACGCACATAAATCCACATTCCAGTTAGTTGAGTTCTTTGACAATTTAATGTGATTTAGAAAGATTCATTCTACTCTCTTCATTTGGATGAAAATTTCGTACTTTTAGGAAAACAACGTAACAATATATCTGATTAACTTTTATATTTTATAAGTTTGATTTATTTTAGGTATGTTTTAGAAATGTGTTATTTCCTTTCATACTGTAAGATGTTTGTAAACGATCCGTAAGAATTAAAAAGTATTGCTTCTAAGGATTTCATTTACACACATTCACAGAGAAACAAACATACACACTCACTCACCCATACAAACACACACACACTGCCGCGGCCAAAGCTCGCTTCTTGGCGCTAATCTCGAGTCCAGCCCCTGTTATGACACCCTCAACCGTGTATGTTTTACGCTCTACATTGATTTACTGATGATGGGTGCTGTAGAGCCGAAACGCGACAGTACAGCCTTGGTCAAAATATGATCCCACCCAACTTACCATGTCCTGGTACCTGTAGTGTGTCGAGCGTGATCTGCCAGTTTATGAATTCCCTGGACATCATTTATAAAACCAACCATATTCGAAACCATAATTATAAATTTAAACAATATAATATTAAAATTGACTCTTGACAAATTAAAAGAAATTTTAACTCAAATATTTGTTTTATTTTCTCTTAACAAAAGCAGGTTTTACTTAAAATAAAGATAAATACCTTATAATAGTTCTCAAATGTTCTTGTTGTTTTGATTAAAGTACATAAATTATTCTTCTTACACAAATTTATAAAATTTACAACTTTGAATAGCGTATGAGAAATATTTATATTAACTAGTTTTATTTCATGTCCATTATTTTATTTTTAGAAGTAAGCGCAAGTTTACTTCCAAATCATTTAAATTTCCATTTACATTTGTGCTCCCAAATATTAATCTAAAAGACTCCTACAACAATTTTGAAGGATTTTCGTTATTACATGTTTTTAATACTGTTTGTATGGTATAATTTTAATGGTCATAAAATAAACGATATTAACCAAGTTAAAGCGATTTCAATTTAAATATCCTTATTGAAATTCTATTTCAATTTATCTCGTTGAAGTTAAATATGTAACTTTATTAACGACATTCTATTTTCTTTGGCTTAAATTGTTAAATTTGACCTTGTAATAATTTGATAAACTTTAATCTTGATATTAGTAATTTAAATTTAAATAATTTATATTTATTCTCCACGATTTAGATACTTTTCCAATAAAAAGTTAGTTGCTTATAAATTTTTTTTCTAATGAAAAATCAATTTGATAATAATTTAGTATTTAATGAAATCTGTATTTGTAATTTTGAAATTTATATTTAAATAAATAAATGGTCATTTTGTTATTAAAATTTTGACTTGCCCCAAAATTCTTCACTGCGCCACGTTCCTCTTCTCCCAAGGTTGCTTCCCTGGAGTCTAGAATGTTCTAGCGGACGCAACTGGACGATTTGAATGCCGTCTTTAATACTGTTCAGTTACGTTTAAAAAAAAATTATATTCGAATCAGGCGGTTGAAGATCTGACCATCTCAACTTCCATCTTGAGCTATGGATTAAGGCTTAGCCTCGGAATGGAATCTTGCAGTCCATGGTTCTGGATGTCCAGAAGGAATCGTCCGTCTCGTACTAGCGCTGATTCACCTCTGCCGTTTTCTCATAACACGGGGTTCCTCCTTTTTCGTTTTGTTACCAAAACCAGCCCTTTGGGCCGGCTTTGTTTAAATGTTCTATATATATATATATATATATATATATATATATATATATATATATATATATATATATATTAAAACATAAAGGAATGAATCATATAGTATAATTTTAGTTGGTATTCAAAATAATAATAATCATTAGAAATATTAAGAACGGAGTGGTCAAGAATAGTTTAGTATAATACTGACAAAGTGGGCTTAACCATTGTTCTATTTCGATGGTAGCTATAAATGTGCTGTGAGAACCTATTGACAAAGGAATTATCCAACTACTTTAGGATTTAAGTATTCCAAACGACCAAAATAACCTGGGAAAGTAACACTGTATCGTTTGGAAAAATATTTGTATAAGGCGTGGGAATCACCAAAATAACTGAAAAACGTAAAGGGGGTATATCATGCTGGCTCTTAAAAACTAAAATCGTCGGACAAACGACTGAGTATTGGAGGAACTTCAGAGAAGTTCAGACGTATAAGGAGTGGGCAAAATTGTAAGCAATATTTAAAAAGAAGTAAATTTGTTACAAGTGTTAATGGAATTGTTAGTTATTTATGTGTAAAAATTTAAAAGTGGGACGTGAATGAACAAGACAGATAGTAAAGAAATTAGGGAAGTAAGTTATTTATTGTGTAAAAGTGCAGTGAAGCAGTCAACGCAACAGTCAGGATTCCAGGAACTGAACAATATGTACTATCTTTTTTACATTAGATTTAGCCAACAGAGATTTATAAATTAGTAAATTCAGGGCCAATTTAATTTCATTGTATTTATAAAACTTATTCTAGTTTATTTTACCACTTTATAATTTATAGGACATCCCCTAATAACGTTCTGAGAGAAATAAAAATTTAACTCTGTAATTAAAACTTTATTGTATTAAATCCCTTATGCCTCAAGAGCCCACCTTTTTCGAAATTGTAGTAATAGTTAAGCAATAAATCTTTGTCACTGCATCATATTCATGTAATTTGGTATGATTTGTATCAATTGGATGTCAGATGAATACATGTAAGTGATGCCTAATGTTAATTATTTAGAACCCTAAAGATGTGCCTATAGAAAGGTAAGGTAATTATAATAAAATCTAAAGAAAAAAACATTTTAAATAGAGTTAAACACAATAATAAAAGTTATTCAAATACAATAAATAACAAACAAGTATTAATGTTTGTATTTTTTATGTATTTATATATATTTATATATATATATATATATATATATATATATATATATATCACAGTATAATAATCTCTTATTTATAAAACTGTTCTTATTCCCCTACAAATTAGTGTTTAATTTAATTTGAAAAGGGAAATATATATTATTAATCAACCTGGAGAAATAGGCTGTCTTTTGTTAGGAATTCTCATTATCCACAACGAACTCGCAGTAGTACAAATACATTTTATAATATATATATATATATATATATATATATATATATATGATTGATATCAATTAAAATATTTAAAAACTTTAATCTACCATAATGAAAAGATTTAGTTTGTACATATATTTTATACTCAAAACATGTAAACTTAATGCGTGTTTTAAACAATATATTAATAACTTTAGTCAATATTATTCTAATATTACTAAATGAGAATTTAACATGGGATTAGATACCAATACGATTCTTAAAATTATCATTATATAGAATCGTATATTAATAACAATAACGAATTGTATATATTCCGTTGCGTTAATTTCGAGTGGCTTTGTATGTAGTCTAATACTTTTAAAAGCTTAAAAGCTATCAAATGTAAATAAGATTTTTTTGATACTCAGAAAGAGATAAATTACTTTAGAAACATTATTGAAATATTTCATTTCTCCAATAATTCCTTTCATTACAAAACATTTCTACTGTATTGTATATGGAAATAACAGTATTTCAACTAACAGAATGAATTCAAACAATATGTATATGTATTTATATATATATATATATATATATATATATATATATATATATATATATGTATGTGTGTGTGTGTGTGAGGTAAATAATAATGTATTCACTTCTTCATTCTCAGTGTTATGCCCGGTTCATTAGAACAGAGTGATCTAAAACCAACAAAAAAATCTATGAAAATTTACCTTATCACAATTGTTTGTACTTCATTCTTAAACCAGCAGTATAAATTTAAGATGCTAATTATTTAGTAAATTTTTATCAATACTACAAGCTTCTCTATTTTTAAATTTCATGTGTATATGAATTTAACTTTGATTCTATTTAATTTAACTGCGATTTGTTATATATGTATACACGCACTAGTTAAGAAAAGTGACAACCGTTTAAAACGTGTTCTCTGTATTCATTAATATCATTTTACCCCAAAAATTTTCCATTTTTTAAAATAATATTGCACATATTGCGTTCATCGTTCAACAATGGTCAAGTATAACAATGGTTATTTAATGTAATGATAATAATTTACTTATAGCAGTTGCCAGGTATGTGTACATTGATGCACGCACATTATTCCATTCACCCGTGATAGATGCAAGCAAATGCAACACTTGAAATATTAACGATCGAAAAGTTGGAATCATAAAAAAGATTTTTTAATTTTATTTGTGAATTTTGTTTAGTATTAAATAAAAACATTTTAAACCAAGTCCGATTTCTTCTCGTTACTTTAAACAAATTTCAAATATCTGAGTCAAACAAAACATCCTACAACGTTGAATAAGATGTCTCTGTTAGATTGTTGGTTTTGTATTCGACAAAGTATCAAAACTTCATTATATATTGGTCTTATAAATAACTTTTGTATGGTAAAATCTTTACTTTGTTTACTGATAATAAAACATTAAATTTGGATGTGGATTGAATTTTAAGCAAATTGCAATAAGAAAAGAATTTGTGAAATAATTTGTTCAAAACTGCAGAAACGTTTAGTATTCAAACGAATTTTCATATTTGAACATAATTAAACTTAAAATAATCAATAAATAAATAAAAATATATATATATATATATATATATATATATATATATATATATATATTAATATATTATGGTGATATGTTTTCTTGTAATATAGTTAATAAATTAAAAATATTTCAAAAACAAGAATACTTTTAATGAATATATTTATTCAAAGCTTTTCGCCGATAAAATAGTACCAGCATCTTCAGGAAAATAATTATCTAATAAAATATTTTTACAAAATTACAAATTATTATTGATAAACAAGAACATATAAATAAAACTGAAAATTATATATCTAAAAACCGATAACAGAAATAAATAAAGATCCCACAGACAAATATCAAAATGAAATAAAAAAATAATAAAAACATCATCTAAATTATTTAATCAAAAATATACTAATAATAACATAAATGAGAATTCTAAAATTCCAAGTTTATTTGGACTAATTAAACTGCACAAAAAAGATAAACCAATTAGACCATTAGTTAATTTTACAACTGCTCCTTCTTATAAAATTTCAAAATATTTGGCTTTATTACTTAAAGATAAGGTATAATTAAATAATACTCATACTATAAAAAACTCGATTGAGTATATTGAAAAATTAAAATATATTAAAATTGGTAATAATACAAAATTAATATCATTTGATGTTACTAACATGTATAATACCATACCTAGAATGAAAACACTTGAAATAATAAAAAATAATATAGATACATTTGAAAAAGATAACACATTAACACAAGAAGTAATAAATACATTAAAAATCATATTATATCAAAATTATTTTTTATACAAAATAAAATTAATAAACAAAAGGGTGGATTAACGATGGGCTCTTCAATGTCCAGATTATAATGAGAAATATGTTTACAAAATATAGACATTGAAATAGATAAGATTATTAAAACATATGATCAAAATGGACACTGGTTTAGATATGTAGATGATGGATTATACATATCAAACAATAATGGTTTAAATATTGACAAAATATTAAAATGTATAAATAATATACACGAAAATATAAAATTTACACATGGATTTGAATCAAAAAATAAACTAAATTATTTAGATATTACAATTACTAGAAATAATGAATCATTTGAATATAATATATATAGAAAACCAATGCAGACAAAAAAAATGATACCTAATTATTAAAATCATTCAAACAACTAAAAAATGGCAGCGCTTTATAATTTACTACATAGAATGCATAAAATACCAATGAACTTAATGATGAAATAAAAGAGAAAAATATAATATATCAAATTGGTTTAGAATATGGATATAAAAGAAAATTATAGATAAATTAAATAATAACATAAAAAGAAAACAATAAATCGAAAATAACTTTGTACCTAATAAGAGAGAAAATATTTCGACAACTTTTACATTCACTGGTAACGAAATAAATAAAACTACAGGATTATTTAAAGAAACAAATTTACAAATTACATATAAAACTGATAATAAAATTAAAAATTTAATAAACAATAACAAAAATCAGAATAATATGCACGAAAGAAATGGAGTATATAATATAAAATGTCAAACCTGTAATAAATTATATGTAGGACAAACAAAAAAGAAATTTAAAGAAAGATACAAAGAACATTTAAACGCTTATATCAAACCAAACTTATACAAATCAAATTTAGCTACGCATTGTATTATTAATGGACACGAGTTTCCGGAAATATAAAATATAAAATTAATAAAAGAATTAAATAAATTATTAAAAATGAATAAATTTGAAACATTGGAAACTTATAAGCATTAAGTTAAAGACAAACTAATTGATGAACAAATTCAAGTGAGATCAAAGCTCCAAACTATTTATAAGGTCATTGATGTTATAGAAAAAATTACATAAAGTGCAATACTTCTATACTTATGGTCGTTTGTAGCACATATGATTTAATTTTGTAAAAATATTTTATTAGATAATTATTTTCCTGAAGATGCTGGTACTATTTTATCGGCGGAAAGCTTTGAATAAATATATTCATTAAAAGTACTCTTGTTTTGGAAATATTTTAAATGTATTAATTATATATATATATATATATATATATATATATATATATATATATGTATATATATATATATATACTTTTACATTTATTACATGTTCTTATAAATTATGTATTAGCTCTAATTCCTATGTGACTAAACCACCTTTCAAGTGAAACGATAGGCAATTAAATTCAATTAATTATAAAATAATGATGAGAAAAAAGGGGGTGACAAGTACATAATTGTGCTTTATTTAAAATTAAACACACATAATATGCACTTACAATAGTCATTAATATTTACCAAATCTCTTACTAAGGACAATCCTTACTTGGACAAAAGCCCAATTTTCTCCGGTAGTATTTTAGGATAAAAGATATTCTGTAAATAAGAACTTTCAACTATAAAGGATAAATACATACCCTTCTGTTGCAAATTTCAGTGCATTAAAGTCTTTCAATGACATTTGTTTTTGATAGATACTTCCTTGCAAAAACGTTTAAAGATTTTTATTTTTATTTTATCAGCTGAAATGATTTAACTGTTGTACTTTGTTTTTTAAGTTAATTACTCGTAATTCTGCACATATCGATCTTGGGAAGATATTGTACTTCATTATATTTTAATCTATACAAAATAAATTGGTCAAAAGACGTTAGATTAAACTGTTGAAAATAGAGTAATTATCTAAAATTAGATATTATTGGGCTTTTTCAATTCTTTCCAAGTTCACACTCTCTTTATTTGTATCTTCGAACTTTCGATTGATATTGAAATAATTTTTATTCATCCACTTCGTTCAAATGAATTATTTTAAGTTTGATGATTCTTGATGTTAGCAAAATGTTTTCAAATATTATACAATAATTAAATTTATTGACCTAATTTATTTTTATATACAAGAAATTCTATTTACAAAAAAGTTAATGCAATAAAGTTAAATTATCCCATTTAGCTAATCATAAACGATAAAATATGGTTTCATAAGACAGCTGGTTTTATGTTTTAGGTTATGTGTTAAACAGTTGTTCAACTCATGGTTAATGTTACTTTATTTATATTGGTGTTAATTGTTTATCAAAAAATAATTAAAGGTTTTTTTTTATTGACCCAATTAGAAATTGACTTTAAACGGTCTTGTTTATATTACTTGTTTATACTGAACTCTCTCAACTGCTAAATACGACAATCATATTTTATTTTGTTTACTCTTCTACTTTTTGTTATCTGCAAGTTTAAATTATCTAATGAAAACTTTCTATATAGATGTTATAAAATATTAATTTCTATTATTCATTACTAATAGACAAAAACTTATAAATTTGTTTAAAAATTTGCTGAATATTGTCAGTAATAAAAACCTTCAGCAACGACAAAATCTTCTCAATTGACAACTGTTTTTCCAGCGTAACGTACTTGCAAGACTTTATTACACACTCGCCCTCTATACATTTGTTATCTGATCTCTCCCTAATATCGCATTACTTTCCTCTAGGGTATCCAGGTTCAACTGGATATGCCCTTCATGTGAACCATTTCCAAACTTCCAAAAAACCTCCTTGTTCAAGTCTGCTATTTGCATTACCCATCTCTCTTTTAATCAGTCAGCAATCATTATTTCCCTTCAAGTGTAATTGGCAACAAGATTTTGTGGGCAATTCAATCTACACTTGGCATGGGGAAACACATTCACACACGTGTCCTTGAATATTATCTTTCCGTGAAGCATGTAGCCTATAGTTTAACTGCTATATTATCGAAATCAAATTCTTTTCGTACCCCTCGCTAGTCATGTTAATATTACAAGCTACATGTAACCATTTTTCATACAAGGCGTCTGAAAAACAAATACAGTAAAACAACATATGAATATATTTCTTCTTGAAAGATAATTTTGAAAGATTTTAACAACGTATGGTGGTTGAGATGATATGTCTGTCAATTGTTATAAAAAAAAAAAATTTTTATGGTTTAAAAGGGTGTAGGCATATATAGTACTAAAATCATTCAACAACGAATAAAGTTTTTTTTTATACTTGCTAATTCTCTCTCTGTAAAACTCTCTGTAAAATATAACACTTTAAAGCTTATTTTATTGCTAAATAATAGTTGTTACAGCGTTAAAAGATACTTATCCTAAAAAATTAAACAATAATAATGTTTTCCTCCCGCTATTCTTATTTCATACATATATTTAATTAGGTTTCGATTGTGTAGCATCACTGAGGATTATGATATAATGCCATTTAATTCCGTCTGATATCTAAGTTTTTATAATTGGGAGTCGTAGCCTATTTTTTCTTGTGTTTATAATCTTCACTCATGAGCCAGCTCCAATATTGTTAATTAATATCGATAATATAGAGGTTTAAAAATAATTAGCCATAAAATAAGTATAGCCTACAGTTCTACCCCATTTGGCATTCTTTTACACTGTCAAAGGATCCCTTATAAGTTATATGATGAATAATGTTTAACCCTTTATAAATAAAAAAATAATACAAATACAGGAATATATTTAGAACTACAAACAAAATGTTAAAATTTCTCGCCATCAACACCACCTTCAAAAACAATCATCTTCTTCTACACACAACTGATTATTCTCAATATGGCTGACGAAAAACTTTGAACACTTTATTTACAGTAAAATGTATTCCTGTGTTTAAAGACCTCGTATATGGTCGTAAGGCATTTAAATATTTACTTGGATTAAGGTAGAACTGTTACAGCTGGTTCAATAAATTAAATTGTTTACTGTTTAATAGTAAAAATAATATATGAAAACAGTAAATGAACGAGAATTCACCTCTGACTTTGAAAAATGTTATTATAACAAGCATGAGTTTAAAAACAGCATTGTTTAAATAAATAGATCATAATTGTAAAACAAGTAATCTAGAATACGAGTAGCTCTTTAAAAAAATAATTGTGAGAGAGGTATCTAAAAGGAAAACCTCCAAAAATACTGAAATTACATTAAAATAGAGACCGCAATTAACTATTTCTATCAAATAATTACATTTGCAAATAAAACAGACTGGCATTCATCCTTGCTTCATAATGGAATTTGTTAGATGTTTGTGCCAAAATCATTGCGTTAATTCCGAGCATGTAGCATCAGTGATAACCTAGTTAATTAGAGAATTCACTACACAGGTTCATTTTGTATACGAATTACCAACGTACTAGTAATTGCTCCAGAGGGACATATTGTGTTCGAATCATGCCGCTAAAGGATGAAATAGGTCTAACTGAGTGACAAACAGTCAGTACCCTTTTTTTAAATGAAAACTAAGTTTACGCAATGTTATGAGAGAGGACGCATTATATACCGAGTATTAAAGACAGATTTCAATCAGTTGTGATACAATTTTTTTTTTAATGAAAAATTAATGTTAGTCATAGTTTAAAATGGGATAGTAAGAATAATTTTAATAATATTTGACTTAAATTAGCTTTTTAAGTTAAAAATAAAATTTGTAACCGACTTCTTTGATTAACTCAATTATGTATGAATGTGTATAAATAATAGTTAGGGGATATTTATATTTTTACTATAGACAATTTTAAAATGTATAAATTAACGCATTCGATATTATATATGTTGGAGCGAACGGATCAAAGGGATGTAAAGTATAATTACAAGCTTACAGTTTCGCCCGTTGTGTTCTTACTGTAGTAGAATCAGAGAGAATAAATATCATTTATTCGCACTAATTTTCCTTTTTCCTAAAGAGGCTTTTCAGTAAAGTTTAAAATCAATAATATTCACACTATATGAAAAAAATGTTTTTGCCTTTATTTTAATAACGTACTTACGAATATTTGAATTACCGTTGATAAATAAGCTAAAATGAAACAAATTTTGTAAAATAATTATATTTAATAATATATATATATATATATATACATATCAAATTTTTGTAAAAAAGTTGAATAGCAAATTAATAAATGTTTGATAACTAATAACTAAAAACCTTACTTTAATATCTGTTTTTATTTCGTTTGGAAGTATTATATTTAAATTTGAACCCAAATGTATAAATCCAAAAAAACCTATTCATATTTAAACTTCATTTCTATGAAATCAATCTGTATAAGCATTTTTTTATTGAAATATTTTACTAACGACATTTACAAATGATCATCCATTTGCCAAAAACAATGTAAAAAGTTTAGTTTTTAAACACATTATACATTGTAGATTGTCTATCACCTAGTTCTGTCCAAGCACATATATATTTGAATCTAGTTACGAAAAGAGTACATACCCTTTGACACGAATGGAAGACATAATTCATCCCTTTACACTATAAACTGAGTAGAATAGGTCCCTCGTGTGTAATAATTACTTTATCATATCAGGTTCAGTAATTAACTGAAGCCATAAACCTGTCCGATGACATTACCTTAGCTCTCCTTGCCAACAGTCCTAGCAGTCAGGGACTCGTGCAAATATATTCATCAACGGTTGTAAATCTGTAGGCAAGGGTTTATTATGTGCACTTAGTAAAAACACTATTTCAAATAGGAACATTTCATTTCTTAACAAAATATTTATAAGAATTTATAAGAAATATTTATAAGAGGGACTAATAAAGTAAATTTATGAGACAGGTAAATAATGGGGGGAAAACTCCAAAAGTACAAATGTAGAATCAATAACGTTATTAAAGTAAAGGTTTAAGAGAAGGACGTAAATTCCAAAACAAGGTGCGAAAGAAACCACAAGGGATTTTTTATTGGATTAAACAACAGGAGAAGGATAATCCAGTTTGACTGAAATGAGAAGATTGGAATCATTGGCGGACAAGGCAGGAAAAAAGGGAAATCACGAGGATCAAGGAAACAAGACTAGATGTAGTGATGTTCTGTGAGCCGAAGAGGGCAGTGAAGTATTGGGAGCGGAGAGAGAGAGAAAGAGAAAGAGAAAGAGAGAGACAGTTAATTTCTAGGAGTCGGAGAGTAGGGAGCAAAACTACTAGATAGACTGAAGCACTCAAGGGGTAAGTGACACACGTTTTTCTTTCCTTCTGTAATATACTCAGGAGTAAAATGTTAAGAATATTTCGTTGAATAGTGTTAAAGAGTAAGTAGAGACACATATTTGTACATATTTGATAGGCAAATGGTGGCAAGATTATTGCAATAAGAAACCAAACTGTTGTTAACTCTTACAATGCTTTTACCAAGTTTGTTCAGACTACCAAGTTGCTCTGAGCAGCGTGTAGGATTTAGAGAGGATGTGTTTAAATCTTTAAATATACTCTATATAAATATTTTGAAAAGCATATTTTCCTAAAATTCTTTCTTGTATATAGATTGTTAATAAACTTAAGTTAATAACTTACTACACTTTTTAAAATAAATATATTTATAGGATTTCAAATATCTATTTCTTTAGAAATTATTAAATTAAGTTTTTATAATTTTTTAAGCAAAATATATATGTAGTTTTTTTGTTGTTCATCTTCATTTTTTAAATTTACTATAGTAAAATATCTGTATTGGTTATATAATGCATTAAAATTATTTACATTGTGTAGCCTAGACTTTTTGAACATTCTACGATTTATATCTTCGTAATTTAGGATTCAAAAAATTCTAAAAGAACATGAAATTATTTCACATTTCAAACGCTCCTTCTGGTTTTATGCGTATCCTCCCTAAGCGTGTCTTATTATTACTTTCGATTGTTTTCCATAGAACCAGATGGAAGACATATTGCTTAGAAATATTTATTATGTTATTATGTACTATGTTATTTAAAAAAAAAGAAGAAATTAATGTTTAAATTGTCCATACCTTTTCTTATTCTTTAGCTTCAAAGTGGGTCCAGACTGAAGATTGTCATTAACTAACACAGTAATATATTGTATTTACGCCAGTCTATATACACGTTAAAACTTCACTTCAAGGCACGTACGAGGCGTGAGTAGTAATCTTTTAAAAAGGTTTGTGTTGTATAAATGGCGGAGTAGAGTCATTACGTTGACAGATGGCGCGATAAATTCAGGCCAGACATCTGTGTGGACAAAAGCATGGCATTGTTGAAGAGAGCTAAGAGTTAGGCTAAAGAGGAAAGCCGAGGAAATCAACTCTGTAACATAAAATCTCTGTATAAGGTCATTGAAACGTTCTCTTGCAACGTCATTTCTCATTTTAGCATTAAAACAAAATTGTTAATTTAATTAAATAAAGTTTATTTTACCTATAATAGGTATGAATTCAAAAGAAAGGAACAAAATAACAAAGGAGTTAGCTAATATAAAATCTATATATAGATCCTAATCGTAATATATTGGGAATTTAATGTAATATCCACTTTTATTGCGGCATTATAACCTTTACTTTGCTTATATTTGTATTCCAAAGTATAAATAAATAGTCGTTGCAAGGTAATAAGTAAAAATAATAATACTTTAGAAAATATCACCATGTACTGTTAATGCCGATAATATCACCAGTTTATCGATTTAAATTTCTTTTATTATTTTCTGTATCATTTTTACTATTGTGATTTAACATATGTAATAACATTTTACTTTTTATCCAAATTTAATTAAAATGATATGCCTTTGCATCACAGACGTGGGAATATACGCTGAGCATTTTAGTTTATTTATTTTGGTAGGCCTACATAGATGTACCTGGAGGAATATCTTCATGACATCCTCCTTTATATCCTTATATCCCGCTTCGAACCCTAAAACTCCCTATCGTAAAGAGAAAATGACTGCAAAAACTGTTAAGTTGTACATTATTGTCTCAAACCCCCATCGTCGCAAAGATGCATTGAAAATCTGAATGCACGTTTCATGTATGGATTTATTACTTTAATCCTCATTATATAGATTTTAGATCTGTTACTGTTAAATCATGAACACTAACTAAATTGAGCCAAGGGTGTATCTGTACAGGAACACTTAGAAGTGGCAAGCACTGCACATACTCGAAACTAGACCGACAGAATCAATGTCCTTCACTAAAACACTTATAAATATATTACAAACTTGAATATAGTACCACTTACTTATATTTGTTGAGGACGGCCGTTTCGAGAGATACGTCCCATTGTCAACTCAGACCGTAACTTATCTGAAGCTTTCTTAGGTTAGGGGGTTAAGGCGGGGGTGGGATATTATGTTGGGGGTGTGGGTGTACTTTGTGAGTATTAGGAGTTATGATGTCAAAACGTGTGTGTGAGTTGTAATGTAATTGTGTGTTGAGTATGTGCGTAAATTGTAGTTGGAAATGTTTGTATATTTCGTATTGTTTAGTTGTATAACGTTGGTAACTTATGTGTTGTTTATGAACAAACTACACCCGACACACATGCTCAACACTCAATTACATTATACCTCACACACCTTTTTTGACATCATAACTCCTAATACGAACAAAGTACACCCATACCCCCCATAATATCCCAACCCGCCTTAACACCCTAACCTATGAAGTCCTTGAGTCTGAGATGACAAAGGGACTTATCTCCCGATACGGCCGTCCTCAATAAATATAAGTGCTACTATAGGAAAGTTTTTAATATATTTACTAGTGTTTTAGTGAAAACTAATAGTTCACGTGAAGAAGGAAACAACAATGATTAATGTCCTTATTTAACCATTAAATCAGTAAAAGGAATAAAACAAAACAATTATCAATGAATGAAAAAGAATAAATTGTTACATTATTAAAGGATGAAACAAATGAAGGTTACAACTCCGTCGCTAACCGCTAGGTATTGCTGTTTAGTGCAGAAGAATATTTTGCAACGATATTTGGCCGCTTTCAAATATCAACAATATGTTATATAAAGGCAGTACTTGATTCGTTTCTACATTAAATTTAAAGAACATTATAATACTAATGACATTTCTTTCAGTATTTGGTCCCTTGAACCCTTTTCCTTTCAAGCAATGCAATTACGGCATTAATATCGCAGTAATGACCTTGAGTATGAAATACAGGACATGTTCTGAAACATAATAGATAGAGTAAACTTGGTCAGCTTCCATTATTTCTGGAATTGAAGCAGATATCTTGGTTTAAATTGAATGTAAAGTATCTGGTTGTAAAGGAGTCTCTTATTTCGCCAGCCGCTAAAGACAACTAAATTGGTTCAACTAATAATAAGTTTTGTTTTAAAAATCTACCTTCTATGTTGCCACTGCTTTTAAAAAAATTTTTTTTTAAGTACAGCGTTTTCCTAATAAAAGTTATTCTGCTCCTAGAAAAATACTGCTTAAAAGCATTACTTGAAGGTATGGGTTATATATTTATGACGTCGATCAAAATGCACCTTCCATTAACGATAAATGACTTCCCTCCCATTGTAAATTCTTTCGAATTATTCCTAGTATATTGAGAGCTGAATCAACTAAAATATTTATAATTTGCTCCAGTTTTGTATTTCACTAACTAAATAACATTGACTTAATCCCCTATGCAACGGCCAAATTTACTGTCGTTAAAACAGGTAATAGGGAATTAGCCAAAATTAATAAATATTACTTAAAATTAAGCAAAAATAGATTTAGACAGATTAGAAACAAACAAGGAAATAAAACTAGAATAAGCAAAATAAAATTTAACACATTTGAATTCTTTACAGTAGGTCTATTTAATTTGGTTGGAATAGCTTAGATTAGTAAATATTGGTCAAAGAAGTAACCCCGGTCCCGTGAGAAAAAATAATAGACTCAGAACAGGTGCCAAAAAAGGTCATGTAAAATGTATTTATCCGCGGAAACAGTTTATAGAATCTTACCAAACAGGCAGTGACTTAAGGAAAATAGAAGGAAGGATTGAGTAAATAATGATATATAGGAACCAATTCAGTTATAATGTGACTTTTCGTTACGCTAATGAACCTTGCAATCCTAGAAATACCTGTACTTGTTTACATGTTCTATATCGACAAAATAGCGATTAAATTGACCAGCTAAATACGTTTATGGAAGGATATTGTCTCCATTACAAGTTCATTATCTTCTATTTTCATATTTCAATATGGTTGTTTACTAGATCGGATCTATAAGGTTTTAAGTAAACTATATAGTAAACATCGGTTATATTAAACATATTAAGATAAATAAAGATATTATGAATAAGGTAAGATAAGTCTTCTCTTATGTCAATAAGCTACTAATGAGAGGTAATGTACTAAAATTCCAAATTTTAGTAAAATAATTTAACCTCAAACTCTAAACGAAATAATATTCTTTCAATATATAGACAACACTCTCTCTGCTAAAGTTTAATAGTTTATGTACCACCAAATGTCAAGAAATTCAAGAAATTTTAAAAACACTTCAACTCTTACTAACATATAACTGAATAATCTAAATAATTAAACCTATATACCACTAATGATTTTTTCTTTTATTTAAAACCTTATATACATTTCAATTCCATAGCAATTATCTTCAGAGGTAATTTACAATAAAAATACATTGAAGTCACATTTTTCATCAAATATATATACACTAGTAACTACTTCACCACGCCCGTTTTACATTTTCCTACTAATGACGTTGCAGTAAATTCCCCCCTCTTGCAACTAGGTCTGGTCTCTCAACTTCCGTGGTAAAGAGTTACCGTTACACATATTTCAATTTTACCCAAAATACAACTATAGATATGTTTTAGTTTTAAAAAACTACAACTATCTTCTAATTAATGAATATAATTGAGAGACCGGAATTGGCCTTTTATCACCATGTAATAAATTATTTTCGTCATATTTATGTATATATAAACTTTCAAAACTATAAGAACTTACTATTTAACATTTATCACAAATTTAAAATTATTTATTTCTAATGAATGTTTGGTGTTTAGGATACTTGGTGTCTTGCAATACTTGATTTTTCAATAAACGTTTTCAAGATGACTAATGATAGAGATTTGAAGATAAAAAATGAGTAAAACACGAGAAAATAAATAAATAAAGTGAGATAAAACGAAATCATTAAGAAAGAGAGAAAGTTAAAGACAGTAATTGTGTAAGTAATAAAGAAATAAAAACGATATGGTTACGTGTAAGTCAGATTTCCAGAAGTTTTTCGAAATGTTAAAAAATTAAATGAGAAGGAAAAAGCAGAAAGAGAGAAATCGAAAGGGGAAGCGAAAGCGGAGAAGGAGAAGTAAAACTCAGAAAGGAAGAAAGAGAAAGACGAAGAAAAATGAAATATAGAGAAAGAAAAATAGTGAGGAAGAGAGAAAAAGGTAACCCACAAAAAAGAAATAAGAAGAAAGAAAAAGAAGAGGGAAAACAGTAAAAGAAAAAGACCAAAGGGAGAAAGATAAAAAGGAAATACAACAATTCATGGAAACGATTAAAGCAAGTTTTGAAATTTGCAAAGGTCAGTGGGTAAAGAAACAGACGAAATAGGGTGGAACGGTGGGAAAATGTATATCAGGCATCTAAAATAAAATAGAAGAACAAACGCATGAAACGGCCAAAATAGAAAATATTACAAAGAGTCAAAAGATCGGGTTAAAAAGGTTGGACACCGCGTGAAGAGAGGTGAAGAGAAGTTACCAGGAGTCGGTACAGAAAGAATCAGCATTCACATACGCCTACCGAGAATGACTGACCTCATAGACTCGACCTTTTCCGGGAAATTGAATATTGAGGTAGGGATAACGATGAACCGATGTCGTTTTTGAAAGAATTTGATGGGCTGTTTAGCGACAGAGCCCCGACAATGGTAAGTGAGACCAAATTAAGAGGCGTAGGAATGGTGGTGGAGGAATGGTGGCGTGGCGTTAAGACAGGTAATGAAGACTATCGACGGTTTAGGGCCTTGTTTATACAACAATATTGATATTTTAATGTACAAGAAAGAGTTCAAATGCTAAAGTTCTACTATGTATTAAATATTCAAACGACAGGCAGGGCATTTTAACAAGTAGCGTGTAAAATGTGATTTTAAAAACATCGACACAAATCTTGATACAAGTAGTGAAAATTAAAAACTAATTGCTTACGTATTATGTAACGTGCGCTTTTTCAGTTTCTATAGAAAATATTAGCGCATTATTTCGACCATAAAATATTGGTATAGGATCAATAGTGGTTAAAATGTAGCCTATAGTAACTGGTTTGAAAAGATAAAAGATCACTATGTTTTTATATTTTTTGCAGTTACAACCACATACATCTGATTTCAAATTTAAAACTGGAATCAATTATAAAGTCAATTTCCATGATCACCAATAAAATAATAAATTTTAATAAAGTAAACGGAATTTGATTAATAAAATCTTTTTGGTATATTGGTACACTAGTCTTTATACTTCGATTAAAAAAAAACAAATCTATGATATGATTTACACATTAATAATATCTACAAGAAACCGATTATAAAATTGATATATAAATGTTATTTCTTTTGAAAGAATGATTGACATGAAACTGTGTGAAATATAATAAATTGTTTTCAATTGATTCAAGTATTATTATTACTGCCATAATTTCCTTTTTTTGTAGACTTTCCGCTAATGAATTGTTTTTTAAAGTAATATTTCTCTTAAAACCTTATTTTTCCAATTCCATTATTTAAAAATCTTTTACACATAATTAATCAAAAACTGACAAACTGGAAACGATTCCGGTAAAATCAATTCCCGCCTAATAACAATCTTAATATGACCTGCTACTTCATTTTCTCCCATATAATGATTAAATTCTAGTATAAGTGGATGAAACCGTCTTCAGTCTTAAATTAGAAGTGGAAATCCAATGAAACGAGAGTAGAGAGGGATAAGGGTCGAGTGATGAATCCAGGTCACACCCTTTAGAGCAACTTTGCCAAACAATCAGAACATCTCGTCGATGTTTAAAAGGTTGTACCTCATGTATTGATTGTTAATATAAAACTGTTACACCTATAAAACCTATTTGAAATAATTTTATAAATCATTTAGTTACAGTAAAACTATTACGACTCTAACTTTGCTAAACCAATTTTATAGAAATCTACACAAAAGCTATTAACCTCCAATAAGGATCTAATAATAACACTTAAACTATTCAAGAATTTTTCAAAAAAATGTTATCGCTAATTTAACTTTTATTTGCAAATAACTAACTATGCCTATAAATAATTGCACGCCAATAGACCATTTGCTTGGCTTAAGCGAAATCATCAATATTTCGTCGCAAAGAAAAACAAAGAAAATTTTTTTAATAAAATTGAAGGAAATCAAATATACTGATTCCAAAAATAAAAATTGATTGTCTAGAGTGTTAAAATTCTCTTGCACGTTTATTATTTTAGTAAACGTTTTTCTTAATCTACAAATAATACCTTCAAAGTTTAATTAAGTTATATGTTTTACTTATCGTTTTTTTTATATGTAAAGTATTAAATTTTATATAAATGTCTAGACTTTTTAAATAAAAAATATTTTTTCTAAAATTGAAAAAATACCAACACAAATATTTTAGTAAGACTTTAGGAATGAAAATGGTACGATTTATTGAAAACATATCGCACACAAAATATTATGTAGTGAAAAAAAAGATTTCTTGATCATATATAATCGGATTTTATTTTTACCTATTATTTTACTGTGTAATTTGTTATGAGTAAGGATTCTTCGTATTTTATATTTTTTTTCCAGGTGAAATGTCGTTACTGCAATACAAAAATATCATTTTGATCTAAGGAGTCATGTTTTCAATTACGTTATGTTTTTATAACTTGAGATTTTCTCTACAGAACATTATTACTTTGTATTTTTCAAATAAACAATTAGTGTATGTATAGAATACGTCGCCTTTCAAAAGTTGTGAAGTTTGATTTTCAGTTTAAATATAATAGAGTACTTAAAGGATTTCTTTGTTTTATAACTTACCATGAGATAAACAGACAAATGGCACCATTCTGTGGAATGTTGTAATGTTTAAAGATATTATCTTTTATGGTAACCTTAAAAAACCCATTCATTTATTAAGTATTTCCAAATAAAATAAACTAAGGTTATGAAATATAATAACTGACAGTATGATTACTCTAGCCATTGCTAATTTATATTTGTATCCAGGTTTATATTTTGCAGGTTATTCGAACTTTAGCTTATTTTATAAATATGTATCATTATATAAAAAATTATTCTTTTTTTCAGAATTGATCATCACATTGAAAGATGTAAATGTAACATAAAATATTGCTCTTTTATTAATTTCGCATCCCATTAACGATGTATAGCATGCACGGAATAATCCCTAAGCGCTATTATAAGCTTGTGTAATGCACAAATGCCGTGTTTGTACAATTATATAAACAAGATGGCTAATGTAGTGTGTGTTTGAGTTTATATGCAAGGTGGTGGTGGTATCATTACACATTAAATTTATATAACTTGTCTGGATACAACCTTTTTACCGGCAGACGTACTTTCTTTTATTCACTACAGATTTTAAATTAAATATGATATTCTATCCCAGTTATAATATTGGCACACATTTCTGTACCTGATGCGGAAATTTTGCGCTAATCTCCTATCCACGGTGTTATATCGAGGCCTAAATAGATGCAACTATTAGGAGTTTGAGCCGACTCTGCATCACAGTCATAGAACAATGCGTCCCAAGATCCATTGAAAGTTGTATAGCGATAACTCCATGTAAGCCTACATTCAGATCCTTCAAACACAAAGGCATAGTCACGTGGTACTTGTTCTGTACGGTTTTAACCCTGGTTGTGTACGTCACACAAACTACACTAACTTTTATATACAAAGTATTTACTCAGCAATTTAAAGATGTTCAACCTTTATTTTCCACAAAGTGTAATCATGAAAGTTATTGGTAAATGTTAAAACATAAAAGTAAGTTCTTATTTTAGATAAATTCCTTTTCTGAAATTGTATGTTTAAAAGTTACACGAATTTGTAGATAAAACCGTTGCCAGATAAGAAATGTTTTTCTTATTTCCTCTGGCGCATGCAAGAAAAGGTTCCTACAACTCCGCCATCTATCACTCGCATTATGCGATCATAGATGCCTTTATGTTCACAGGTTAACTTGGGAATGCTTGATTGGACACTAGCAACAACAATCACATGCACAGGATACAATAAAAAAAGAATTTTGAAAGTTTAAAATAAATACAATATCAACGTAACCAAACTCCGTATATATATATATATATATATATATATATATATAACAAAATAAAACAATCAAAAAATGTATGTCCAACATTCAATAATGAAATTTGTTAAGCTTTACCAAACTAAAAAAGAAATAAAGGACAAATATAACTTACATCTTTATACTTTATTTCGTACGTCAAAACATATACTTATAGTTCAAATGTGGATCACAAGATATAGAAATTATCCACACATTCCCCACAATAGATATCTTACATCTTCTATATACATATTTATATATATATATATATTAAAACGTACGTGAAACATGATTCAATGAGTTATTACATAACAACTCTGATGTAATAAACATTGAATACCTTTTACTTATTTTCTCATTTATTCATAACTTTCAGACGTTTTTTTAAAGTTTTTATCGTGGTTATATAAAAGTCTAGTCTGATAATGTGTGCTTTCCTAAAATAGAAAACTGTGTCTGTATAAAGTTAGATAATCAGGATGTTAATGAATACCACCGGACAAAATGCAATTTATTATTTTATTTAATTTAATATTTCAGTCGATGGCAGGCTCCTTAATTATAAAATTAACACTTATTTATTTTACTGTATCAAAATGTAAATAAAGAGTAGTATATATATTTTTCTTTATACTTGACAATGACCACACTTAAAATGTAAATGACACGGAATCATTAAATTAAATTAACTTGGTATTTAT
This sequence comes from Prosapia bicincta, assembly GCA_036971475.1. Taxonomy (NCBI): domain Eukaryota; kingdom Metazoa; phylum Arthropoda; class Insecta; order Hemiptera; family Cercopidae; genus Prosapia; species Prosapia bicincta. Next base: position 313,653,046 of record JBAIZL010000002.1, read on the forward strand.
TCTATTGTTTTTTTTCAATTTTGTACTATATACTAAAAAAGTACTAATTACTACATTTAAGAAGTTGGTATCATTATGCAGTAATAGTAAATGATTATACAATACCATTTATTTACCGGAGTATGGGCTTATTTACCAAGGTATTCATGTGTATAATGTTTTTGTAGGATAAATAGTTTTTTATAGAGATATACAGAGGAGGAAATGTATATGGTAATAATTTTTAATAGAAGAATATAAATATTTATTTTTTATTTCAGTTTCACTAAATGTTTTAATTAGAAGACGTTTACTGGCAAAAAACAAAAATAACGGAACCAACAATGATTTGAAAATAGAGCGTAAATCCTTAGCCAGTTTGTTTCTTTTTTAGAGCAGCAATAAGTTGTTGAATTAAAAACGCCAGCTTTGTTAGGCAAGATTTATAGTGAGCAATGTTCCATGCTCATTTCCTTTATTTGAAACGAACATTGTTTGAGCTTATGTGTAAAATAAAAAAAACATATTATTATGTTGAATTCAAACGCAACCCACTACATTTTTCAGTCATTTTCAAAACAAATGATTGCCAAGCTTAAACCAACTTTAATACCTAATCCTGACCTACTTTAGTAAAACTTTCAGGTAAAGAGAGTGACGCTGTTTTTCTCAACAATGCACGTTTTTTTCGCAGGCAATAGTAGCTTAAAAAACAATTCCAATATAAACCAATTATCATAACCTATGGGTTAAAATAGCTATTCTACCACAACCTACAACATAAAATCAGTAGTTTTAAGACATCATATTTTATTATTAATAAAATTGTTATTGTAGATCAAATTGTTATTGAGTGAATAAAAAAGTCGTTTTAAGAACGGTTGAAAATTTGAACAACATATTTATATGGAGAGTGTGAACTAAAATAAGGAATTGGCATAAAACTAAACGTATCGAACATATAAGGAATTTTCTGAGGAATGATCTTTTAATAAAACGATCATTGACAGATGGGAGTTGTTTTGCCCTTTAGTGTATGATTGCTCTTTCAAGTTATTTTGACAATTCGTTAGTTCTTGATAGAGCAATAAAAACAGCATTTAATTGTAAAAAAGTAGGTATAATGCAAATAACACTAGCTTTGCGTGAAGGAATTGAAGGAGACCCAAGTAATACTGCAGCCTTAGGATGAGTTGTAAGCAACGTTTAGGATAAAAATGTTTGCATTTAATTTCCGAAACTCATTTTACAAATGAATCTCGCATTGTACTCCGCCCAGGCTCAGAACCGCTCCACAGACTTAGGCGACACTCCAACTCATGCACATTCACTGGCCACGACAGTCTAGCGGCCTACCTGCCACCGATAAACCTCCTACTAGGCCTTATTTTTCCAAATTAAAATCGTTAAAATGTATATATTATTTATTCTTTATTGACATTTTAGACTCTACACGTTAAGTTTTTTTGCTTTTTTTTAATGGAGGCCAAACTTGACGTAGTTATGTTACTCCTAAACGTTTTGTAAAGGATAGCAACATACAGACCATGGGTAAATTATGATTTTACGTTTTTAATAAATTGTATTGAAAATTCTTTAAACTTGTTAATTATGTCGTGTTTGGATTTTACTTTCCACAAACAATATGTAGAGTCAAAAATGTCTATAAAAATATCAACATGTAACAATATTGAAAAATATCGTTTTCGAACAGTGTAACACGCCATCTGTTACATTCCTCACATGTTAAGTGCAATGACAGTGAAGGAGGATTACCATAGACATCGAGCGACCATCGTGCCATTACTCTATTGTTCCATTGAACTGAAATTTACTACCCAATCAACGGGCCTAATTAATAATTTTATTTTCAAACAGTACTTAAAGTAAATAGGCGGGATAATAGTATGTTAAAGTATGCGAATACTACTCATAAAGTTTAACGTAATGGGTAAAATAACGGAGGTTTTTTGAAAGAATATAAAGTATTTTTTCATTGTGAAATCTTATGTAAATGTGCCCAAGAAATTAAAATCATACAATTAAACAGAATTAAAATTTACTATTAAAATATGCTATATTAGGTAAAATATATTGAATTTATATAATAATTTCATATTATGAAATTGAAGTTTAACATTGTTGCTGAGAAACATATTTTATTGCTTTGAAAAGAACTTGGATTTCCCATAAATTGTTATGAAAAAAAATTAAGATAAATTATATATTCTAACAATTCATTTGATTTTCAAAACGTTTCTTGTGAATTTGTTGTAGACATTCTATATAAATGACCTATAGGACACTTACTGCGGAAAGTTCCCCTTCAGACCTATTGACTAATATCTGGCTAACATTTGTTCCCCAATTGTAATTATTATGAAGGTATTGCACTTTAATATTATAATTTGTAAGACGCTTGTTTCTTTCTTTTCCAACAAAAGTACTTGACTAATAGAGATGTTTTGTGCCGACATATGTATAAGTAGAAGCCATGCTTTATGTGTCAAATCGGCACTGGGTCAAAAAGAATGTTGCAAAACTATAGGAGTTGCTCCAAAATTATATCGCCGCTAAATCTCAATGACATACTTAGAGAATCATAATATAAGAGTGGTATTAAATACAAGTATGAAGATAGACAGAGATAAACGCAGACAATAGTGATACTAATCATCAGAGAAGCAATGGGAAAAAGGAACTCACTGATATTATTTCGTCGGTCCTTCAATTACAAGCCATTAGTTTTGTGTTACTAAAACATATTTCCAAGCTCTAAATCTTTTAATAATTCTTTTCTTTTTTCCGATAAATAGTGGGCCTAAATACAACTGTATTTTTTTAATTCCGGTCAAGACTTCGTCAAATTGACACAATATTAAAAAAAACAATTTTCGACGAACTATTCAACGTATTGTTGCAAATATCAACTGTATTTTAGGCTGGAAATAAAAATATTTTATTACAACAGTTTCTAAACAGTAATAATACTGTATGTTAATACCGAAGTTAAAAATGAATTATTGTATGTCAGTATCTTCTGTAAGTGGTTTATTTGTGATGTATGTTGTGTCAAGTAGCACCCTCCTATTTTTTACTTTTAAGAAATGTTTAGGGCAAATTTTGTTACAAGTTAAAAAAATTGTATCATAATACAAACAAAATAGATTTTGTAAAAGCTGCATGCGTCAGTTAAAGTATAATACGCATTAATAGGCTAATAATTAATTATAATCATTATTTCCAAAACAATGTATAGTTCTTTTTTATTAACTTCACTTTAAAAATTTGTTACCTTTTGTAAACAATATTCTAAAATTTTATTTTGTACATATGTATAAATTTTTTAATTTTCTATTTGAATTATCTTCTCAAAATAAATCTACTACGGTTTCTAACGTTATTTTAGTTAAGAAATTGAGCAACACAATTACACACACACACACACACACACACACACACACACACACACACACACACACACACACACACACACACACACACACACACACACACACACACACACACACACACACATATATATATATATATATATAATTTATAATAATATTTAAAATACACACACATGTACATTATACACATACATATATATATAATACATATATATATATATATATATATATATATATATATATATATATATATGTAGATTTTTAAATTGCGTATTTGAAATAATTACTCAAAATAAATCTACTACGTTTTCTAATGTCATTTTATTTAATTAATTGAGAAACACAATTATATATATTGAATATAACGCTTTTTTACCTTTATTTCACGGCTATATCTTTTGTATTAGGTAAACGCTTTCGTAACATATATTCATTAGTTTTTATCCTTCCAAAACTGAGAGTGCTTGACATTAAGAAAAAAGTTTGTGGGTAATCAGAAATCTCTTTACTTATATGGATTTTTCTTCTTGCGCTCTGTGATTAATACTACGTAGAATGCTGTGACTGATTTTAGTTTATAAATAGATATATTTTTACAGTTTTTTTGCTAGATATTTTTAGTTTTATTTAATTATTTTTTAAAGACATGTCACTAGATATTGTTAATGGTAATATTCTTTGCAGTTAGCTTGAAGTCTTTCTGGTAATCTAGGAAAATATATTTTATATATATTTATTTATTTATTTATTTATGTGTGTATGTTTGTGTTCCTATGAACCTTTTCCCTTTTCAGCCAATAAGTCCAAACCCTTTTTCTACTATCATAAGACCAGCTCATCTTCATCCTGTTCTTACGTTATGACGTTGAAACTCTTCTTGTCCGCATGCACGTAATGGTTTATCCCTTGAATTCGAACTTGATTCGAAACCTGTAGCTCAAGGAATTAGCCTCTCAGGAAAGCAAACTCCTGAATTTTTAGCAATTCTTCTATAAACCCTTTTAGGCTGTTATTGGAGTTATCGATTCTTTGAGATTCAATTCTGACTTAAAGGCTATAATTGAACTCCAAGTTAAATTTACTTTATATAAAGTAAAATTTAAAGCTAATTAGAAAATAACAATATATATTTAGTTGTTTGTTTCTTTCGGTTTACTGGTATTGTTATATATAAAATATGTCCAAAATTCTATTTACAATAATCTTAATTAATCACCTTCTTGTCGTCTACAAATAGGAAATAGAGTTTTATATTTGCCTTAATTTAGGTCTAATTTCTTAATCAATGAATGTCTTTTTGTGTCAAACAACAAACTATTTAAATTTAGCACCCTTTGTTTTAGAAATAATCATAGCCCCCCCACCAAAACAAGTATGTCCTAATACAATCTAATTATTATTTATTTTCCATACTATTACCAAATGTATATTTCTAGGTTTTTAACCATATATTTAGGCTATTCGATCTACTTTCCATTTACACTTTCTATTCTCATATTATAATACACTAAAAGCCTATTTATTCACTTCATATCATCATATCTTTTATGTTTCTATTGAACAATTTATATTTACTTTTAATATATATGTTACCTAAATCAAAACAAAAATCTGTAAGTCTGGCAGAGATTTACCCAAAAGGTTTGTGAACACGTTACCTTGTTTTGTTTTAACATTTTTAAACACATTTACTTAACTCAATTATAATTATTATTTTCATTTTAAAAGAAATAGAGAGTTCATATCATTTGTTTAAGAATTAAAGCTATAATTACCATTTTTTAATCAATTATATAACCTCTCTCTATTTCATGAAAACTGGTAAATAGAGAGTCAATTTTGAAACGTAAATGTTTAAATTAGTTAACCTAAGAGTGTAATATTTCGCTTAGGCTATATTTTTTATTTAAGTTTTATTTTGATTTATTGTGGATCGAAATAAAGTGTAATTTAAATAAATATTATTGTTTATAAAACCTTATACAGATGACGTCCTTTATGTCTGGATATTGTCTTGAAATGGCTTCCTTACATCCGGTAATTCTTGGTAGCTATCTTTATTTGTTTTTGCTAACACATTTTACTAAATTGGTTGGTTGGTCGAAACTTTTCCAATTAAATTAACAGTGTTTTAAATATATTTTAATAGATGGCGTTTTCTCCAAAATCACTCGTTTCGGCGTTTAATAATCTCAAATTTTTTAAAGGTCAAGGTGGTATAGATTTTGATATTTTAGCATATCCTAACACTTCCATTTTACATCTTGCACTATTTTACGTTTTTTAACATATCTTTTGACTCATAACATTAGGAGCCTATTAACACATGCTCTATCTTTTATGGCTTCGATACGAATATGTACTTGCGCCCACTATTTATTTTTCAGAAGCGTCAGTGTCCATGGGTAAACCACGTAGCATTTTAATTTATATTGTGTTCTGGTTTGAATTTCCAATTTAGTTAAAACAATTTATTCATTTATATTCATCAATTTCATTTAAAACCTTGTTTTATTTCGCAAGTGTTCTTGATTGCGGTGTCTCTTTTTGCCCCTGTTGGAAGATTTATAAACAACTTGGTTCTTCCGATTTTGTTAATCCAAATTTTCATATTCCTATTTTACAGCCTGAACTTTAGGATATAAATGTTATGTTGATTTTGGTTTTTAACATATTTTATAAATATAGTTTAATAAATAAGGCCTAGTCTACCCTAATTTCATTCATTTTGTTCTATTTTACAATATTTGCTTTATTTATTTAATATTTTTACAAATCTAGACAATTTAGCCTATAATGCTATTCTCTCCAACTACCAATATTTTTGCAAAGGTCAATTTGGCCGTTGCTTTGTGTTTAATATTTACAATATTTACTATTTCATTTGTAAGAAATCATATTTCAGTCTTAAGAGGGTTATAGTATAAAAAATTAATAATTTTAAAGAAAACCTATCAACATCAATTTGAAAACCCATTTGCTAAAGCTATTTCATAACGATAATTGAAAAAAATATGGCGTGTTTTAATCTTATCGATCTATTAACATTAAACCAATGTAATCCATGTCCCTTAAAAGAATAATTTCAAATAAAAACATAAATCTAATAATAAAACAATAATATTACACATTAAAAAAAAACTAATGAATAAAATATTACTTTTGGTTATACTGGACCTAATTTTGGACCAATTCAAACCTCCCTTTCTGCAATCTATAAAGTCTACATTGCCTTTCAAAAACCTTTCATATTATATCTCACTATTGAAGCTCTCTATCATCACAACTTCCAAGTACGACTCAAGAATAATGTGCATCGAAATTCTGTGTGACAATCAAGTTCTGCGTGATTACATACGTTGAATGACTGAAGAGTAAGTTTGTACTTGACTTCTGCAAACTTTAAAAGTATGCCTCAGAAATTTCAAATGATTATCCAGATGCGATTACAGAGAAATGATTGACAACTGTGAACGTGTTTCGTCGTGAAAATCATTTATTTTTGAATAAAATTTAAGTATTACAAATAATTCGATATGAAAATACCAGTAGGAATTTTATATTTATAAATTTTTCTGATTCGTGGAAAAATTAAGAATATGACGTAAGATACTCGTATATACAGTATAAAGCAGAAACGTTCACATTAACTTGTAGACTTTCAGTAGAATTCTTAATAAGTGTATTATTACCGCTCATAAACATAAAAAGGCGATTCTTGTTTGCATATCGACATGTGGCTACTTTCTGCAATTATTTTTTAGTAATTTGAATGTCCTAGTTATTCCGGGTAGGTCTATTGGTCATTTCTAGGGGAGGGGGCTGTAGGAACACACTTTAAATCTGGTCTATGTACTGGTTTTTATTAATTTGTTTCGTTTTTTAAAATATACAGGTGTTCTACTTACTAACGTCCACTGCCTGATATCGAACTGGAGGCTGGTTTAGTGCTGTTGCCATGTATGGAACCGGCCTCGCAAGGTATGGTCGAAAGTCGTTCACTCCTGAGCACTAATTGGCAACCCTGAGCAAACAAAGAATGTTACCTAGTTCAAGCGTTGGGAGGTCTGTCTATCGCCTGTCCATGATTCATCTCGTGCTCATAAGACAACGTGGCATTTTTTGCCATAGGCCTGAATTCATGCAGTGGACTTTAGGAGTTTTATCTACTGGGCAGATTTTTTGTAATTGTGAAAAAAGATGAGAGCCAAGTTGTGGATGTCTAAGAGTTGTGTTTTTTCTATACTACTGGTGAAACATGAGAGGTTGACAGCTGCCTGAATAGTCCTACAGTCGTATAGAAAAAGGCGATAGAGATAAATCTTCAGATGATCACTGACACAACACTTACATTAACATAACTCATCATTTTTTTTAATAATAATAAATAATTTAGGCCACAACATATATGCTACAATTTTATTTTTTTTATAAAAACAGATTTTTTTAAAGTGTGTCAACCTTTATTATTATCGAGTGTATAACAATGTTTTTTTTTTAATTAATTACATACAATTCAACTTATGCATTATTGAAATCTAGAATGTTTACGAATATAGTCCTACAAGTGGTTTTAAGATTAACGGTAGTTGCAAATTACAGTAAAATATTTTTGACGTTAGAAATGAGATTGTACTTGTAAATAGTATATTATATTAATTTAAATATTAAAAAAACGTTTCTCTATAGACTGTATCATAAATGGTAGTTTCAAAAGATAGAAACGTTTAAAAACATAAAAATAAATTTAGCAGCTTATTGCTATTTATTTCCCACATGGGAACAATTTTATGTTTACAATTTTTTTGGAATGGGGGGGGCTCTTAAGGTTTGAGATTTTCTTGTTAACTGCAAATTATTTCAGAAACTTTAAAAGGTTTACTATTATTTATAAATAGTTATAATTTTAAGATACTTTGAATCATAAAAATTAATATATTCTTCAAATTTGATCTTGAGACGTTTTTCTTAAACCTTTTAATGTTGCGAAATATTATAGGTTTAATTAGTGAACTAAAAGGGATATATATTATATTCATTCAAAAAAGATTTTATATTTTAAAAATCCTAATTTTCTTCTTTAATATTTATTTTATAAGGGGTATATTTCACCTTTGCTCGAAAGAATTGCTATATTACTCGAAAAGTAAATACTCTATTTTACCAATAAATATTATAAGATTGTGAAAAAAACACTGAAACAATAAAATAAAAATTATTAACTCTAACATATGCTTTTATTACTATGCTCTATAACTGTAAAATCTAGATCTGTCAATTTTAAACCTAAACATAGATATTTCAATTTTAATATTTGAAAATAAATTAGTTTCATAAAATATATTATATTACAGATGGATTAAAAGCACAAACTAAAACCTGAAAAAGGTTTAAAAAAAGAAATTAAAAAAATTAAGGAAAAAACAATATATTATAAAATAATAACACTCGAGTGTCTTTAAAAACAGCTCTGATATTAAAAAATGCTGTCATTCCTTTAAATCGCATTAGGTGATGTCAAAAGTAATTTATTTTTGGAATGGAAGGGACCCATTTCATTATAAAGGCGTAGGTTTGGGGTTGATGCTATCGTTTTAATTTGATTTATAATTCCATTTAACCTCCGTGTAATACGAGCCGGTAAAGGTTAAACCTGAAATATTTCCTATCCGGGATTGTTGGAGGGTATTGTGAACACTTAATTAAATTTCCTTTTACTGAGCACTCTAGTGCTTTGGTTGTTAATGCTATTACTAACAATTACATTTAAAACATTATTTGATTTATAGTTAATGAATTTCGTCTGACTTTTTTGTAATTCAGCTATCGTAATAACGTTGAATACGTTGTTTTGTTTTCTAACAAAATTATAGACCTTACCTCTTTAAATTAGGTCTTTATAAAAATATCGTTTTAAAAATCCAAAACTAAAATATTTATTGAGGCTCAGTTGGTATTTCAGACATATAAATATGATGCAATCAATTGTATTCTCACTTAGTTAAGGAAAAGATAGAAACATAGAAGAAGTGTAATCTAAACTTTTAATCAGCTTTAACAAAGGTCCGTGAGGGTTGTTATATTATACGATGAAAAAAATATTGTTTTACATTATTTCTGATTTCATTTCTCAGTACATAAAGGTGTAATAATTTAAATAAACATAATACAAATTTCTCCTACTAGTGTAGGAGCACTTTCTCGGGTGCATTAGAAAGTGTAATGGGTAGAAAAATCTTTATGTCGAACAGAAATTGTTTTATCTGTAGTATGCCAGTTTCTAGCTGATTAGTAAGTAGGGCCAAATACATCAAAATCACGATTAATTGTTTTTCTTAATATTTAAACAATTTATTTGTTAGAAAATATAATTTAATTTTTATCTATCTATATCTTCTATTATATATATATATATATATATATATATATATATATATATATATATATATATATATATACAGTGGATATCGTATATAACGACATCGCTTAATACGACGTACCGGCTGTAACGACGAAGATTCCCGGCCTCTTGATTCTGTAATACCTGTTCAATGCATTTTACATCGCCTATAACGACATCGGGTAAAACGACGGATCGGTTAAAACGGCACTCATTTCAGGTCCGTCGAAAAAAAAATCGAGTATAGCGACGGACCATTCTAGAAATCTCCGAACGGTAATCCTCTCGATGTAAACAAAGCTTTCTAAGAATAGCGATCCCCATTCCAATCCCGTTCCACTACAAATATGATCAGTTCGAACTATACACCCGTGAAATACGTATGTACGTTCGTAAAATGTCAAAAAGGAAATCTGTGTCGCTGGAAGAAAAGTTTCACATTTGTTGCCGCCTGGAAAATGGTGAAACGTATAAACAGCTTTCTAAAGAACTGGGCGTTAATCACACTACAATATCCACCATCTGGTCCAAAAGGGAGACTATTAGAGGCTTAATCGAAAAGGGACATTCTATCAAGACGAAAAAAATTAAAGGCGACGCAAGAAGGAATTGAAGTGCCGTTGTTAGAATGGTTTCGGTTCCAGAGAAGTAAGAATATCCCTCTCTCAGGCCAAATTTTTACAACAAAAAGCCACCGAGTTATGGAAAAGAATAAATCCAAACACCTCCGAGGGGATTTCTAAAGGTTGGATCCAGCGATTTTGCCAACGGCACAATATCGTTTTCAAGAAAATATCCGGTGAGGCAGCTGGCGTTTCATCAAGTGTATGCAGCACATTTTTGCAAACAGTTTGACCGACTATCCGTGAAGGTTACAAAGATGAAGACATCTTCAATGCAGACGAAACGGGACTGTTCTACAAATTAACACCGGATCGAACGTTGCATTTTAAAGGTGAAAAATGTAGTACAGGTATATTTTCTAAGGATAGACTTACCGTTTTAGTTGCTGCTAATATGATGGGTTCAATTAAAAAGAAGCTTTTTGTCACCGAAAATCCAAAAATCCTCGTTGCCTCAAAGGGATTAAACATCTACCAGTGGATTATGAAAGCAATAAAAAAGCCTGGATGACGTCTAACTTGTTCACACGGTTTCGGAAAGATTGGGACGCACAGTTGGCAAAGAAAAAACATAAAATTTTATTGCTTATAGATAATTGTCCGTCCCACATCCTCACCGAAATATTTAAATTGATTAAAATAGCGTTTTTGCCCCCAAATACAACCTCTGTATTACAACCAATGGACCAGAGGGTTATACAAAAAATAAAAACGAATTTCTGGAAGCAATTTAAATTTTGTTTTATTATTCAGTCTAAAATTCTCCCCACTCCATATAAGAAAACACAATAAAAAAACACAGAGAAAAAAAGAAAATTTATATACAAAACTAAAGACCCTACTACTAAAATATATTACAAACTAAAATAAGCACTCAACTCAGAATGTTTGTTTGTTTCTGTTTGTGCCAAGTGTTTCGGAGATCGATAATGTAAACGGAGACATAGATAATACATATGTCACTTCCGAGACTATTCATAACCGAGATAAGCTGACATTTGTTTACTACAATCTTATGTTGACACATTAGGTTTTTACGACGGTTGTTTTTTGCCGCATTAAATGGGTCAAACTAAAAAAAAACATTCAAATATAAAAGTTAAACCAAATTAAATCTGTTCATAAAACTACCTGGAATATTGTTACAGTTGAAGCACCAAAAGTTAAATTGGGATGGTCGGATTTAAAAACTAGTCAGGCACAATATTCTCCAAACTCTTCTGAGCACTGACGTAAAAATCAAACCTTTATACAAACGCGTATCGACAGTAGAGAAGTTTCAATTAACCTGGGAGTGAGCGTGCTGGTTAGGTCGCCATATCTAAGAAAATAAGCTAGGAGCGCATCAGCACGCTCTCTGTACCTCGTAAGACTTTATTATTCAGTCTAAAATTCTCCCCACTCCATCTTGGTTAGTACTGGATATAACGACGACCGGATATAGCGACCTAATTTTCATCCCCCCTTAACGGTCGTTATAGACGGTACCCAGTGTATATATATATATATATATATATATATATATATATATATATATATGCTGATACGTATTCCTTCACGGATGGAAAAATATGATGAATTGTTACTATCTGGAGTACATCCGGTCATTCTGCAGTCCATAAATTCGCAGTTCCATAGACTCGCTCTTCTACTGTTGTTGGGTTCACCTCGTCAATGCTGGATGAGATTCTAGCGAAACGTCGGAACTGCGAATTTATGGACTGTAGAATGAACGGATGTACTCCAGATAGTAACAATTCATATATATATATATATATATGTGTGTGTGTGTGTGTTTATATAAATGTTCGTATGTGAGTATGTGTGCACCTTACTCATTACAAACCACTGAACAGAAGCTAAAGAAATTTGGAGGAATTGAATAACTTACTTCCAAGATAATTATTTGTGAAGTTTGTTCCAGATTCATCCAAAGGGCTCCGTTCCAGAGAGGTAAGATTGTTCATAAGCCAATGTATGAATGTTTGTATCTTAAGGATGAAAAAACAGCTGAACAGAAATTAATGAAATTTGGAGGAATTGTTTAACAAATTCACAGGATGATTCATGTGAGATTTGGGAATCCTTTATTACTTTAAGATATTTCATTAAATTCATTCCAAATGTTGGTTGCTAGGCAACAATGAATTATCTAAAATTATTTTCCATCACATTGTAAAGTCATTCTTTGTACAATTATGACTCCCAGAAACGAGCGATTTTTTGTACAATATACAAAAACAATTTATATCCCGAGTCCACTTCAATAAATGACATTCAATCAGATTATTATAGGTTCATTCATAATTATGTTATTAAAATACTAAATTAAGCTTAGTTAATGTTATCATGCAATTCATTTACTTTCAGGCGGTACGACCTTCGCCGAGTCAGATGTGTGTGTGTGTGTGTGTGTGAATAAATGTTTGTATGTACGAATGTATGTAAGAGCCCTATGAATTACTAAACCACAGATCCGATCGCATGAAACTTTGGGAAAGTGTTGGGTACATTCCGGGGGAGGAGTTTTGTGACATAACAATTTATTCCTACATGTATTTTCAAAGTGACAAAATAGCATAGAATATAACTTTCCATCAACGTAAAATCGTTTCATTAAATTTTCTAAAGTCAGCTAGTACTTTATAAATTTCACTTTTACGATTGCGGGATAGTTAACAGATTACATTCTAACATTCATATTTTGAAGTAGCACCTCTAAATATTAGGCTCTAGTAATATCAGCTGTATAGTTACAAATTGCTTCCCAGCTTTAGTGCAACAAGTAATCAATATATATATGTTTGTTTTGTGCGGTTCTTTATTACAACTGAACTGCGTGAGGCATTGTTTGCACATCATTATAATGTAGCGTTGCCATGGTAACTGCAATGAATAATGTTGGTGGCGCATACTATTTGCTAATTAAGCCTGCTGCAATGATGACAGTATGTATGATGATTGGTTTTTATAGGAAAAATGATTTACACTTTTATTTAATGTTATCTATGGTACTTTATTAGGATAGGGAGTTCTTTAAAATTCTCTCACATGATTATTTAAAATATAGTCTTTAGTGAATATGTACTTGAAAAAATACTATGAAAGAATCGGTGTTTATTTTGCATAAAGGCATGATTTTATTTCAAAGTTAAAGTTCGGATAGTCATAAACTATTGTTTAAGTGAATAATTAAGATTCACCGACCGTTATGGACTACAACATTCAAGATTTCTTTTTATATTATTTTATTTTCAATATTAAGCTATATAAACTGTTAAAACTGGACAAGACATTTTTAATTTCGAAGCAAACAAAAACGAATCGAATAGTTTTAACAAAACGTATTATTTGCAGTAATGTTCTTAAGAATAAAACTTTTTTTTTTTAATATACGTTTGTATAAAGGAAGTGTGGTGTGTTCTCCCCAGATTACTCCAACAAAGTTGGGACTTATATAAATGGTAAAGCCTGCATGTTACGTATTCATGTTGCACGGGAAACGGCCTATGTAGCTTTGTATATAACCTTTCCGAACAATGCACGAAGTCTGTACTTGGAAATTTATTACTACTGCAAAACCGTTTTTACCCTTCTAAACTAACAGCTGTGTTTAGGCCTTTGCTCATCTATAGTGTTTTATATTTTTCACCAAACGGTTTGCAGTACGAAATTGATAACAGTTTAGCTCTAGAAATGTATCACTTTTAATTACAAAAGTAATGTAACGAACATTTCCTTTAAGGAACCTTTATTTAAACAAAGACATCAAATGTCAGGAAATGCCATATTTGTAAGTCGTTCAGTTCCTCCCAAAGTAAAAGCAATGTACTTTGTAGCTGCAAAAGTTTAACCATATTGGGAACAAGATAATCAGAGCATTCAATGCAGTTAGTTAACACAAATATATTGTAATAACTTCATTTATAAGTTCGTAAGTTTAGATTTATATCATTTTGATAGTTTACATGTCCTGATATTATATAAAACGTTAAAGAGAAGTTAGTGTTTGATGAATGATGATTCAAAATGGTTGACGTAACCAAGATAGTTTGTAAATATTGATTTTGGAAATAAAAAAAAATTAAAGTATACATCCCAATGTTTTTTTATAGACCCCTTCGAAAATATATATTTTTGTAAATACTGGAGATATAAAAAATATACACTTATGTATAAGATTACCAAATTTTTGTTTAAATTCAAACATCATTCACGAGTAACGGATGGCAGTTTTGTGACAATAGAAATGCTTATTTAAAATAAAAATCATCGAAAAAATATTTGTTAGACATAATCGTTTAATTAACTCTCGGGTTGTTATATATTTAGTAGAATAGTTATTACACATTTTTTTTAATTATCTAAAAAACCAGAAAACAGTATGTATGTTTAATTTGGTTTTTATCAATAAAATCTTTGACTTTTATACATAACTTTTAGCAATTGTAAATAATTTCAGCACAATTACTTAAAACATAAGTGGTTTATACTTAAATATAATGTGGTGACATTTTTAGAAGATCTTATTAACAAATTCTCAACGACAGAAGTCAACACATATCTTTGCCCCTACCTCATTTATGATACGCAATGTAGGAAATATCTGATTCTGCCAAACTCAGATGTCAGTATTAATTTAAAAGGCAGCAAGAACGGAAATATTAAATGGTTTTTGCTTTATTACTTGAAATTCTAACAAAAAATACTAGTTATAATTCATTGAATAACACAGAATTTCGACAGTATCCTTATAATAGAATGAAGTACGGTCTCAGATGCTTTGGATCTGAGGATTCTACCATTCATTAAATTACATGCTTATTTCACAAATAGGATAGAATAGTATATCATTGAAATAATCTATTTGAAAAGATATGTTGAGAGAATATTCAATTAAAATAAAATATCTCAGTAGATAAAACGAAATAATTTGGAACCACTAAAATACCTTGGGTATAAATACTTAGCGTGTGTGAGTGAATATACACTTTAAAGGAAATGAATGAAACAATGATATGAGGCCTAAATAGTAGTTGGTGATGTTGAAGCTATGTATGTCCACAATGTCGTCTAAATGTTAAATATAAGTATATGTATATACTGTATATATATATATATATATATATATATATATATATATATAAACTTCTACAATAAATTTATAAAATCTGCCTAAAAGTCAGTTTCCCAGGTCAATATATGTTTCACGACCATAAATAAGCACGCAGGAGTAATATATGTGGTCTGTACTAGAAATCACAAAGTAATATACATATATACTTTAGTGGCGGGGTTGTTGTAAGTGTGTGTATTTATGCGTGAAATAGTAATAGCGTTTTTTCTTGTACATGTTTGTGTAGTAATCGATGTATATTTTATAAGCAAAAATATTTAAATTTAATAAATATTAAATTAGTATTAGTCAATTTAATAACTCTGTTATCAATTTAATAAATTGGATTTATCCAATAATCTTTTGCCAGTCTACAGGTAAGATCATTTTTCACATTATACTTGTTTCTAAATGTAATCGGTAAAACTTTAATAATTCAAAATATTTTACAAAATACATATAAAGTATTTCGGAAAAAGTATCTTCGGAAAAGATATGTCATACAATAAGAGGGATTAGTATGTTTAGTAGTTTAGGCTTTTAAATCAAAATGTCTTTCATCCCTTTTATGATTTACGGAATTGGAAGGTTTTTAAAGCATCCCAGGTCCTATACCACTGCTCGATATCCGAGCTGGCATGAGATTTGTACCCGTCTTTACATCTAAATAAATTTATTGGTACCCGTTCATAATACATTTATTAATATATTTACAAATTAAAAAAGTTTCGCGATAACAGTTTCGTTACTTCTTACTTCTTCGTCCAGCTTAACTATAGCCGATTGCCCGATGTCCACGATATATATATATATATATATATATATATATATATATATATATATATATATATATATTACATAATTATTGTGATTCTTTTATTTATTATTGCCTATTAAATAAATAGTCTCAGGTATAAATTAAACTTAGGCCTATATTATATTTTCACTTAAATTAATCTTGGTCACATGCAAAATACTCAACATTTCTATTTCACGCATAAACACACACCCATACAACAACCATGTCACTAAAGTATATATGTATATTACTTTGTGATTTCTAGTACAGACCATATACATTACTCCTGCGTCCTTATGTATGGTCGTGAAACATATATTGACCTGGGAAACTGACTTTTAGCCAGATTTTTTAAATTTATTGTAGAAGTTTATATATATATATATATATATATATATATATATATATACATATATATATACTGTATATACAGATACTTATATTTATCAGTAGATATTTCTACTGATATTTCTCACTAGGCGCTTTTTAACATTTAGTCAGTTCAATGTTCAACGCTTTCAGTCATTCTTATTTGTTTGCTTTCTTCTAGAACATACATATAATTATATTTAACATTTAGACGAAATTGTGGACATACATAGCTTCAACATCACCAACTACTATTTAGGCCTCATATCATTGTTTCATTCATTTCCTTTAAAGTGTATATTCACTCACACACGCTAAGTATTTATACCCAAGGTATTTTAGTGGTTTCAAATTATTTCGTTACATCTACTGAGATATTTTATTTTAATTGAATTTTCTCTCAACCTATATTATCAAATAGATTATTTCAATGATATACTATTCTATCCTATTTGTGAAATAAGCATGTAATTTAAAGAGTGGTTAATCCTCAGATCCAAAGCATCTGAGACCGTACTTCATTCTATTATAAGGATAATGTCGAAATTCTGTGTTATTCAATGAATTATAACTAGTATTTTTTGTTAGAATTACAAGTAATAAAGCAAAAACCATTTAATATTTCCGTTCTTGCTGCCTTTTAAATTAATACTGACATCTGTGGATGGCACAATCAGATATTTCCTATATTGCGTATCATAAATGAGGTAGGGGCATAGATATGTGTTGACTTCTGTCGTTGAGAATTTGTTAATAAGATCTTCTACAAATATCACCACATTATATTTAGGTATAAACCACTTATATTTTAAGTAATTGTGCTGAAATTATTTACAATTGCTAAACGTTATGTATAAAAGTCGAAGATTTTATTGATAAAAAACAAATTAATCATACATACTGTTTTCTGGTGTTGGTAGATGTTACAAAATTTGTGTAATAGCTATTCTACTAAATCTATAACAACGCAAGAGTTAATAAAACGATTATTGTCTAACAAATATTATTTCGCTGAGGTTTTGTTTTTAAATAAAGAATTTCTATTGTCACAAATCTGCTCTCCGTTACTCGTAAATGATGATTGAATTTAAACAAAATTTTGGTAATTTTATATATAAGTGTGTAAGTTTTATATCTCCAGTATTTACAAAAATATATATTTTCGAAGGGGTCTATAAAGAAACATTGAGATGTATACTTTAAATTTTTTTATTTCCAAAATCAATATTTACAAACTATCTTGGTTACGTCAATCATTTTGAATCATCATTCATCAAACACTAACTTCTCTTTAACGTTTTATATAATATCAGGACATGTAAATTCTCAATATGATATAAATCTAAAATTACGAACTTATAACTGAAGTTACAATATATTTGTGATAACTAACTGCCTTGAATGCTCTGATTATTTTGTTAACAATATGTTTAAACTTTGCAGCCACAAAGTACATTGCTTTTACTTTGGGAGTAACTGAACGACTTACAAATATGACATTTCCTGACTTTTGATGTCTTTTTTTAAATAAAGGTTACTTTAAGAAAATGTTCGTTACATTACTTTTGTAATTAAAAGGGATACATTTCTAGAGCTAAACTGTTATCAATTTCGTACTGCAAACCGTATTCTTATTACAGAATAATGTTCTAGAAGATAGCAAACAAATAAGAATGACTGAAAGCGTTGAACATTGAACTGTCTAAATGGAAAAAAGCGCCTAGTGAGAAATACCAGTAGAAATATCGAGCACAGGACGAGCAAGAATTGATCTGCTGTTTTCAGTAGTTTCAACCAATGTCTTCGTATTTTTACATTAAAGCAAAAGCGATATCCCAATAATTGGGTTCTATTATTGGAGAAAATACCTTAGATAGGTAACGCCATTTTAAATGCTGAAATATATAATGGAATTCACTTTATGGAAACCTGAAGGGAATTGCAATTATTGTTTCTCAACTGCATTTTTAAATCTTGAATTAGTGTCACGTTTTGTTATAGATGGTTATGATAAATATCATGCCACATAGAGCACACACAGGTACAACATAAAACGCATCATTTGTCCCTAGATTTGTACTTGGAATATTTCTCCCCAAAATCCATATTTACGAGTATAGCTTACCAGTATAACTCACCAGGAATATTTGTGTTGTAAGTTTCTGCTTTTCCGAGCACCAATCATAACTCCGGTAATATATTAAATATATTACCGATATATATATATATATATATATATATGCGTAATATAACCTAAACGTTATTTAAATGTTTTACTTTTACATTATATTATGCTCGTAATTACCTTACCTTTTTATAGTCACACCTTCAGGTTTCTAAATAATCAAACAATCATGTAAATCTGATATTACTACATTTATTCATCTGTTATCCAATTATTACAAATTCTACCTTCAAATACAATAATATGACGCAGTGACAAATATTAATTGCATAAGTAATACTACAGTCACTAAAAAGTGGACCCTTGAGTCTTTAGGTTCTTGTCACAATAAAGTTTAATAAATACAGTGTTAGGTTGCTCTTTTTCTCGGATCGTTATTACAGGATCTTCTATAGAGTAGGAGGTGGTGAAAACAACTACTTTCATTTTTATAACGACAAGGTTCTGAATTGACTAATTTATAAATCTCTGTTAGCTGAATCTAATATAAGAAAGATTGCACTTATTGTTTGAGTTCCTGGAATTCACTGAAACCGTTGCCTGTTAACGGCTTCCTGCACTTTTACGTAATAATTAACTTACTTTCTTATTATCTTTACTATTTAGTTAGTTTCTTGTTGCACTTTTAAATTTCTTC
The DNA here is from genome assembly GCA_036971475.1 of Prosapia bicincta. Lineage (NCBI taxonomy): Eukaryota > Metazoa > Arthropoda > Insecta > Hemiptera > Cercopidae > Prosapia > Prosapia bicincta. The sequence continues at coordinate 313,672,567 of JBAIZL010000002.1, forward strand.
ACATCAATAACTAACCATTCTTACTGCATTTCCCTGATAACACAGTTTAGCTATATTTTGCCTCCACTTCTAAACATTTCACTTATTGAGAAATGGAAGCCATGTTTGGTCTTTGTCGTCTGTATATCACTGTATTTTTTAAATTATTTTGGATATCAAGCTATATACCTTCATATAACGGTTTCCTTGTTTTAGTTTTAGGATGTTTACCAATTTCTTTTAGACTTCTACTCTTTATGCCTTTTTTTATTTTACTAGAGATGGATGAAAATCACTGATTTGCATACTTAGTATTTTATTTGTGACTCATTCTATATCATGATGTGATTGATAAAATCAATACTACCTTTAAAACGACCGAAATTGATTGCAAATTCCAAATTGGTTGAACGATTTTGTCAGCTGAGCTTTTAAAAACCTTTCAGGAATGTTTTTAGTAATTATTATCCGAGTGTGATTATATTAAACAATGTATTTATGTGTTTCTCTTGATCCCCACACCCTTTGGAAGCTGAAAATATTTTCATGGAGTAATTAAATAACGAAAAATGCAAATATGATTACATACGTTCTCTCGGCCATTGGGGAATATGTTGATAAAAATGCTTGACGTCAATTTTCACGGAATAATTAAATAACGAAAAGTTCAATTACACTCATACGCACTCTGTCAGATATTAGCTAAACTATTGACGTAATTGCTTGATATTTAAAATCTGTTTATTAAAACTGGCGTTCTACCTGTGTGGAGAACTGTAGAATTCTCCAAGTTGGAAAACTGTTTTTCTATTTATTCATTGTAGGATATTTATCAAATATTCTTCACAATTTAAAATACTAGGTCTCATCTAAAACACAAATTAATGAAAGATCGATCACACTTGCCTTATACAAACACTAGCTTACTTGCTTTTAACTGCAAACTTTATAATTCACAATATCTCGTAAACCTTGTCTGAAATTTTCTACGTCACTTGTATTATTATTGACGTCAAACAATAAAATAAATTTAGCTATGCTTCTGCAAATATTTCGGCCAGGGCTTTTCGGGCGATGTTTTCAGTTTTAATATCACATTTTATGAAGAAAAACATGTTGCCCAAAGCAGTATCATGATAAAAAGTAAATATTATTTAAATATATTTCCGAGCCCATCGTTCCAATCCGTATGTATAAATGTTTCATTTTTCTGTTTAAAATATAAATTAAAATTATTTTTTTATAAACAGAAAATTTTCATACTTATAATTTACCAATAGCAGTCTTTTAGGAGTGGTTGCCACATTGAATTTAAATGAAAAGTAGTCATCACACAAGTTCATTCCAAGAATTATTTAAAATACTAGAACAAGTAACGTTACCCTAAATATTTTTAAAAATATTATTATTTCATACTAATTTATTTATTATTTAATTCACTTGTCAAATGTTTACCTCGATTTATCTCTCTAGTATTTATTTTTAAACCAAAATACATACAATAATTTATAATTTGAAACATTCATACAAGCGCATGGCTATTGTGATTTATTTATGTACTTACGAGTCCTGAATACGGCTATTTTCACATAACTCATCCATAAATTTACAAAAAGATCCAATAAAAGATACTCAAAGCATTATTTATCATGGACCAGGAAGCAACTCTCAGAAGCAAGTGGCTATTAAGGAGACACTGTATAAAATATAGAGCTTAGCTAAGCCATTAAAAATAAAATATCGCTTTTTTTGAAATTACGTGTCCGTAAGTTTGTTTCCATGGGAATCTAAATCAATACAAATACAGCCAATTTAACACTTCCCCACCAAGAATCACACAAGAGTGTGTGTGTGTGTGTGTGTGTTTGTGTGTGTGTGTGTGTATGTGTGTGTGTATGTATGTAAGAGCCTTATGCTTTATTAAGCCAGTGATCCGATCGCCATGGAACTTTGGAAAATTGTTGACTACATTTTTGAAAGATTTCTGGCGACATACCTTTTTCCAACATGTGGTTTAACAAGTGCCATAATTGCATTAAATATGACTTTCGGTCTTATCTCAAGGCATTTTATTGAATTCATTTCGAATTTTAGTTGCGAGACAACAATTAACAATATGAAATTATTTTCCAATACATTTCAAACAATATACAAACAAATATTGTATATCCGGATTCACTCTAATAAATAACATTCAATCAAGAACTTTTATTGTCACGCTTTTCCCAATAAACTACTATAAAATCAGCTATTATTATCCTAATAAAATACTAAATTAAGTATAGCTAATGTTAACTCTTCATTCATTGACTTTTAGGCGGTACAAAGTTCGCTGGGTCAGCTTACTGGACATTATGGTTTTAAATTTTACTTGACAGTCGTTTTGCAGTAAGATCAATGATCTTTTCTACAAGATCAAAACACTATATTGTATTCATTTTCAAAGCTAAAGTTTGTTTACAGATATAAATTATAACTTAAAGAATTACTTCGGAGTGATTTTTTCCTAAACTGATAAAACACAGTTTTCCTATATTTTTCCTCCACTTATAAACATTTCACTTATTGAGAAATAGAAGCTATATTTGGTCTTTGTCGTTCGTATATCACTGTATTTTTTTAATTATTTTGGATATCAAGCTATATACCTTCATATCACGGTTTCCTTGTTTTATTTTTAGTCATTTGGGGTTTATGTTTACCAATTGTTTTCAGACTTCTACTACTCATTCTACTACTCATTTGAAACGACCAAAATTTATTGAAAATCCCAAATTTGTTGAACGATTTTGTCAGCTGAGCTTTTAAAAACCTCCTTCAGGAATGTTTCTAGTAAATATTATCCAAGTGTGATTATATTAAACAATGTATTTATGTGTTTCTCTTGATCCGTACACTCTTTGGAAGCTGGTTTTTGTAACTAGTCTTCTTCTATAAAATATTTTCATGGAGTAATTAAATAACGAAAAATGCAGATATTATCAAATACATTCTCTCAGCCATTGGGGGAAATGTTAATAAAAATGCTTGACGTCAATTTTCACGAAATAATTAAATAATGAAACCTGTAACACACTTTAGATGGTGTTACATATTAAAAAAGGAAATTTCAGAAAACGAACGAGAATGTATTCAAAATTGTAACAATATAGAACTAAATAAAAAAAATTGTGATTTGTTAGAAATATTTTAAATCAAATCTCTGGTTGGTAGTGGCATCTGTAGGAAGAGTTTAAAAATAAAATTAAAGTAATATGCGCACACCCGATGCACGGTAGCTAGGAGGCCTGCTTGTTACGATATTTTAATTTCTCTTCTAGCCAAAATGTAGGAACAGAAACTGTTTTGGTAGTGCGAGGAGCGAGGAAATGTTTAGTTTTCAATCTTTAATGTAACAGTCATTTTTTTAAATTTCTTGTAATCATAATGTAAAAGACAGCGCACGTCGCCAAGTACGAAGATAGAACGCTGAGTTACTGAAGTTTTTTTCAAAATCATGACCGAGGGAATCTTGTAAGGTTTTTCCAATAGAAGGATGCGAGGCTACACCTTGTTAAAACAGCTAAGTGAACAAATTCAAACTTTGGTGAACTATCATAAAATTTAAATGCCTAAACAGTTTAATACAAAATTGATAAAGTTTAAATTTTTCAATACGTACATAAATGTAATTTATGCATTATGTGGTGCATTCGTTTTCAGTTTAAATTGTAAGAATTAATTATGAAAAGAGGAAGCAAGCAAACTCGAAAACAGAGTCATTTCAGCCATTGATTGTTAATATGTAAATTTCCTCATAAGTCAAGTGTTAAATGTTCATTAATCAGTAACTAGCGCAATATTTCAGAAATATGTATTTTGGTTTGTAACTTTATAATTTTTTGGCTAAATAAAATTGGTTTGATTTGTTTTAATTGAAGTTTAAAAGAGCAATTATTTAACGAGCACACAAATCCCATACATCTTATTTTAATAAGAATTTAGACAATAATTTAATAAGACTTTGCAGGTCATTTTCTAAATATGTAACTATAAACTGCAATATTTAAAATCAGCTTTATTTCATAAAAATTAAAGCTACGAAAAATAAAAACAGTTACAAACCTTCAATTACACTCATACGCACTCTGTCGATTATTAGCTAAAATATTGACGTAATTGCTTGATGTTTAAAATCTGTTTATTAAAACTTGAGTTTCACCTTTGTGGACATCTGTAGAATTCTCTAAGTTGGAAAACTGTTTTCCTTTATATTCATTTTACGATATTTTTAAAATATCCTTCAAAATTTAAAATACTAGGTCTGATCTAAAACACAAATTAATGAAGGGTCGATCACACTTGCCTTATATATACAATAGCTTACTTGCTTTTAACTGCACACTTTATACCGTAATTCACAATATCTCATTAACTTTGTCTGAAATTCCCTACGTCACTTGAATTTTTATGGACATGAAACAATAAAAGAAATTTGGCTATGCCTCTGCAAATATTTCGGGCGATGTTTTCACTTTTAAAATCACATTTTTTGAAGAAAAACATGTTACCCAAAGCAGTATCACGATAAAAAGTAAATATTATTTAAATATTTTTCCGACCCCATCGTTCCAATCCGTAAGTATAAACGTTTCATTTTTCTATTCAAATTATAAATTAAAATTATTTTTTTATAAACATAAAATTTGCATACTTATAATTTACCAATTGCAGTCTTTTAGGAGTGGTTGCCACATTGAGTTTAAATAAAAAGTAGTTATCACACAAGTTCATCCCAACAATTATTTAAAATACTGAAACATTCTTACAAGTGCAGGGCTGTTGTGATATATTTACGTACTTAAGAGTCCTAAATACGGTTATTTTCACATAACTCATCCACAAATTTACAAAAAGATCCAATAAAAGATACTTTAAGCATTATTTATCATGGACCACGAAGCAACTCTCAGAGGCTAGTGGCTATTAAGGAGACACTGTATAAAATATAGAGCTTTGTTAAGCCATTAAAAATAAAATATCGCTTTTTGTTGAAATTACGTGTCCGTAATTTTGTTTCCATGGGAATCTAAATCAAATACAAATACAGACAATTTAACACTTCCCCACCAATAATCACTTGAGAGTAACGTAACTACAAATTGGTAACAAAAACGTTTGTGAGATGTTCAGTGATTCGTTTTTAAATTTAAAAGTAATCAGTGTCCTCTAGAAACAGGCGCCTATTCATTCATATTGTTCTTCTTCTTTACTTTAAAATCTTCTATTTCGTAGCCTTTATAAAAAAAACTAACCAGATGGTTTCATTGTATGGTTTGACGTATAGTCAATTCAAATATATAACCAATGATAATTTACGTGTATAGTAAACCTACAATTGGAATACAAGGAAACTCTCTGTTTGAATGTAAGTTCAAATCTATAAAGCTTTTAACCAGTACAAGTAGGCTATGGTCCCAAACCACTAAGGTATGACTCTATAAAACCCTAATTTGATCAGTCCTAATGTATGGAGAGGAGACGTGTATTTTAACTGCCGCGATGAAAAGTTAGTTGCCATTGTTTGAGCATAGGCTTTTAAGGAAAATGTAAGGTTCGGTCCACGATGTACAAACAAATGCTTGGAAGCTTGGATCTAAGGCAGAAGTGCGTTTCTTACACAAAAATGCAAATGTGGTCCAGTTTATTAAAACACGACGTCTGGAATGGTTCGGCCACATCCAATTAGGTATTAGAATGCCAACCAAAGAACGCCGAAAAAAACGTTTACATGTCACTGTGATTGGCAAAAAAAGTGTGGCTACAGAACCTTGAGGAGGATTTAAGGATACTCGGGGTTACAACGTGGAAACGAAAGGTTAAAGCCCTACTAAAGAAGTACATGGTAGGACATTGTTAAGGAGGTAAAGGTCTACCACGGGATGTAGCGCCACGTAGTAGGTAATACATTACTTATCAATAGTGAAATATTGAATGCATTCAGCATTTATTACGAAATAGTGTGAAGACATAGCTGTTCTCTCAAAGCGAAAAACGGAAAAGAATATTTCCATGAAAGGTTATTGTTGTGTCACGACAAGTACACCATCATTGATAGAATAGATCATTTTAAATCTTCGTAAACTCCAAAGTTCAAATTCAGAGTGTGCTTAAAGTAACAATATGGCAAAGTACAAACATTGATTGGCCAAACGCAAAACCTTTACTATAAAAATCTAACGTGTAAAGTTATGGAGACCAACATCAGCACAACATTCTTGCAAGACGCCATGTTATTACAACGATTGGTAGGTACCAACAAGCAAACTTCATTTCACATCAGTAACATCTGTAATGCAATTATTTAAATGGACAATATTATTTGCAAACCTACAAGCATGATGGTAATACACACCTACCCATAGCCACACAATAACATTACTTGTCAGTGCTAATATCACTGACTCTGCGTGAAGAAATTAGAAGACAGATTGCCCTTTTAGGTTTTACAAAATGCATTGTTTGGAGTTAAGTTCAAGCACGATGTAGGGCTTAATCAAGTTACTCATAGATGTTGGAAAAATACCATATTTATTGATACTAGGATATTAAGGTCATTAAATACCGATTTTACGTATTTTTAAATATAATTACACTAACTATCGCTATAATTACGTCTTGTTTGGCCTCTCATTTCCGAAAATAATATATAAAATCTAAAAATATCTGTAAAAATCACCTACATGTACCAATTTAAAACAATTTAGTTTTTACACCAAAGCAGAGTAGGTGACTCATGGAAAACCACCGCCGGCAGGTAGGCAAATCAGTGTTCGGGAGTGTGTGTGGACGTGAGTAGCTTAATCCTCTAGGGCGCTTCAGAGTTTGGATGAACTATAAGTTAGATAACCATATAGCACATCATCTGTTACATTTTTCACATGGTAGGCGCAATGACGATGTGGTCGGACTAGTAAAGATTTCCAGCGACCACCATCGCATTACTATTTGACTGCTAGAGGTATTTATCTGAATTATATTACCATACACAATGAATTGATAAAGTAGAATTATAGTGGAATTTATAAGTACATGAAGAACATAGATGTGTATGAGTCGAAAAACGGAGGGTTGGTAAGTTTTAACATATTTTTTCACAATGCTAACTTATGAAAGTGTATGTTTAATAGCACGTGTCTATTAAACTAAATTCATACCTTTAAGTTGAAACTTGCAATTTAGTTTAAAATTGAAAACTGTTCTATAAAATTAACGTCTAACATTGTTGCTAAGAAACGTAGTTTATTCCTTTTATATAAATTGTTTTCTCCCTATATTGTTATGAAAAAAACTAATTTGAAAATTTTCGTTCAATCATTTAATTATCTTTAAAAACGTTGCTTGTGAATAGAGTATCTTTTAAATAGCCAAAATTCAACTAATCAAAAAGAAGACGGCGCACTTTCGAACAGTTGAACGACGTGTAATTTGGTTAGTTGAATATTGCGTGCTTTTTGGTCAGTTTGAAGAAACGTATGAGACATCGTTACAAAAAATGGCTCATGGGGACATTTATTGCGGTAAAAACCCTCTTCAGACCTTTGACTATTACCTGACTGACATTTTCTTGTTAGACGCTTCCTCTTCTCTTTGTCAACAAATAGGGTTGGCTCAGAGAGATGGTTAGTGCCAATCTACAATCAGAAGTGACACTTTATGTCGCCCATATGTACTGGTTTTAGAAAGATGTTGCTGTATATCTACGTATAAGGGTTGCTGTATAATTATATTGCAGCTAAACCTATATGTAATACTTACAGTATCATAAAACATACATAGTAATATATTAAGATATGAAGTAAGAAAGAGAAAAACGAATGAAATACTGAGACATATTCATCAGAGAAATCCTCACCAAAACAATAGGAATAAGGAATCGCATTGGTTATAATTTACGTCATCCTCGACAATTCAAGCAAAAGCCTATAGTTATGTGTTACTAAAACGCATTAATTAGCCCTAAACCTTCTAACATTTGATTTCTCTTATCTGATAATATAACGGTGTATACATCTTTTAAACTTATTTTTCCCCCTCTGAAGTCTTTATAAAATGAATTCGATTGTTGTGCAGTATCTACGAAAATATTTTACGAATTATGGCATATCAGCATTAAAATAGAATCTATTTTAATACATTTTACGTAATAGTGTCTAACTAGTTAAAATGCTATCTTACAATGATATTTTTATTATTTATTGGTATTTACAAGGTACTTTCCCATCACTTTCTAATTACATTAAAATAATTTTTTAAGTTGTCTTGAATTAGTAAATTAGTATTTATGCATTTTAGATACAAGACCGTAAGATGAGAATACAAAAATGTATGCTATAAACGTACTTCCATTAAGTGGTTTTTTGGTTTTTTATGTTGTGTCAAGTAGCATCCTTGAATTTATTACTTTTAAGAAGTGTGTAAAGAAAAATTTGTTGCATGCTAGTAAAGCACAATTACAATTTTCGATTGAGTTATTTTCTTAAGAATATCGTATTAAGAATAATATTTAGATAACAGGTTGTTTATTAAATTGAGCAAGACATTTTAGAAACTCTTATGTCTATAAAGTATCCCATTCTCTATGTTACTTGGGATATAAACCGTTTTATGTATGACACACGTATATAAAGGTGTATATATATATATATATATATACACGCACACACACATTCACACTTTTACAACTATATAATATGATGAGTAGTTCATATTCGGAGTATATCCGCTTATTTTGTAGTGCATAAAAGCGCATCTCCGGCGTTTCGCAAGAATGCCATCTACTATTAATGAGGTGAACCCAACAACAGTTTAGTGGTCCCTAGGTTTTGGAGCGTACAAATTTATTCTTTAATATTTTTTAATTTAGCTTAATTATTCTATTTAAGGTTTTATTTAATTTTTCACTCTTTATTATTTGTATAACTCCCAACTTGATTAATTTAAAAATCAACTTTATTACTTAAAAACAGGAAATTATTTATTTCCTATTTGCCACGGTATAACAGGCCGTTGCAACACGTATATAAAGGTATATATATATATATATATATATATATATATATATATATATATATACACGCACACATTCACACGTTTACAACTATATAATATGATGAGTTGTTCATATTCGGAGTATATCCGCTTATTTTGTAGTGTATAAAAGCGCATCTCGCAAGAATGCCATCTACTATTAATGTGGGGAACCCAACAACAGTTGAGTGGTCCCTAGGTTTTGGAGCGTCTATGACGCGACACTGGCTGCGGATAGGAATTTCAAATCAGTGGTTTTGCTGGAAGGTTGGACGTGGTAGAACATTTAATGGGTGGGATGGTAATAGGGATTCTATTATTTAGAAAAGTGTTAAGAATGCAAATATTTCCGCTATTTCTATAGAGAAAAGGGACCCCGAGTATTGACGCCTATACTTGAGCCAAACAGTTGCTCACAATCTTTTTCTTTAGTTGTTAACCTTTTAGAACAGAGAGCGATTGACATTCAGAGACATTACTGTTAGATTTATTTTAACAGGTATACATTTTTTTGTTGTGCTTTATAATTAGTACTATGAAGTGTGCTGTTCTTTATATTTTTAATAGATTACTTTTAGAGACACGTTGATAAACATTTGTAATAGAGTTTCGTCATTGCAGTTAGTTTAAGGTTATGTAACTAATATGAATTACTGTAGTTTAATTTATGTATATTACGCTTGCATTGTTTCACATAGTAGTTTTTGTAATATTCTCTAATAAGGAACTGAAAGTTTAAAATGTGATAGGCTCTAATTACTAAATATTAGTTGTTATACTTTTCGCAATTATAAAGTAAATGACAATATAATATTTAGTTTGAATTAAACCACATGTCAGTAATACCAGTGGTATAGTAAAATGTTTTTTAAGACTGAAAAGGTTAAGAACATGAAAACGATTTAATAAACCGTTTGCTAATCTATTTCAAAATGAGAATTGGAAAACTCTCAATAGGAATAATAGATAATAATCCTATTGCTGGCATACTAATAATTCCCTATATTCTATAATAATATAGAAAATAATATCAAATAAAAGTACTAAACATATTAGAAAATAATAATATTAGACCTTTAAGAAACATTCTAAATAAATATTAGTGTCAATCACATCCGGTTTATTATTAGGCACCATCCGAACCTTGCTTTCTCTAATCCACAAAATCTCTATCTACTTTGCCTCTCAAATGCTTTCATATTATAATGAAGTTCGCCATTATCCCCTCATAACTCTCAAGTTCGAATACAGAATAATATGAATCGAAGTTCCGTAACAACCAAGCAAATACGATGAATGACTGAAAGTTAATTTTGTACTTAGCTTCCGCAAATTTTAGAAGTACGTGTCAGAAATTTAATCTATCTAGAAGGGATTACAGGTAATTAGCGAGATATTTGTGAACAAGTTTCGTCCTGAAAGTAAATATTTTCAAACTAATCTTATATGATTCGTTCCCTATCGAAATATCTGGAAGGACTGTTTGCCTATGAATTTTGCTAGTCCACAGAAAATTTAAGATCAACACACGACTCTCACATATAAACACAGTACGTAGGTTATAACTATTTCCAGAAAAATAATAATATATACCGTAATGAATGTTATTGTTTTTCTGTAGTTCTAGTTAGTTCCCAAGGGATGGGTTTAATCCCGAATAAAAATTAATATAAAGTTTGAGGTTTCGACCCATGTGTAAGCCTAACTTAGATATAAGTCCCTTTGCGTTATCTGGACCGAGGCAATTTGATGGGGTATCGGTGGCGCTTAAAACTGTCCCGAATATTACTGGAAGAGGAGGGGACAAATGGATTACCTATTTATATAATTTCGCCAGTACTCATTTTCAGGTATTTTTAAAAGATATTTCAGGTATTTTTCAAGTATAAATATATTCTATTTAATAGTTATTTGTTAGTATTTTTACTATACTGATATTTACAAAATTTTCAAACGAAATTACCCCTTAATCTTTTGAGTTCTTGGTGACCTACATTTCCGTTGCCGCTCCACAGCATCTTGACCACAAATCCTCTAGTGACAGAATGTAGCTCAGTGGTTACCCTAGAATTACTGCTGCTCATGGGATTATGCTTATAATGAACTTACATTTTCCGCTTCCATCTACATTCTACTGTGGGTTATACCCGGAGATAAACATTTACCATTAACTCAATGTTAAACTCAATAACAAACAATAATATTATTATGTGGTTATTCATAATTAATCACAAACAATTCAAATATTTTGGCTTCATAAACCGATAATAGACCTTGTGATTCAATGTTGTTTCAAAATTAGAAAGAATGTTTATAGTATTTGATTTATATATACCGTTTTATATAGACTTATACAAGTAAATTTTAGCCCAATAATTTCAATAAAATTTTTAAAATTAATATGAATTTTTATTCAGTTCATAATGTGACAAATATGTAGCTAATTTCCTCGTAATATATACTTAATGAAACCATGTAGTTCTATTGATAAAAAACTCTAAATATAACATTATACATTTATGATGAATAGCTAATATCTGGAGTACAGCCGTTCATTTAGTAGTGAACAGAACTGCAGTTCCGACGTTTCGCCAGAATCTCATCAATCTAGGCTAACATTAACTAGGAAACCCAACAACAGTTGAAGTGTAGTCAGTAAGAGTTGGAGGGATTTAGAAGACCCACTAGGTATTGCACTGTTTGTCATCGTGATACTGGCCGAAGCCTGAAAGTAAGTGTATGTCACAATGACCTTTGGTAGTCTGGATTTGAGGAGGAGTATCTTCTAGGGAGAACATTTAAGAAGGTGTCTCTACTCTGAGGGATTGCGTTTAATACCAAGGGTGCTCTTTTTCACATCAACGTTATTTCTCAGTTAAGGCAAATGAGTGTACAGTGGGTGTGGTGTTGAAGAAAGTGTACTTGTGCCTAACTTTACATAATTTGAACAAGAATTTTTTTAAGTGTTCTTACATTCGTGCTTTATACTTAGCGCTTTTCAATGCTGTGAATTACTGAGAAGACTTTGTTTTTTGCGCTTTATGTTCTCTATCAAGGTGTGTTTGTATTTGTTTTTATTGGCTATGTGTTTTATTGTGTTTAGTTCGTTTATTTTGTCTTCATTGCTCACAGGTGTGTTGATTATTCTGTGTATCATGGAGTGGAAGGCAGCAGGTTTGTGTGGGGTGGTTGGACGTGTTGTGTATAACTCTGTCTGTGGTGGTGGGCTTCCTGTATAAATTGAATTTGTGTTGTTTAGTTATCGTTAGGTCTATGAAGTTGATTTTGTTCTGTTTTTCTATTTCCAGTGTGAAGTTTATGTTATTGTATAATTTGTTTATGTAATTGTGAAAGGATTTTATCTGTCTTATGTTGCCGTTGTATAAAATTAGGATGTCATCTACGTATCTGTATATATATAATATTTCGTGGGCTTGTTTGTTGTTGTATATGATATGTTTTTATTCTAAATTGTATATGAATATTTCTGACTGAAATGTTGGATCCCATGGGTAAGCCTTTGTTTTGTGTGTAGTATATGCCATTGTATGGGAAGTAATTCTGAGTAGTGATTGTTTCTGTTAGAGTTATTATTTCTTTGGTTGTGTTGTCTGGTGTGTTGTTTTTTAATAACATTTGTGTGAGTATGTTTATTGTTTCTTACGTACACATAAAAAACGACATAGACCATACACAAAAAATAAATAACACACACATACCCCACAAGTCTACACTAGCATCATTCGTCATTATTAACCTATTCACAAACATAGGAAATGAATTTCTTACTGAATAAAATTCTTAAATAAATGTTTTAACATGCAACTTTAATTTTCACGACTATACTTAGGCGAGTTTAAATTAAGGAAATTTGAAAATTGGTCAGTAAATATTTAGTTACTTAGAGCTTAGCTAGTGAGAACTATTCACAAAGATAAAAGTCAAAGTAGTGGACTCAAGATCTTACAAAATTTAGTCTTTAATAAACACAAAACAAACTATTTTCAGCGGCGACGTCGCCTTCCTCAGTGCTTGGCTACAGTTTGTGGTCAGTAAATACTTTGGATATAATACGAAGTGTAGTTTGGGTGAGGTACACAGAGGTAAAGCCGTACAACGTAAGGAGCACGTTAATTATACCTTCGTGTTTGATAGGCCTCTAAGTAGGCTCACATGGAGTCGTCCCATAAAACTCTCAATGGATCTTGTTAGAGATAGTTATATGTTTGCGATGCAGAGACGAGTCAAAAAGCTTCTAATAGTTGCAAATAATAAGGCCTCGATAAACACTGCGGAGAGGAGAGTTATCGCTAAAGCTCAAGTACATAAATGTGTCCCAATATTATTACTGAGATAGAATATCACATTTAATTTAAAATCTGCATTGAATAAATAAAAGTACTACTGTCAGTAAAACAGTTTTATCTAGAGAAAATATAAAATCTTAATCTGTAAAGATAAAACCACTTCTGTAAAAAATTGTAAGACGAATGTATATCTGCCACTCAAACTCAAACACACACTACATTAGCGATCTTGGTTACAATCTTGTACAAACACGGCATTGTGCGTTACAGGGGCTTATAATAGCGCTTAGGGATAATTCAGCGCTTGCTACACATTGATCGTTTGTGGGATTCGAAATTAACAAAAAGGCAATATTTCTTATTAAGTTTACACCTTTAAATATGATGGTCGCTTGGGAAAAATATAATTCGATTTGTATATAGTGATAATTGTTTTAAAAAAAACTAAACTTCTAACAATCTGCAGAATATAATATATAATCATGGCTACAGTTATCATACTATCAGTTACTATATTTCTTAACCTTAGTTTATTTTATTTGGAAATATATAATTAATAAATTTATTTTCAACAACTCCTTAAAACAGAATATCTTTAAATATTACAACATATCAAGTATTGCAGAATGAAGCTTTTTGTGTTTTTATCTCACAGCAAGTTAGAAATCAAATAATTACACTGTTATATTGCATACTGAACGTAAAACTTTACAACTTATGATGACGAACGTATTCTCTACACACACTATTTGTTTATTTAAAAAATAAAAAAGTAATCATATTCTGTACAGAAAATTTTTCGTTACAAAAATATAACGTCTATGAAACCTAACTCGTGAAAATTAAAATCATATTTTGATAATGCAGAAACTAGATTTCACATGGAAAAAACAATGTAAAATATCCAATCAACTTAACTTACATAGTGAAACAATAGGTAAAAATAAAATTCTAATATATTTAATCAAGAAATATTTTATTATGCCAAATAATATTTTTTTGTACCCCAATATTCTTTAAATATATCGTATCCTTGTCTTTCCCAGTGTCCTACTAAAATTGTTTTGTTGTTATTTTTTAAATAAAAAAATCTATTTCTCATTAATCTATATATTTATACTTATATATATATATATATATAATTATATATATGTATATATATATATATATATATATATATATATATATATATATATATATATATATATAGGTATATAAATTAATATATATATATATATATATATATACGTTTAGTAAATATTTGAGTTAATTACAATTTGAAGGTCATATTTGTAGCTTAATGAAAACGTTTACTACAATAATGAACGTACAAGAGAAATTTACACCCTAGAGAATATATTTCTATTTTTGAAATCAGTTTATTCAATTTTCTTCAAGTTTAATAATAAAAATTCTTTTAGCTTTTTACGACAAAATATTGATGACTCCGTTTAAGCTATGCGAATGGTCGATTGACGTATAAATATTTATAGACCTAGTTAGTTATTTGCAAATAAAAGTGAAATTAGTTATACAAAGATTTTTTGAAAAATACTTGAATAAGTCAAGTTTCGTATTACTTCTGTAAGTCAAATAGCTTTTATGCAGATTTTTATAAAATTAATTTACCGCAGATATTTTAGCAATTAATTTTAATGTAACAAAATGATTTTATTACATTAATTCAAACACGTTTTGTAGGTGTTAAAATAATAATTGGACTTTAAATAAATGAGGTGCAAAACTTCAGATTTTTTACATTATTTTATTCAACAATAATGAATTTTTATATCTTGTATATCATATAATATTGTATGACAACAATTTTTAAATGTATTTTTAATTTGTTTTTTTTTAAATTTACGTTAGTGATTTTTATATCCTAATGCGAATGTTGCTGTAATATGTCTTTATACAATATTTGAATATAATAATATTGGTACAACTTTCTTATACAATTTCTTGGTTTTCATTGGAAACTAGTTATATAGTTTTCTTAACATAGATGGAATTGGAATCGCAGAGGTGTTCGTGATTGTTTGGCAAAGTTGCTCTAAAGGGGGTGACCAGGATTCATCAATCGACACTTATCCCTCTCTACTTTCATTTCATTGGATTTCCACTTCTATTTTAAGGCTGGAAAAGTTTTTATCCACTTGTACCATATTTTAATCATTATGTGGCAGAAAATGAAGTAGCATGTCATATGATTTTTAAATAGGCGGAAATTAATTCTACTGGAACAAAAGGTATCTTTGTTGTCATGAAGACACAATATATGGTGTTGAACTATGATTTTTGTTTGTTACTGTTTATTTGTTTCTTTTTCTTTCTAATTTATGAAGCTTTTGGTGGTATATATCCTCTCATTCTATCCACCTCTTGTAATAATCCACTATTGCAAAAAATTCTTTTTTTATAATTTCATAAAGTACATCTATTAAGTAAATTTCAGCTCAGGGAAAGTTAGCTCAGTGATCAAAATGTTGGTATTCAAACATGTAGATCCACAGTTCGAATTTGACCGGAACATCAATTTTTTAAATTTAAATTATTGATTACATATTTGAAAAAAAAACTCTATGAATAACAATTGTCATATAAGATATGATACATAAATATTATTTGAACATGTTTGGATCAATAAAAAACTTATTTTATTATCTATTAAAAATTTGTATGAAATATATAGGGAAAGTGTGAGCTAATAGAAGGGGTTTTTAAAAACATACAGAGAGATAATAGTATTATTTATAGGTGAGCATAGCCACATGTAGCTAGAAAGGTAAGCGAGGAAGAAAAGCTTCTACTTTTTTCATGCATTATTTTTACACTACAATTATACTAAATAGAAGAGTGCAAATATTGAGCTTTGGCTTTGTTCAAAATAGAAAAGACTTACTATACTTCTTTGAAGTGAAAATAACAGAACATAAATAATAATATCAAATCTAGCCTATTTGTCTGGAAGCTAGCTAAATGTTATAGACTTGGCAAACTTTTCAAAGTAAGTAAATGTTTTAAAATTAGTTAAATTTGTCAACCTAGCCCACTGTTTTAAATTATGCAAAATATTTCAAAGATATGTGCACCAGCTAAATATTTTTAAATCGGCAAACATTTTTAACATTTAAAACTTACTTAAATGTTATGCAGTTACTTATACAATCGTGCGCTGTAATTCATACTAAGATGCAATTCATTCATGCTATGTAAGATAAAATTACTAGGTATTAAAATCACTTTTTACATTTTATAATCGAGTAGGCATGCATGACAGACGAATACAGTTCACGCTGTGCTTGATCATGCAGTTCATGCAAGAACTTTGCTTGTGATCCTTCTGCATGCCCTGAAAACCTAACCTAACATAATCTAGCCTGAACTAACTTAGTCTAATCTAACTATACATAACCTACCATCACAGGTTTACAAATCTTTACTGATTATCTTATAACTTTACGCGATATTTAGGTTCAAACCTAGATTTACTTTGCTTTCGAACATCGTTTTGCTCTGAATGACTATGAATAACATTTATCAATCCGTGGTAGAATGTTTGTGTATTAACACTATTGCACCTGCATCGACCAAAATGGATCACTGGAAATTAGGAATTACAATATGTAAACATGTTTTCGAGATTGTTTTTTATAGAAAAAAATATTTATTTGAATTTAAGTTGCTATTAAAATCTAAAATTTAATAATGTAAATATACCAATGCCTCTTTTATCTAGGTCATGATGACACTCTTCTACCTAGTACAATCTGTGAACGTATGTATTATTTGTCATGAGGATAGTAGTTGTGATTCTAATACAACGAATAATATTTTTAAAACTATTAATTGTTGGTTTTCGCTGTAGTTTTAGGAAAGGAAAAGTAAGTAGATCTAGTAAAAAGTAAACTCAGAAACATTATTTGTTTGTCCCGCTTGTGGGATTCTCTGTCCCATATTTTTCACAGGCCTTGGTCCGTAAAAACATTCTATAGAGAGTAATTATAAATAATAATAGTAATTCTAATACATTACCTCTAATATCCTGCTTTGTTCTTCGTAATCAGGTATATTACAGGATCTCAGGTAAAACCAACTTCACATAAACTCCACCAGACAAGAGTAGCTATAGTACCTTAGGTTAACAACACAATATCTCTTCCATATGAAACTGAAGATATATTACAACACAATACATTTAAGTCTCAAAATAATTTCCCAAATATAGTAACAATTTCAAGTAGTTCCGTAGGTAAATACATTAGACAGGGTATGATCTGAAAAACTTCTACATTTCCACATTTGAGTCTTGGATCCAATTTAACAGGTGAAAGAAATAATAAAATGAACTCTTAGTAAAATCCTAGTACAGATTATATTATATTACGTATAAATATAAATAACTAGTAAATGCTAGAACAGGCAGAGTGCAACAGAATCGTATACAGTAGCCTAGTTACTAATTTTACTACAGATTTAGAATTTTACTGTCCAAATTCAGCGTTTCTCGGTCCGTTTCTCAAACTCAGATTTACTTTTGAATACAAATGAGAGATATATAAATAGTTGCATAGCTTCGTTAACATTTAGCTTACAATTTTATTTAAAACAGAATTCAGTAAACATCATGTACATTCAGGTCGTTCAAGACGATTAATTCTACAAATCATTCAATATAATTTATATAGGACTATAAACAGCTTTACCTGAGTTGTTGTTAATCATGTGGCTTAACATACACACACATACACACACACACACACACACACACAAACACACACACACACACACTCACACATACACACACACACACACACACACACACACACACACACACACACACACACACACACACACACATATATATATATATATATATATATATATAACTTTATTTATTTCTTTATGGATACTGAATGTCCCGGATTTGGTTATAAAAAATACTAGATGACTACGAGCATAGCCTCATATGTGTCTTAGCACATAAAGATCTAATTGAAACTGACCCAACTAATCTTGAACAAATGTTAAATTATCGCTCGCGAGGTGCTGCGCTCTGACATCGCTATCGGATACTGTTCTAATTATTGCAGAAAACTTTGAATAATTGTTGTCTTTTCTAACAATTATAAATGTATCTTTTGTGAAAAACGGAAGCATGTTATTGGAATTATAATAAAGTGCTGTTTACGTGAGAAAGGCCTAGAAACGTATATATATAATAAATATATAATTTATAATTATAAATATAAATTATATATAATTTTCATATCTCTTTATATGAGATATATAATTTTCATATCTCTTCATTGGCATTCTTATATAACTATAAAGTGTATTGTATATCTGTTGAGGGATAATAAAAAAAAAATATTGATTTTCTAAGTTTTTTTTCATAAGTAAACAGCGACTCCTAGACGTTCGTTCTTTGATCCTCTTTCCCTTTTCAGAGCACTCTTTTCAACAGCTCAATGCTTTTGTCCACACAAATGTCTCAACTGGATTTATCGCTCCATCTATCAAACCTAATGACGTAGTTCAGCTTTTTATATAACATACATCTTTTAGCCGACTATTTATGAAGGTAATACGTAAACAGAGACCTTTCTTTTATAACGAAGATTTCAAATGTTGGTGATTGTATAAGAATAAAATCATAAAACATCGAACTCATTGTTAATAAAAGATAAAAAAATAAATAACACTCTAAGGAGTGGAAAATGGTTCATAAAATTGACGATGTTACGAACCAATTGATAGTTGTCTTTTTCAAATCATTAATCAATAATAATAATATTGAACATAGCTTATAAGCTATGTATATATTAAGCGAACTATATATTATAAAATTAAAACACTTGAAAGTCTTTAAAAACTGCTCTAATAATAAAAGGCTTGTCATTCCATCAGATCGCATTAGGCGATATCAAAAGTAATTTATTTTTCGAATGGAAGGGAACCATTTCATTATAACAGTATAGGCTTCGGGTTGATGTGATCTTTTAATTTATAATTACATTTGACCTCTGTGTATATTATTTATGAGTTGAGGTAATTTGGGAAAGGTTAAACCTGAAATATCTCCTTTCCAGGATTATTGGAGAGTATTCATTGACACTTAATTAAATTGTCTTTTACCGAGCACTCTATGGTTTTAAAGCTATTTTTAACCATCACATGTAAAACATGGTTTTTCTCTATTACGCATAAAGCATAATTCATACATCATTCATCAATTTCGTCCTTTTTTTTACAGCTATCGTTAAAATTCTTATTTTGGTATTATGTATGTAAAAAACTGATAGATATATGATACTTAAATATATATATATATATATATATATATATATATATATATATATATATATGATGATGAAAGCAATTACATTCTCACGTAGACAATAAAAAATTGACAAAATATAAGTAGTAGTGAAAGTCATACTTTTATTGAACTTTAAAAAGGAGTTGAATTATAAGTTTAAATTATAAGTTTGGATTAGATTTAAAAAATATTGCTTTACTTTATTAATTACTTTAATTCCCTATATATTCCCTATATATATATATATATGATGAAAGCAATTACATTCTCATGTAGGTAATAAAAATATTGACAAAATTTAAGTGGTAGTGTAAGTCATACTTTTATTCAACTTTTACAAAGGACTTTGGGTGTAGTTGAATTATAAGTTTATATTTTAAGTTTGGATTAGATTAAAAAAATATTGTTTTACTTTAATAATCACTTTATATTCCCACTTTTTATATCTGAGTATATAAAGTGTAATAACATAATTTGAACATGATATAAATATCTTCTTCAAGTTTTACATGCATTGTGAAGTGTAACTGGTAAACAAACTTTAACAAGGACACACATTATTACATTGGATTGATAGTAGACCCAAAACAAATTAGCCCTACTTTAGACAAGATACGTTTTATGTATCTGACTTAGTTATTCTTTTGCCTATAATTTTCTAAGCTGTATAAATGCTATCAGTCATACGGGCTGTTGTTTTCCAACTAGGAGAATATTATTACAAGCAGAAATACTATGTACTTAAGGATTATATGAAACATTTCTTAAAATACTGCCATAATAGAATGTATAAAGAAACTTTATCAAACATTCTAGTTATTAGAAAATATAATGTGATTTCTTACTTTTTTTATTAAATTTTATTATTAAAATTGTGAAATAATAAACTAATTAAGTTTTAATACTTACAGGTATTTGAGTGAGTAGATTTGCAGTTACAAATTCAGAGCTTTAGCACAAGCAATCAATATGTATTTGTGTAATGTTGAAGCCCAGGGTTTCCCCCATGAGTATTTAAAATATATCTTCAAGAATGTATTGAATTCAAAATCTACTATAAAATAATCAGTATTTGTATTTAAAATGATCATGATAATTGTTTTAATATTAATAGTCGTTTTATGTGTATTCCATTTGTACAAAAAGAAACATATTTTCTAAAACTTTGAAATGATGATTTTACCTCGATATTTAGGTCTAATAATCTTGAAGCGGTAACTGTAATAAAACTTCTCTTGTTACAAATAAAAACATACACAAAACTCACAAATTAATCATTTATTTACTCATACGCGTGTCAGTGACCAAGTCATCTTCATCAGTGAGTGTTACTACTACAAACTCTATCTAACTTACAACTAATCTAGTTTGTAGTAGTAACACTCACTGATGATGATGACTTGGTCATTGAAACGCGTATGAGTAAATAAATGATTAATTTGTGTGTTTTGTGTATGTTTTTTGTTGTTTCTAACATAACCTCACAAGCTACGCTCAAAGAATATTTGTTTCTCTTGTTACATTAGTGACACTTCGCTTTTACATTCATAAATACACTGAATCTGGTTCCTTATTTTTGCTACCGCTGGCACGAATTTCTGTCATTTCATATTCGATTACAGTTTCAAATTATAAAACATAATTAAGTTTAAATTTTATTATTGGTAAAATAAATTTGTATCTAATATTTACTGGTTGTCCATATATCCTTTAGAATATCTATAGGAATCTATACATTAACATTTATACAATTTTTATTTTAATAATAAGGAATATATTTATAAAATGAAGCTGAAAATATTGAGGACACCCACAATAGTACTTTCGGGGCCAACAAAAACGAATCGAATCATATTAACAAAACATACTTAGCAATACATGTTTTTAAGAGTAAATCATTATTTCTATTAAATATATCTATGTATAAAGGAAACGAAGTGTATTGTCCAGTTTACACCAACAAAGTTGGGTGTTATATAAAGGGTAAGGCTGCACGTTAGGTATTAATGTTGCACGGGAAACGGTCCATGCAGCTTTGTATACACACTCTCCGGACAACGCATGAAGTGTTTACTTGATATTTTATTACTACTGCAAAATCGCTTTCACCTTTCTACTAAAACAGCTGTGAAAGTGTCTGGCTTTGTCCATTTATAACGAAATAGCCTTTTATCGTTTTCACCATAATCTCTACTCGAATTATTCATAAATGGAATTACAAATTACCTCTGAGTTGACAATGGGACAAATCTCCCGATATGGCCGTCCTCAAGGATTATAAAAGTAAATGCTACTATAGGCAAGTGTGACATATTTATAAGTGTTTTTAGTATGACATTTATTTACAAAATTAATGCAACGAAGTGATTCTTAAAAAACCCTTTATATGAACAAAATCATCAAAAGTTATATAAAAGCATAATTGTATACAATTCAGTTCCTCCCAATAATAAAAAGGTCCACAAAAAAGGTCCTATTACAATATAGAATACATTAACTTTACAGGTCAGTCTAGTTTGTAAATTATTGTATTCTAGACTGTAATTTTGTAATAGGACCATCTGATGATGATGACATGATCATCAGAATGTTCATAAGCGTTTATTCACAAATAACTTTTTGTATTACTTATTTTTACTATTTTTGTGGCATTGGGTATTTTCCAAAAGCTATATTGTAAAATTAATATCGTTTAGAGTTATTAATTTCAAATTACCTTAGTTTTGTCTGAATCGAGAATAGTGGATAAAGCAATTGACTAGTAGCCAAAGTGACACGTTCAATGCCTATTAGCAACAAAGAATTTCTACGTGCCTTATAAAGCATAGTGTTGGCAAGAAGTTGAAAAAGGAGACATTATAATTAAGTATTAATAATTAATTAAATATAACTAGGAAATAAAATTATATTCAACTGTTTCTTATGAACGATACATTTTCTCCTTAGTGTTGCTGGTAACGAAAACTATGAATGCCATTCTTTTCGGGAGGGAGAAATAGAAAATACAGTTAATACACTTTGTCTTGACTGCTCTGTGTTTAATTTGGACTTGTATGCAGTGTATTATCCATAGATTTAATGTTTTATTCTTATTAAACTTTATATTAATAAAAAAAAACTCTTAATGTTGTATGGATCTGCACTTTGATTCTTCCAAGTAACGAGAGTGAGTCCCTGCATTCACCATGTGCTGCAAGCAGACCAGTGCAGATGGGCGTCTACACTTGTTGGTGCCGTGTCGCCAAGACGTCCTGCCCGTTCCGGTGGCATGCGAAGAGGACCTACATCGTCTCTTTGGCGAACTGCAGGAGAGCCTTCGCAGCGGATTCCGATGTGTCGTCACCGTTAGGACATCGAGGTTGACGACTCGGAGCGGCCAGTGCAAGGACTGCGGAACCGTTGGACATGCGTATAAGGTATGGCGGCTGTCCCAAGCACGAGTCCCGGCCCTGCCGACAGAAGAGACAGAAGCAGACGCCCGCACCGAAAAGCGATCGCCAGGTCCTCGGGGGACCTCTAGTCTCCCCCGAGGTGCTGCCGCTAATACCTGCGGACAGCAAAGAGGCTGCGTCGTCGTCGTCGCCGCCGCCGGATACTGTTGCGGTATCCAAGAAGGCTGCTCCCCCTCCTAAGAGAAAGTACCGCAACACCGAGTACAGGGAGGATCACGCTGCTGTGGCTACCGGCTAGGAGAGAGTCTGGCGTCGCCGCCGTCGCCTGAAGACCAAGCCGGCCCGTGTCGAGGAGAAGTATCCCTTTTGGGACTCCGAGGAAGATGACGATATCTGTTCTGAGCTGATCCCGGACGACGAGCTTGCGACATCGTTTAAGGAAATTACTGAGGTCGTTCTAGCTCCGGGAGTCTGCGTTAAGGACAACAATTTTGCAGATGACCACATCAAACTCTACGAAGACCTTATGAGAGATAATGTGGAAAAAGAGCACAGGACTAAACGCCGGTGGCGGACTTAGCAGCGGGCATGGCGAAGGCAACGACGCATAGAAGCTGAAGCAGCCTCCCTAGAATAAGCTATTCTCTGTATTTAAATAAATTGTATTTTTTCTCATTTTTTCTAAATTTGTATTGTTTTCTATGTGTAAAAATTCTTTAAAAATATATCCATAGATTTAATGTTTTATTTTTATTATACTTTATATTAATAAAAAAAATTCCAAACCAAATAAACATCACATGTATAACAAATCAAAATCTCGAAATAATTTTGTACTTCAAAGTGTAAAATTACTTCCTAACTCCTAGATATCGAATTATTAAGATCAAAGAAAAAGTCTCATCTGATCAAAGAAAAAGCATTTCCATAAAATATTTTTTCACTTGCCTGTTTTAAAGAAGCTCAGAAATAATCATCAAAATAATAAAACAACATATCACTTTGTTACTTTAGAGTAAACAACATTACTAATCGAATGGATTATATGAAAAGAAACTCTATTGTTTTGTCCCATTTTATGCTTTCTGTACGGAGGGAAAGTATTTATTCTTTCTGTATTAAAATACGTTTGGGAATAAACGTAAAACAAAACTCCTTTCAAACATAAAACTCATGTAATTATTCATTGTTGGCGATTTGCCATTTTGTTAAATAATTTCAATGTTCCCAGTGGTTTTCCCCTTTCTCTCCCCACATGTCGCTCCTTCCTGCTCTATGTGATTGATGTTACAACGTTCCAATTTATTCATTTCATTTCAACCCTAGCTTGTAAAAAACACAGTCGCTATGATGTATTTTGAATCTGAATACCCATCATGAATGAAAAATCTGTTGAACAGTATAAAATTCTGAGAGGACAAGCTACATATACCCAAATCATTAGAAAAATGTAAAGGAATATGTTGGATTTATTAACCAGCATACTCATAAAAGGTAAGATTATAAATATTTCTATAGGCCACGACTATGTAATCATTATGTATTCCATTTAAACCAAGTAAACTTCATAAACTTGATACGTTCCTAAATAAGAATTAGAAAGCTATTAAATTAATCATATAGCACTTATTAAAAATAAACTTAAAAGTTATATATATATATATATATATATATATATATATATATATATATATATATATATATATATATATATTGCTCCTTTATGAAAAAATACCAAATACCGTTCAATATTTACTGACTAAATATTTTCGAGGAGAAAAACATTATTAATATTCAAAACTATTTATAATAGCAATAAACTATTAGCTCTTATGGTTAGATAGATAACTCTTCTGCTATTGAGTCTAAATCATTACTTCCAATATTCTGGCTAAAAACCTATTTTTGATGCATCATTATTAAAATTATTTTTTTTTGAAAGATGTTTAAAATGCATGCAAAGAGATAATAAGGAAATATTGAAGACTTAATATATATAACAACAAGGGATAAATCTCATTGCTAGTTATTTTCCTTGTAATTACTAGATGTTCTGATAATTACAGCTTTAACTCTATTTCTTTTTTTATTAGTATGTTATACGAATATTTATTTCGTATATCCTAGGTTTTTAATATACACTTTGCAACGAATTTCGAATACAATCTATTTTTATATTGAATATAAAACTTGACTTGATTGAACTGCTATTTTACTTCTAAGGTTGTAAAACTTAAAGAAAACCCACTTGAACTAATTCCTCTGTTAGCTTCTCTAAGTATTCTCAACTTTAAAGTACGGCAGTCGAAATCCGTTTTCTAACAAAATACTACTTTAGGTAAAACTTAAACCCTTAAAATGGAGAAAGAGGCTGTGATGCAATTTCATAATCTAACAATAAAAACGTCAAGAGATTTTAAATAACTGCGCTGTTCCGAACGTTATTATTATGTGATGGTATCAGTACTCTCAAAAGGTGGGAACGTATAATATATATGGAAACGTATGTTGAATATTACATAGTGAATAATAATATATTGTATAATAGCATTACGTTCCATTGACAGTTTTAGTTCTATTGTTGATGCATAATCACTATATATCAAGTCTCTGGCATTCCATCTGTCACGATGTCCTTATAAACGACAATATAGAAAATAAACCTCTTTGAAATTAAACAAATGCAAACCTAAACGAATTATTTTATTTTATTCCGTTGAAAACATGTTCGTCTTCAAAGAAAAACTCTTAGTCAGTACAAATTATCAGGTGGATTTATTAAGGACTTGAAACAATTTCTTTTAACCGGAGAATTCGTATAAATTGTAGCTTCACTGGCTCTTTTCATTTTTTATGCATGATACTCGCTTACACCCGGGTATATTAATACATGTTCAGTGAAGGAATATATTCTCTTCTTATGTAATTAAAAAAAAGTAAAACAATGCATTTATTAAGTAAATAAGTTTCAAAATATATAGATCTTGGGATCTACAATTGGGAACACAATTATCTGTAAACTAACTAATAAATAATAACCTAGATACAATGAATAATAACTTCTATATGCACATCTCAAACTATTTCTAACCTATTAACCAGAATACCTTTTAAAGTTTTCGACAGATCGCTAACGTGCACTTAAGAAGATATTTTTCACCCACGAACTATGGTTTCCTTCGTAAGCAATTAAAAACCTATTTTTTTATAGACAAATCAAAATGTAACCTTTAAACTTTCCAGTTTTTTATAATCTTAGTGAAGAATTAGAAAAAATGACATGTATGCATACAGTATGGGTTTATCTCACAGCCTGCACTAAGAGCAAGGTCTTGAATCTGCTTACAGCTATTGAAACCGGATCTAACCACCCCTTTGAGAGGTCTAGGTAGACCGAAGAGTATACGACACGGCATATTTGGTTAAATATATCCCTGTGATGCATGTAAAAAGACGAATTCCTAGAAAAAGATATAATGCATATATGTATTCCTGTGATGTACGTCAGAAGGATGTGCTTCATATAGGTCATCACAGGAAAATATCATATACTTAGGGAGTACCGACGTTTCAACGTACCTATCAATATACGTGTTTACACCATCAGCAAACGATGTAATTAAGATTGCCAAATGAAAGTTTTGTTGCTCCCTAATTAAGAAAGTATATCCGAACAAGTAGTATCCTTATTCATACCTGAATAAAATGTGTCTGTAAATTAAATATTATTTTATGAACCCTTTATTTTTAAATATCTTAAAAGGGGAAAATTACTTTTAATTAGCTGTTTTTAATGACGACATCGCGCAATTACAGTATTAAACACTATTACCACAATATACTGATAATATCGTGTTGATATTGCTATTTACACTATAGCAAAACCAACAACATTACTCGATAATAGATTCTCCGTACAACAGAAATAATAAACCATACTTAAGCACTATCGTAGTATTAAAAATACAAAAAATAATAAACCGCAAATGTATGTATTTCTATTTAAATTACTCTCCATCTACTTCCAAAACTTACATTTATAATCAAACATGTTATTGTTAATTTTTAACGTGAAAAACTATTGCAATGTAAAATCATTTAAATATATTATATTAAAATACGTGTACCATTCAAACAAAAACAAACTAAAATCAAACTTTGTATGTATTTAACCTTGTAACACGACTATCAAGGACGTAACTATATGCGTAAAGTAATTCATTGCTACGTGTAATAATTCTCACCCCTTTGTCTATGGGGTTGATGGATGGCGTTTCCCTCCAAACCCGTTCACCATTATAACTGCTGTAAATCCGTTTTATCAGTACGCACATAAATCCACATTCCAGTTAGTTGAGTTCTTTGACAATTTCAATTGATTTAGAAAGATTCATTCTACTTTCTTCATTTGGATGAAAATGTAGTACTTTTAGGAAAACAACGTAAGAAATATATGAGATTAACTTTTATATTTTATAAGTTTGATTTATTTTAGGTATGTTTTAGAAATGTGTTATTTCCTTTCATACTGTAAGATGTTTGTAAACGATCCGTAAGAATTAAAAAGTATTACTTGTAATGATTTCATTTACACACATTCACAGAGAAACAAACAAACACACTCACTCACTCATACAAACACACACACACTGCCGCGGCCAAAGCTCGCTTCTTGGCGCTAATCTCTAGTCCAGCCCCTGTTATGACACCCTCAGCCGTGTATTTTTTACGCTCTACATTGATTTACTGATGATGGGTGCTGTAGAGCCGAAACGCGACAGTACAGCCGTGGTCAAAATATGATCCCATCCAACTTACCATATCCTAGTACCTGTAGTGTGTCGAGCGTGATCTGCCAGTTTATGAATTCCCTGGACATCATTTATAAAACCAACCATATTAGAAACCATAATTTTAAATTTAAACAATATAATATTAAAATTGACTCTTGACAATTTTATCTCAAATATTTGTTTTATTTTCTCTTAACAAAAGCAGGTTTTACTTAAAATAAAGATAAATACCTTATAATAGTTCTCAAATGTTCTTGTTGTTTTGATTAAAGTACATAAATTATTCTTCTTACACAAATTTATAAAATTTACAACTTTGAATAGCGTATGAGAAATATTAATATTAACTAGTTTTATTTCATGTTCATTATTTTATTTTTAGAAGTAAGCGCAAGTTTACTTCCAAATCATTTAAATTTACATTTACATTTGTGCTCCCAAATATAAATCTAAAAGATTCCTACAACAATTTTAAAGGATTTTCGTTATTACATATTTATAATACTGTTTGTATGGCATAATTTTAATGGCCATAAAATAAACAATATTAACCAAGTTAAAGCGATTTTAATTTAAATATCCTAATTGAAATACTTATTCAATTTATCTCCTTAAATTTAAATATGTAACTTTATTAACGATATTCTATTTTCTTTGGCTTAAATTGTTAAATTTGACCTTGTAATAATTTGATAAACTTTAATCTTGATATTAGTTAATAAATATTAACTAATTAGTTATTAAATTATTATTATTATTATTAGTAATTTAGTTATTAAATAATTTATATTTAATCTCGACCATTTAGATACTTTTCCAATAAAAAGTTAGTTGCTTATATATTTTTTTTCTAATGAAAAATCAATTTCATAACTATTTTGTATTTAATGAAATCTGTATTTGTAATTTTGAAATTTATATTTAAATAAATAAATGGTTATTTTGTTGTTAAAATTTCATTTGCCCCAAAATTCTTCACTGCACCACGTTCCTCTTCTCCCAAGGTTGGTTCCCTGGAGTCTAGAATGTTCTAGCGGACGCAACTGGACGATTTGAATGCCGTCTTTAATACTGTTCAGTTACATTTGAAAAAAAATTATATTCTAATCGGGCGGTTGAAGAGCTGACCATCTCAACTTCCATCTTGAGCTATGGATTAAGGCTTAGCCTCGGAATGGAATCTTGCAGTCCATGGTTCTGGATGTCCAGAAGGAAACGTCCGTCTCGTATTAGCGCTGATTCACCTCTGCCGTTTTCTCATAACACGCGGTTCCCCCTCTTTCGTTTTGTTAGCCAAAGCCAGCACTTTGGGCCGGCTTTGTTTACCTATTCTATATATATATATATTAAAACATAAAGGAATGAATCATATAGTATAATTTTAGTTGGTATTCAATATAATAATAATCATTAGAAATATTAAGAACGGAGTGGTCAAGAATAGTTTACTATAATACTGACAAGTGGGCTTAACCATTGTTCTATTTCGATGGTAGCTATAAATGTGCTGTGAGAACCTATTGACAAAGGAATTATCCAACTACTTTAGGATTTAAGTATTCCAGACGACCAAAATAACCTGGGAAAGTAACACTGTATCGTTTGGAAAACTATTTGTATAAGGCGTAGAAATCATCAAAATAACTGAAAAACGTAAAGGGGGGATATCATGCTGGTTCTTAAAAACTAAAATCATCGGGCAAACGACTGAGTTTTGGAGGAACTTCAGAGAAGCTCAGACGTATAAGGAGTGGACGAAATTGTAAGCAGTGTTTAAAACTAAGTAAATTTGTTAGAAGTGTTAATGTAATTGTTAGTTATTTATGTGTAAAAATTTAAAAATGAGACGTGAATGAACAAGACAGATAGTAAAGAAATTAGGGAAGTTAGTTATTTATTGTGTAAAAGTGCAGTGAAGCAGTCAACGCAACAGTCAGGATTCCAGGAACTCAACAATAAGTACTGTCTTTCTTACATTATATTTAGCCTACAGAGATTTATAAATTAGTAAATTCAGTACCAATTTAATTTCATTGTATTTATAAAACGTATGCTAGCTTATTTTACCACTTTTTAAATTATAGGACATTCCCTAATAACGATCTGAGAGAAAGAGCAATTTAACTCTGTAATTAAAACTTTGTTGTATTAAACCCCTTATGCTTCAAGAGTCCACCTTTTTCGTAATTGTAGTAATAGTTAAGCACTAAATCTTTGTCACTGCATCATATTAATGTAATTTGGTATGATTTGTATCAATTAGATGTAAGATGAATACATGTAAGTGATGCCAATTGTTAATTATTTAGAACCCTAAAGATGTGCCTAAAGAAAGGTAAGTTAATTATAATAAAATCTAAAGAAAAACATATTTTAAATAGAGTTAAACACAACAATAAAGGTTATTCAAATACAAATAATAATAACAAATAAGTATCAATTTTTGTATTTGTATGTATTTATATACAAATTTATATATATATATATATATATATATATATATATATATATATATATAGTACACAGTAGTTATATAACACAGTATAATAATATCTTAGTTATAAAACTGTTCTCCTACAAATTAGTGTTTAATTTAAATTGAAAAGGGAAATATATATTATTAATCAACCTGGAGAAATAGGCTGTCTTTTGTTAGGAATTCTCATTATCCACAACGAACTCGCAGTATTATAATACATTTTATAATATATATATATATATGAGATTCATAAATAAATAAATATATATATATATATATATATATATATATATATATGATTTACATCAATTAAAATATTTTAAAATTTTAATCTACCATAAATAAAGATTTAGTTTTTACATATATTTTATACTCAAAACATGTAAACTTAATGCGTATAAATGTGTTTTAAACAATATATTAATAACTTTAGGCATTATTATTCGAATATTACTAAATGAGAATATAACATGGGATTAGGTACCAATACGATTCTTAAAATTATCATTATATAGAATCGTATATTAATAACAATAACGAATTGTATTTATTCCGTTGCGTTAGTTTTGAATGGCCTTGTATGTAGTCTAATACTTTTAAAAGCTTAAAAGCTATGAAGGGTGAATAAGTTTATTTTGATACTCAGAAAGAGATAAATTACTTTAGAAACATTATTGAAATATTTCAATTCTCCAATAATTCCTTTCATTACAAATCATTACTACTGTATTGTATATGGAAATAACAGTATTCCAACTGTTATTAAATCTATGTTTAGAACGTTTCAATAACAGAATTATTTCAAACAATATGTATATGTATATATATATATATAAAGTGGTGAAATAATAATGTATTCACTTCTTCATTCTCAGTGTTAGGCCCGGTTCATTAGAACAGAGTGAACAAAAACCAACAAAAAATCTATGAAAGTTAACCTTATCAAAATTGTTTGTACTTAAATCATTCTTAAAACAGCAGTATAAATTTAAGATGTTCATTATTTATTAAAATGTTATCAGTACTAAAAGCTTCTTTATTTTTAAATTTCATGTATATATGAATTTAACTTTGATTCTATTTAATTTGACTGCGATTTGTTATATATGTATACACGCACTGAAACGGTCTGAATCAACGTTTCAATTAAGAAATTAATAATTTCCTATTTTTTAAATAACAATTTTAATATTTAAATAATAAGGTTTTAATTTATGGTATAATAAATATATTAAAACGTCAAGAAGTCAGTAAAAGTTTGTATAAGTATTATTAAGACAAATTAAAAATTATAATAGCATGCAACTGTAATAACTAACTAAGGTTGACAAATGAGAGTGGAGTGAAACATTTTCTAAGTGCCGAAAAATGCTAACTTGAGAACTAGGTCACGTAGAACTATCATCGACATTTTGAAATGACCAGAAAAATACATAATAAACAATAGTGAAAACAGAATTAAAAAAACTGAAATAACCAAAACGTTACAGCCATTTTAATAATAATAGACATTTTTCAGTGTTCTAAAACAGATAACAAAATTATGCAGGTTAAAACTAATACGTTGTCCAACCCGCCCGTACAAGAAACAAGCACGGAGATAGCGACGAGCTTAGAGCAGAGGGAAAGGGTTACATATCCGCAATAAATACAGAAACTTAGGGACCTGTAAGGCAGTCTGTAAATAATTTTAATACGAGGTGCTAACGATTATAATGTCGGTCAGCGCCTAGGACAACCACCATAAGGCCAGATGGGACCAAAATAGCCACGTTTCTGCCGTCTACTTCCATCCATGGACGAGGGATCCAGACTCAGCCTCCAGGACCCGGAAATGGAGAAAGACTTCCATCGACTGACCAGGGATGGCAACTTCCGATGTCCAGGGAACCGGTAGCCCAGGCGAGAGGACTCTAGGACTTTCAGGGAAATCCTTGGCAACTCATTTTCTCTATTATATACAAATTAACGTCAAATTTAGTCAGTTAAATTAATTAAACTTAAACAATGACTTCATTCTATGTTGAAAATTAAATAAATCTTAAAAGTAATAAAATAATTAGTATAACAAAAATGTTAACATAATGAATAATATATATTAAATTTACAAAGTGCTTTTGGCCATAAGACAATGATTTTCAAGAAGAACAGATTTATTGAATCATATAAATTTAGAAACTATTTATAATAAAATGTGAATTTACCAATACAATCTTGAAATAAGAAGATACAATTTTTTATTATGTTAAATTTGCAGATAATTTTGTTTAAAAATTTGTAAATGTAATTAATGAATTGTATATGAAATGTAGGATTTAAATATGTGAAAATAACGAGTTTTTAATTAATAATTTGTGAAGATATAGAGAAAGTTTAATGTGTTTTATTTGAAAAGAAAATTATTTTAGTTTAAAATCAGTAATTAAATGCATTATAAAAACTTACAGTATTTGAATTTATCCTGTGTTGAACAACCAATAAAAACTTTTAGTTTTTTTCAACTGATAAATAATGATTATAAAATCAAAGTACAGTTTTAATTAAATTTCATTAATTAATAAATATATAAAATTCAGAACCTAATGTTTCTACAAACGAGTTCTCTCCTAAGAACAATTTTATTGAGCTGTTCTAAAAATTAGTTGGTTTTTTTTATTGAAGCCCAGAGACGATGTCTACTGGCAGATCATGTTTAAAGAACACAGGAGCCTTTTAAGATAGGTATCTTAAACATGATCATATTTTGCACGTCCCCTTGTTGTGCCTGCAGATCTCATGAAGTGGTAAGATTCTTTGAAAATTTTGTGTGTTCATATAAATGTTGTTTCTTTCCAGCTGACTATTTTACTGACATGTGTGACTAAATACAGACCCAACAAACCTGCCAACCAACTTGGGGGAGGTCATACAAACGTTAAGGTATACGTCAGCGGGAATAGGCTTGCATTTAGGCGTGGTACGTTGCCGCGGGACCTCAAGACAAATTTTAGGGATCTTAACACGGTACACAAAACGGTGTGAGCAGCATTTATATAAATATATAATAAATATGTAACTGTGCAACAAAACAAAACCGAAGCAAAAGAGAGGGAGGGACATTGCAGCACTAGTTAAGAAATAAGTCACAATCCTTTAAAACGTGTTCTATGTATTCATTAATATCATTTTACCCCAAATATTCTCCATTATTTTTAATAATAAGGCACATATTGCGTTCATCGTTAAACGACGGTTAAGTATAACAATGGTTAATTAATATACTGATAATAATTTACTTATAGCAGTTGCCAGGTATGTGTACATTGATGCACGCACATTATTCCATTCGCCCGTGCTAGATGCAAGCAAATGCAACACTTGAAACATTAACAATCGAAAAGTGGGAATCATAAAAAAGATTTTTTTAATTTTATTTAGTACTAAATAAAAACATTTTAAACCAAGTCCCATTTTTTCTCGTTACTTTAAACAAATTTCAAATATCTGAGTCAAACAAATTATCCTACAACGTTGAATAAGATGTCTCTTTTAGATTGTTGGTTTTGTATTCGACAGAGTATCAAAACGTCATTATATATTGGTCTTATAAATAACTTTTGTATGGTAAAATCTTTACTTTGTTTACTGGTCATAAAACATTAAATTTGGATGTGGATTGAATTTTAAGCAATTTGCAATAAGAAACGAATTTGAAAATAATTTTCATATTTGAAAATCATACAAAATATTTTTAATAACAAATGCGAATCTTCGATTAAAAATTAAACATAAATATTAAACATATATATATATATATATATATATATATATATATATGTATATATATATATATATATATATATATATATATATATATTTATATATTTAATATTTTATATAGTATTATATATATATTAGTATATATTAGTATAATATATTAGTACTATATTATACTACAGATTAGATAATTTTTTCCTGAAGATACTGATACTATTTAATCGGCGAAAAGCTTTGAATAAATATATTCATTAAAAGTATTCTTGTTTTTGAAATATTTTTAATTTATTAAATATATATATATACTTTTACATTTGTTATATGTTTTTATAAATTATGTGCTAGCCCTTATTCCCTGTGTGGCTAAACCACTTTTCAAGTGAAACGATAGGCAATTAAATTCAATTAATTATAAAATAATGATGAGAAGGGGTGGCAAATACTTAATTGTGCTTTATTTAAAATTAAACACACATAATATGCACTTTCAATGGTCATTAATTACCAAATCTGTTACTAAGGACAATCCTTACTTGGACAAAAGCACTATTTTCTCCGGTAGTATTTTAGGATAAACGATATTCTGTAAATAAGAACTTTCAACTGGAAAGGATAAATACATACCATCTGTTTCGTACCCCTAGCTAGTCATGATAATATTACAAGCCATATCTAACCATTTTACATACAAGGCGTCTACGTTCTCTGTAAAAACAAATATAGTTAAACAACATATGAATATAATTTTTTCTTGAAAGATAGAATAATTTTTAAAGATTTTAAAAACGTATGGCGGTTGAGATGATATATCTGTCAATTGTTATACACAGAACATTTTTTATGGTTTAAATAAGTGTAGGCATATATAGTACTAAAATCACTCAACAGATAATAAAGAATTTTTTTTGTACTTGTAAATTCTCTCTCTGTAAAACTCTCTGTAAAATATGACACTTTAAAGCTTATTTTATTGATAAATAGTACTTGTTACAGCGTTAAAAGATACTTATTCTAAAAAATTAAATAATAAAGTTTTCCTCCCGCTATTATTATTTCATTCATATATTTAATTAGGTTTTGATTGTGTAGCATCACTGAGGATTATGATATAATGCCATGCAAAACGTCTGATATCTAAGTTTTTTAATTGGGAGTCGTAGCCTATTTTTTCTTGAGTTTATAAGCTTCACTCATGAGCCAGCTCTAATATTGTTTAAACACTTTGTTTACAGTAAAATATATTCCTGTGTTTAAAGACCTCGTATATGATCGTGAGGCATTTAAATATTTACGTGGGTTAAGGTAGAACTGTTACAGCTGGTTCAATAAATTAAATTGTTTACTGTTTAATAGTTAAAGTAATATATGAAAACATTAATTGAACGAGAATTCAGCTCTTACTTTGAAAAATTGTATTATAACAAGCATGAGTTTAAAATAGCATTATTTAAATAAATAGATCATAATTATAAAACAAGTAATCTAGAATACGAGTAGGTCTTTAAAAAAATAATTGTGAGAGAGGAATCTAAAAGGAAAACGTCCCAAAATATTGTAATTACATTAAAATAGAGAGCGCAATTAACTATTTCTATCAAATAATTACATTTGCAAATAAAACAGACTGGCATTCATCCTTGCTCATAATGGAATTTGTTAGATGTTTGTGCCAAAATCATTGCGTTAATTCCGAGCATGTAGCATCAGTGATAACCTAGTTAATTAGAGAATTCACTACACAGGTTCATTTTGTATACGAATTACCAACGTACTAGTAATTGCTCCAGAGGGACATATTGTGTTCGAATCACGCCGCTAAAGGATGAAATAGGTCTAACTGAGTGACAAACAGTCAGTATACGTTTTGTAAATGAAAACTAAGTTTACGCAATGTTATGAGAGAGGACGCATTATACACCGAGTATTAAAGACAGATTTCAATCAGTTGTGAATCAATATTTTGATTTAAGAAAACTAATGTTAGTCATAGTTTAAAGTTTTTCACGGGATAGTAAAAATTATTTTAATAATATTTGACTTAAATTAGCTTTTTAGTCAAAAATAAAATATATGTTATCCGACTTCTTTGATTAACTCAATTATGTATGAATGTGTATAAATAATAGTTCGAGGATATTTATATTTTTACTATAGTTAATTTTAAAATTTATTAAATTAACGCATTTGAGATTATATATGTAGGACCGAACGGATCAAAGGATGTAAAATATAATTACAGGCTTACAGTTTCACCCGTTGTGTTCTTACTGTAGTAGGATCAGAGCAAATAAATGTCATTTATTCACACTAATTTTCCTTTTTCCTAAAAAGGCTTTTCAGTACAGATTAAATTAAATAATATTCACACTATATGAAAAAAATGTTTTTACCTTTATTTTATTAACACACGAATATTTGAATTACCATTGATAATTAAGCTAAAATGAAACAACTTTTGTAAAATAATTATATGTAATAATATATATATATATATATACATACACTTTGCAACGAATTTCGAATACAATCTATTTTTATATTGAATATAAAACTTGACTTGATTGAACTGCTATTTTACTTCTAAGGTTGTAAAACTTAAAGAAAACCCACTTGAACTAATTCCTCTGTTAGCTTCTCTAAGTATTCTCAACTTTAAAGTACGGCAGTCGAAATCCGTTTTCTAACAAAATACTACTTTAGGTAAAACTTAAACCCTTAAAATGGAGAAAGAGGCTGTGATGCAATTTCATCCTCTAACAATAAAAACGTCAAGTGATTTTAAATAACTGCGCTGTTCCGAACGTTATTATTATGTGATGGTATCAGTACTCTCAAAAGGTGGGAACGTGTAATAATATATGGAAAAGTATGTTGAATATTACATAGTGAATAATAATATATTGTATAATAGCATTACGTTCCATTGACAGTTTTAGTTCTAATGTTGATGCATAATCACTATATATCAAGTCTCTGGCATTCCATCTGTCACGATGTCCTTATAAACGACAATATAGAAAATAAACCTCTTTGAAATTAAACAAATGCAAACCTAAACGAATTATTTTATTTTATTCCGTTGAAAACATGTTCGTCTTCAAAGAAAAACTCTTAGTCAGTACAAATTATCAGGTGGATTTATTAAGGACTTGAAACAATTTCTTTTAACCGGAGAATTCGTATAAATTGTAGCTTCACTGGCTCTTTTCATTTTTTATGCATGATACTCGCTTACACCCGGGTATATTAATACATGTTCAGTGAAGGAATATATTCTCTTCTTATGTAATTAAAAAAAAGTAAAACAATGCATTTATTAAGTAAATAAGTTTCAAAATATATAGATCTTGGGATCTACAATTGGGAACACAATTATCTGTAAACTAACTAATAAATAATAACCTAGATACAATGAATAATAACTTCTATATGCACATCTCAAACTATTTCTAACCTATTAACCAGAATACCTTTTAAAGTTTTCGACAGATCGCTAACGTGCACTTAAGAAGATATTTTTCACCCACGAACTATGGTTTCCTTCGTAAGCAATTAAAAACCTATTTTTTTATAGACAAATCAAAATGTAACCTTTAAACTTTCCAGTTTTTTATAATCTTAGTGAAGAATTAGAAAAAATGACATGTATGCATACAGTATGGGTTTATCTCACAGCCTGCACTAAGAGCAAGGTCTTGAATCTGCTTACAGCTATTGAAACCGGATCTAACCACCCCTTTGAGAGGTCTAGGTAGACCGAAGAGTATACGACACGGCATATTTGGTTAAATATATCCCTGTGATGCATGTAAAAAGACGAATTCCTAGAAAAAGATATAATGCATATATGTATTCCTGTGATGTACGTCAGAAGGATGTGCTTCATATAGGTCATCACAGGAAAATATCATATACTTAGGGAGTACCGACGTTTCAACGTACCTATCAATATACGTGTTTACACCATCACCAAACGATGTAATTAAGATTGCCAAATGAAAGTTTTGTTGCTCCCTAATTAAGAAAGTATATCCGAACAAGTAGTATACTTATTCATACCTGAATAAAATGTGTCTGTAAATTAAATATTATTTTATGAACCCTTTATTTTTAAATATCTTAAAAGGGGAAAATTACTTTTAAGTAGCTGTTTTTAATGACGACATCGCGCAATTGCAGTATTAAACACTATTACCACAATATACTGATAATATCGTGTTGATATTGCTATTTACACTATAGCAAAACCAACAACATTACTCGATAATAGATTCTCCGTACAACAGAAATAATAAACCATACTTAAGCACAATCGTAGTATTAAAAATACAAAAAATAATAAACCGCAAATGTATGTATTTCTATTTAAATTACTCTCCATCTACTTCCAAAACTTACATTTATAATCAAACATGTTATTGTTAATTTTTAACGTGAAAAACTATTGCAATGTAAAATCATTTAAATACATTATATTAAAATACGTGTACCATTCAAACAAAAACAAACTAAGATCAAACTTTGTATGTATTTAACCTTGTAACACGACTATCAAGGACGTAACTATATGCGTAAAGTAATTCATTGCTACGTGTAATAATTCTCACCCCTTTGTCTATGGCGTTTCCCTCCAAACCCGTTCACCGTTATAACTGCTGTAAATCCGTTTTATCAGTACGCACACAAATCCACATTCCAGTTAGTTGAGTTCTTTGACAATTTCATGTGATTCAGAAAGATTCATTCTACTCTCTTCATTTCGATGAAAATTTAGTACTTTTAGGAAAACATCGTAACAATATATGTGATTAACTTTTATATTTTATAAGTTTGATTTATTTTAGGTAAGTTTTAGAAATGTGTTATTTCCTTTCATACTGTAAGGTATTTGTAAACGATCCGTAAGAATTAAAAAGTATAACTTCTATTGATTTCATTTACACACATTCACAGAGAAACAAACAAACACACACACTCACCCATACAAACA
Source organism: Prosapia bicincta (assembly GCA_036971475.1). Classification (NCBI taxonomy): domain Eukaryota; kingdom Metazoa; phylum Arthropoda; class Insecta; order Hemiptera; family Cercopidae; genus Prosapia; species Prosapia bicincta. Next base: position 313,711,654 of record JBAIZL010000002.1, read on the forward strand.
CACACACACTGCTGCGGCCAAAGCTCGCTTCTTGGCGCTAATCTCGAGTCCAGCCCCTGTTATGACACCCTCAGCCGTGTATGTTTTACGCTCTACATTGATTTACTGATGATGGGTGCTGTAGAGCCGAAACGCGACAGTACAGCCTTGGTCAAAATGTGATCCCACACAACTTACCATGTCCTGGTACCTGTGGTGTGTCGAGCGTGATCTGCCAGTTTATGAATTCCCTGGACATCATTTATAAAACCCACCATATTCGAAACCATAATTTTAAATTTAAACAATATAATAATAAAATTGACTCTTTACAATTTTATCTCAAATATTTGTTTTATTTTCTCTTAACAAAATCAGTTTTTACTTAAAATAAAGATAAATAGCTTATAATAGGTCTCAAATGTTCTTGTTGTTTTGCTTAAAGTACATAAATTATTCTTCTTACACAAATTTATAAAATTTACAACTTTGAATAGCGTAAGAGAAATATTTATATTAACTAGTTTTATTTCATGTTCGTTATTTTATTTCCAGAAGTAAGCACAAGTTTACTTCCAAATCATTTAAATTTCCATTTACATTTATGCTCCCAAATATAAATCTAAAAGATTCCTACAACAATTGTAAAGGATTTTCGTTATTACATATTTTTAATATTGTTTGTATGGTATAATTTTAATGGCCATAAAATAAACGATATTAACCAAGTTAAAGCGATTTTAATTTAAATATCCTAATTGAAATTCTTATTCAATTTATCTTGTTGAATTTAAATATATAACTTTATTAATGACATTCTATTTTCTTTGTCTTAAATTGTTAAATTTGACCTTGTAATAATTTGATAAACTTTAATCTTGATATTAGTAATTTAAATTTAAATAATTTATATTTAATCTCGACCATTTAGATACTTTTCCAATAAAAAGTTAGTTGCTTATATAATTTTTTCTAATGAAATATCAATTTGATAATAATTTTGTATTTAATGAAATCTGTATTTGTAATTTTGAAATTTACATATAAATAAATAAATGGTTATTTTGTTATTAAAGTTTTGACTTGCCCCAAAATTCTTCACTGCAACACGTTCCTCTTCTCCCAAGGTTGGTTCCCTGGAGTCTAGAATGTTCTAGCGGACGCGACTGGACGATTTGAAGGCCGTCTTTAATACTGTTCAGTTACGTTTAAAAAAAAATTATATATTTGAATCGGGTGGTTGAAGAGCTGACCATCTCAACTTCCATCTTGAGCTATGGGTTAAGGCTTAGCCTCGGAATGGAATCTTGCAGTCCATGGTTCTGGATGTCCAGAAGGAAACGTCCGTCTCGTACTAGCGCTGATTCACCTCTGCCGTTTTCTCATAACATGGGGTTCCCCCTCTTTCGCTTTGTTAACCAAAACCAGCCCTTTGGGCCGGCTTTGTTTACCTATTCTATATATATATTATAACATAAAGGAATGAATCATTTAGTATAATTTTAGTTGGTATTCAAAATAATAATAATCATTAGAAATATTAAGAAATATTAATATTATAGGCAATTAAATTTAATTAATTATAAAATAATGATGAGAAGGGGTGACAAGTACATAATTGTGCTTTATTTAAAATTAAACACACATAATATGCCCTTTCAATAGTCATTAATTACCAAATCTGTTACTTAGGACAATCCTTACTTGGACAAAAGCCCTATTTTCTCCGGTAGTATTTTAGGATAAAAGATATTCTGTAAATAAGAACTTTCAACTGGAAAGGATAAATTCATACCATCTGTTTCGTACCCCTAGCTAGCCATGATAATATTACAAGCTATATCTATCCATTTTACATACAAGGCATCTACGTTCTCTGTAAAAACAAATATAGTTAAACAACATATGAATATAATTTTTTCTTGAAAGATAGGATACTTTTTAAAGATTTTAACAACGTATGGCGGTTGAGATGATATATCTGTCAATTTTTATACAAAGAACATTTTTTATGGTGTAAATAAGTGTAGGCATATGTAGTACTGAAATCATTCAACAAAGAATAAAGTATTTTGTTTTTGTACTTGCAAATTCTCTCTCTGTAAAAATCGCTGTAGAATATGACACTTTAAAGCTTATTTTATTGCTAAATAATAGTTGTTGTAGCGTTAAAAGATACTTATCCTAAAAAATTAAATAATAATAATGTTTTCCTCTCGCTATTCTTATTTCATACATATATTTAATTAGGTTTCGATTGTGTAGCATCACTGAGGATTATGATATAATGCCATTTAAACCTGTCTGATATCTAAGTTTTTATAATTGGGAGTCGTAGCCTATTTTTTCTTGAGTTTATAAGCTTCACTCATGAGCCAGCTCTAATATTGTTTATTAATATCGATAATAAACAGGTTTAAAAATAATAAGCCATAAAATGTGTGTAACCTTCAGTTCTACCCCATTTGGCATTCTTATACACTGTCAAAGGATCCCTTATACGTTATATATTGAATAATATCTACCCCTTTATAAAATAATACAAATACAGGAATATATTTAGAACTACAATCAAAATGTTAAAATTTCTCGCCATCAACACCACCTTCAAAAAAAAATCATCTTCTACACACAACTGATCATTCTCAATATGGCTGACGAAAAACTTTGAACACTTTGTTTACAGTAAAATATATTCCTGTGTTTAAAGACCTCGTATATGGTCGTAAGGCATTTAAATATTTCTGCAAGTTTAAACTATCTAATGAAAACTTTCTATATAGATGTTATAAAATATTAATTTCTATTATTCATTACTAATAGACAAAAACTTATAAATTTGTTAAAAAATTTGCTGAATATTGTCAGTAACAAAAAACCCACAGCAACGACAAAATCTTCTCAAATGACAACTGTTTTTCCAGCGTAACGTACTTGCAAGACTTTATTACACACTCGCCCTCTATACATTTGTTATCTGATCTCTCCCTAATATCGCATTACTTTCCTCTAGGGTATCCAGGTTCAACTGGATATGCCCTTTATGTGAACCATTTCCAAACTTCCAAAAAACCTCCTTGTTCAAGTCTGCTATTTGCATTACCCATCTCTCTTTTAATCAGTCAGCAATCATTATTTCCCTTCAAGCCTAATTGGCAACAAGATTTTGTGGGTAATTCAATCTACACTTGGCATGGGGAAACACATTCACACACGTGTCCTTGAATATTATCTTTCCGTGAAGCATGTAGCCTATAGTTTAACTGCTATATTATCGCAATCAAATTCTTTTCGTACCCCTCGCTAGTCATGTTAATATTACAAGCTACATCTAACCATTTTTCATACAAGGCGTCTGAAAAACAAATACAGTAAAACAACATATGAATATATTTCTTCTTGAAAAATAATTTTGAAAGGTTTTAACAACGTATGGTGGTTGAGAGGATATGTCTGTCAATTGTTATACCAAAAACATTTTTTTTATGGTTTAAAAGGGTGTAGGCATATATAGTACTAAAATCATTCAACAACGAATAAAGTTTTTTTTTTTATACTTGCTAATTCTCTTTCTGTAAAACTCTCTGTAAAATATAACACTTTAAAGCTTATTTTATTGCTAAATATTACTTGTTACAGCGTTAACCCTAGAGGACTCGCGCGGGGTAATTATTCTCCCAGTGAGTTTTCAACAAAGATTATAAAACAGTTGCAAATCCTGAAACTCTTCCACCCCTCACATACCTTCTAATTGACTCGCCCTGTATCTATTTCTGTCCTTACATCAGGTAGTTTGACAGTTTTTGTTTACTTAAACCGGTTTGAAGTTATTGTTGCAACAGCTGGGAAAGTTTTTACCCCGCGCGAGTCCTCACGTTACAATACTGGTCCCTCTAAGTGAAGTCTATTTCTATTTGTATTTTGCGAGGTTTTTATAAGTAAAGTCTATTTCTATTTGTATTTTGCGAGGTTTTTATAAGTAAAGTCTATTTCTATTTGTATTTTACGAAGGTTTTGTTAGTGAAGATTATATCAAATTGTGTTTTGCAACTTTTTTATCACATAAATTTATTTTCATTTTTTGCAAGATTGCTGTGAGTGAATTTTACTATGTTTCGTATTTTGTGAAGAATTTATCACTGAAGTTCGTTTTAATTTATAAATTTAATAATCTATTTTAAATTATCTACGCATATATTTTGTCATGGCGATAATAGAGGACACAAATTTTATATTTGTAACTTTTCAAGAGGGAGAGACGCAAATGAAACTTCTTTTGAAGGAATCAAAGCATTGTTTGGGGTATTGTATATTTGTAGAGCAACGATGTCTTCGTACAAAAACTCTAAAGGTATATGGACAACTGACAGAACTGGTTTGCATATAGTAACGTATACAATGTCAAGACACAGATTCTATTTTCTCTTCTAAGTATTACGTTTTGATATATATTGTGTTTGTACACTATTCTTGTTTATAAAATATTTTGTTTTCATGGTTATTGTAACAAAAAACGTTTATTTACAATATAGGCTATAGCTTTATATTTGACAATATTACAAACGAACATTTTAATTACAGGTGTGATTTTTGCCCTAAGAACTTAGACAAAAAACAATAAATGCTGTGATAGTTGTGGGAAAAGTGTTTGTAAAGACCATTTACTAGAAGTATGTGAAGAGTGTTTTGACGTATAAAGAATAAAATAATATTGCATGAGTTTGTTCCATATCTTTCATAGTATAATAAAATATGTTTAAATAATTTTTTTATTTATAACATTAAATATTTGACTGATATTGACCTGAAAACTAGTTGGGGTAAAAAAATTCCCCGCGCGAGCTCTGGTGTAACGGGTATTAGCGCGAGTCCTCTAGGGTTAAAAGATACTTATCCTAAAAAATTAAATAATAATAATGTTTTCCTCCCGCTATTATTATTTCATACATATATTTAATTACGTTTCGATTGTGTAGCATCACTGAGGATTATGATATAATGCCATTTAAACGCGTCTGATATCTACGTTTTTATAATTGGGAGTCGTAGCCTATTTTTTCTTGTGTTTATAATCTTCACTCATGAGCCAGCTCCAATATTGTTTATTAATATCGATAATATAGAGGTTTAAAAATACTTAGCCATAAAATAAGTATAGCCTACAGTTCTACCCCATTTGGCATTCTTTTACACTGTCAAAGGATCCCTTATAAGTTTTATGATGAATAATGTTTAACCCTTTATAAATAAAAAATAATACAAATACAGGAATATATTTAGAACTACAAACAAAATGTTAAAATTTAAAACAAAATGTAAAGTTTAAAATAAATAATATTCACACTATATGAAAACAATGTTTTTGCCTTTATTTTAATAACATAATTACGAGTATTTGAATTACCATTGATAATTAAGCTAAAATGAAACAACTTTTGTAAAATTATTATATTTAATAATATATATATATATATATATATATATATATATAAAACTAACATAATTATATTTAATATAATATATATATATATATATATATATATATATATATATCAAATTTGTGTAAAACGTTGAATAGCAAATTAATAAATGTTTGATAACTAACAACTAAAAACCTTACCTTAATATCTGTTTTTATTTCGTTTGGAAGTATTATATTTAAATTTGAACCCAAATGTATAAATCCAAAAAACGTATTCATATTTAAACTTCATTTCCATGAAATAAATCTGTATAAACATTTTTCTATTGAAATATTTTATCAACGACATTTACAAATTATCATCCATTTGCCAAAAACAATGTAAAAGTTTAGTTTTTAAACACATTATACACATTGTAGATTTTCTAACACCTAGTTCTGTCCAAGCACATATTTACTGAATCTAGTTTCGAAAGGAGTTCATGCCCTTTAACATGAATGGAAGACATAATTCATCCCTTTACACTATAAACTGAGCGAAATAGGTCCCTCGGGTGTAATAATTACTTTATCATATCAGGTTCAGTAATTAATTGAAGCCATAAACCTGTCCGGTGGCGTTACCTGAGCTCTCCTTGCCAACAGTCCTAGAAGTCAGGGACTCGTGCAAATATGCCCATCAACGGAAGTAAATCTGTAGGCAAGGGCTTATTATGTGCACTTAGTGAGAAAATTATTTTAAAAGAGAAATATTCCAATTCTTAAAAAAATTAATAGGGACTAATAAAGTAAATTTATCAGACAGGTTAATAATGAGGGGAAAACTCCAAAAGTAAAAATGTAGAGTCAATAGTGTTATTAAAGTAAAGGTTTAAGAGAAGGACGTAAATTTCAAAACAAGGTGCGAAAGAAACCACAAAGGATTTTTTTTTGGATGAATAATCCAGTTTGACTGAAATGAGGAGATTGGAATCATTGACGGACAAGGCAGGAAAAAAGGGAAATCATGAGGATCAAGGAAACAAGACGAGATGTAGTGATGTTCTGTGAGCCGAAGAGGGCAGTGAAGTATTGGAAGCCGAGAAAGAGAGAGAGAGAGAGAGAGAGAGAGAGAGAGAGAGAGAGAGAGAGACAGTTAATTTCTAGGAGTCGGAGAGTAGGGAGCAAAACTACTAGATAGACTGAAGCACTCAAGGGTTAAGTGACACACGTTTTTCTTTTCTTCTGTAATATACTCAATAGTAAAATGTTAAAAATGTTTCGTTGAATAGTGTTATAGAGTAAGTAGAGACACATATTTGTACATATTTGATAGTAAATGGTGACAGGATTATTGCAATAACAAACCAAACTGTTGTTAACTCTTACAACGCTTTTACCAAGTTAAGACTACCAAGTTACTTACCAAGTATTATGTACTATGTTATTTAATAATGGAGAAGAAATGAATGTTTAAATTGTCTATACCTTTTCATATTCTTTAGCTTTAAAGTGGGACCAGACTGAAGATTGTCATTAACTAACACAGTAATATATTGTATTTACTCCAGTCTATATACACGTTAAAACTTCACTTCAAGGCACGTATGAGGCGTGAGTAGTAATCTTTTAAAAAGGTTTGTGTTGTATAAATGGCGGAGTAGAGTCATTACGTTGACAGATGGCGCGATAAATTCAGGCCAGACATCTGTGTGGACAAAAGCATGGCATTGTTGAAGAGAGCTAAGAGTTCGGCTAAAGAGGAAAGCCGAGGAAATCAACTCTGTAACATAAAATCTCTGTATAAGGTCATTGAAACGTTCTCTTGCAATATCATTTCTCATTTTAGCGTTATAACAAAAGCGTTTATTTTACCTATAATAGGTATGAATTCAAAGGAAAGGAACAAAATAACAAAGGAGTTAGGTAATATAAAATCTGTATATACATCCTAATCGTAATATATTGGGAATTTAGTATAATATCCACTTTTAATGAGTCATTATAACCTTTACTTTGCTTATATTTCTATTCCAAAGTATAAATAAATAGTCATTGCAAGGTAATAAGTAATAATAATAATACTTGAGAAAATATCACCTTTTACTGTTAATGTCGATAATATCACCCGTTTATCGATTTGAATTTCTTTTATTATTTTCTGTATCATTTTTACTGTGATTTAACATATGTAATAATATTTTACTTTTTATCCAAATTTAATTAAAATGATATGCCTTTGCATCACAGACGTGGGAATATACGCTGACCATTTTAGTTTATTTATTTTGGTAGGCCTACATAGATGTACCTGGAGGAATATCTTCATGACATCCTCCCTTATATCCTTATATCCCGCTTCGGACCCTAAAACCCCCTATCGCAAAGAGAAAATGACTGCACAAACTGTTAAGTTGTACATTATTGTCTCAAACCCCATCGTCGCAAAGATGCATTGAAAATCTGAATGCACGTTTCATGTATGGATTTATTACTTTAATCCTCATTATATAGATTTTAGATCTGTTACTGTTAAATCATGAACACAAACTAAATTGAGCCACGGATGTCTCTGTACAGGAACACTTGGAAGTGGCAAGCACTGCACATACTCGAAACTAGACCGACAGAATCAATGTCCTTCACTAAAACACTTATAAATATATTACAAACTTGAATATAGTACCACTTATTTATATTTGTTGAGGACGGCCGTTTCGAGAGATACGTCCCATTGTCAACTCAGACCGTAACTGATTTCAAGCTTTCTTAGATTAGGGGGTTAAGGCGGGGGTGGGATATTATGTTGGGGGTGTGGGTGTACTTTGTGAGTATTAGGACTTATGATGTCAAAACGTGTATGTGAGTTGTAATGTATTTGTTTGTTGAGTATGTGCATAAGGTGTAGTTGGAAATGATTGTATATTTCATATTGTTCTGTTGTATAGCATTGGTTACTTAAGTGTTGTTTATGTACAAACTACACCCTACACACATGCTCAACACTCAATTACATTATACCTCACACACCTTTTTTGACATCATAACTCCTAATACTCATAAAGTACACCCATACCCCCATATCATTTATTAATTAAATCAGTATAAGGAATAAAACAAAACCATTATCAATGTATGAAAAAGAATAAATTGTTACATTATTAAAGGATGAAACAAATGAAGGTTACGACTTTGTCGCTAACCGCTAAGTCTTGCATTTTAGTGCAGAAGAATGTTTTGCAACGATATTTGGCCGCTTTCAAATATCAACAATATGTTATATAAAGGCAAAACTTTATAAGTTTCTACATCAAATTTAAAGAGCATTATAATACTAATGACCTTTTTTTCAGTATTTGGTCCCTTGAACCCTTTACCTTTCAAGCCATACAATTAAGGTATTAATATCGCAGTAATGACCTTGAGTATGTTCTAAAACATAATAGATAGAGTGAAATTAGTCAGCTTCCATTATTTCTGGAATTGAAGCAGATATCTTGGTTTAAATTGAATGTAAAGTATCTGGTTGTAAAGGAGTATCTTGTTTCGCTAGCCGCTAAAGACAACTAAATTGATTCAACAAATAATCAGTTTTGTTTAACAACCTACCTTCTATGTTGCCACTGCTTTTATAAACAATTTTACCTCTAAGTACAGCGTTTTCATAATAAAAGTTATTCTGTTTCAAGAAAAATACTGGTTAAAAGCATTACTTGAAGGTATGGGTTATATATTTATGACGTCGATCAAAATGCACCTTCCATTAACGATAAATGACGTCCCTCTCATTGTAAATTCTTTCGAATTATTCCTAGTATATTAGAGAGCTGAATCAACTAAAATTTTTATAATTTGCTCCAGTTTTGTATTTCACTAATTAAATAACATTGACTTAATCCCCTATACAACGGCCAAATTTACTGTCGTTAAAACAGTTAATAGGGAATTTGCCAAAATTAATAAATATTACTAAAAATTAGGCAAAAATAGATTTAGACAGATTAGAAACAAACAAGGAAAAAAAACTAGAATAAGCAAAATAAAATTTAACACATTTGAATTCTTTACAGTAGGTCTATTTAATTTGGTTGGAATAGCTTACATTAGTAAATATTGGTCAAAGGGGTAACCTCGGTCCCGAGAGAAAAAATAATTGACTCAGAACAGGTGGCAAAAAAGGTCATGTAAAATGTATTTATCCGCGGAAACAGTTTATAAAATCTTACCAAACAGGCAGTGACTTAAAGAAAATAGAAGGAATTAATGAGTAAATAATGATATATAAGAACCAATTCAGTTATAATGTGACTTTTCGTTACAATAAAGAACCCAGCAATCCTAGAAATACCTGTACTTGTTTACATGTTCTATATCGACAAAATAGCGATTACATTGACCAACTAAATACGTTTATGGAAGGATTTTGTCTCCATTACAAGTTCATTATCTTCTATTTTCATATTTCACTATGGTTGTTTACTAGATCGGATCTATAAGGTTTTAAGTAAACTGTATAATAAACATCGGTTATATTAAACATAATAAGATAAATAAAGATATTAAGAATAAGGTAAGATAGGTCTTCTCTTATGGCCATAAGCTACTAATGATAGGTAATGTACTAGATTCCAAATTTTAGTAAAATAATTTTACCTCAATCTCTAAAGGAAATAATATTCTTTCAATATATAGACGTCTCTCTCTGCTAAAGTTTGATAGTTTATGTACCACCAAATGTCAAGAAATTCAAGAAATTTGAAAAACTTTTCAACTCTTACTAACCTATAACTGAATAATCTAAATTAATTAAACCTATATACCACTAATGACTTTTTCTTTTATTTAAAACCTTATGTACATTTCAATTGCATAGCAATCATCTTCAAAGGTAATTTACAATAAAAATACATTGAATTCACATTTTTCATAAAATATATACACACTGGTAACTACTTCACCACGCCCCTTTTACATTTTCCTACTAATCACGTTGCAGTAAATTCCCCCCTCTTGCAACTAGGTCTGGTATCTCAACTTCCGTGGTAAAGAGTTACCGTTACACATATTTCAATTTTAACCAAAATACAAGTATAGATATGTTTTAGTTTTAAAAAACTACAACTATCTTCTAATTAATGAATATAATTGAGAGCCCGGAATAGGCCTTTTATCACCATTTATATATAATCTTTCAAAACTATAAGAACTTACGATTTAACTTTTTTCACTAATTACAGATTATTTATTTCTAAAGAATGTTTGGTGTTTAGGATAATTGGTGTTCTACAATACTTGATTTTTCAATAAAAGTTGCCAAAATGACTAAAGATAGAGATCTAAAAAATGAGAAAATCACGAGAAAATAAATAAATAAAGTGAGATAAAACGAAATCATTAAGAAAGAAAGGAAGTTAAAGACAGTAATTTTATAAGTAATAAAGAAATAAATTAAATAAAAATGATATGGTTACGTGTAAGTCAGATTTCCAGAAGTTTTTGGAAATGTTAAAAAATGAAAGGAGAAGGAAAAAGCAGAAAGAGAGAAATCGAAAGAGGATTCGAAAGCGGAGAAGGAGAAGTAAAACTCACAAAGGAAGTAAGAGGAAGACGAAGAAAAATCAAATATAGAGAAAGAAAAATAGTGAGGAAGAGAGAAAAAGGTAACCAACAAAAAAGATAAAATAAAATAGAAGAACAAACGCATGAAAAGGCCAAAATAGAAAATATTACAAAGAGTCAAAAGATCAGGTTAAGAAGGTTCAACACCGCGTGAAGAGAGGGGAAGAGAAGTTACCAGCAGTCGGTACAGAAAGAACCAGCATTCACATACAAATACCGAGAATGACTGACCTCATAGACTCGACTTTTTCCGTGAAATTGAATATTGAGGTAGGGATAACGATGAACCGATGTCATTTTTGAAAGAACTCGATGGGCTGTTTAGCGACATAGCCCCGACAAGGTAAGTAAGACCAAATTAAGAAAGCCGGCGGACGAATGGTGGCGTGGCGTTAAGACAGGCAATGAAGAGAATCGACGGTTTAGGGCCTTGTTTATAAAACAATATTGAGGTTTTAATGTACAAGAAAGAGTTCAAATGCTAAAGTTCTACTATGTATTAAATATTCAAACGACAGGCGGGGCATTTTAACAAGTAGCGTGTAAAATGTGATTTTAAAAACATCGTCACAAATCTTGATACAAGTAGTGAACATTAAAAACTAATCGCTTACGTATTATGTAACATGCGCTTTTTTAGTTTCTATAGAAAATATTAGCGCATTATTTCGACCATAAAATATTGGTATAGGATTAATAGTGGTTAAAGTGTAGCCTATAGTAACTGGTTTGAAAAGATAAAAGATCACTATGTTTTTATATTTTTTTCAGTTGCAACCACATACATCTGATTTCAAATTTAAAACTGTAATCAATTATAAAGTCATTTTCCATGATCACCAATAAAATAATAAATTTTAACAAAGTAAACGAAATTTGATTAATAAAATATTTTTGGTATATTGGTACACTAGTCTTTATACTTCGATTAAAAAAAAACAAATCTGTTATATGATTTACACATTAATAATATCTACAAGAAACCGATTATAAAATTGATATATAAATGTTATTTCTTTTGAAAGAATGTTTGACATGAAACTGTGTGGAATATAATAAATTTTTTTCAATTGATTCAAGTATTATTCTTACTGCCATAAATTCCTTTTTTGGTAGACTTTCCGCTAATGAATTGTTTTTTAAAGTAATATTTCTCTTAAAACGTTATTTTTCCAATTCCATTATTTAAAAATCTTTTACACATAATTAATCAAAAACTGACAAACTGGAAACGATTCCGGTAAAATCAATTCCCGCCTAATAACAATCTTAATATGACCTGCTACTTCATTTTCTCCCATATAATGATTAAATCCTAGTATAAGTGGATGAAACCGTCTTCAGTCTTAAATTAGAAGTGGAAATTAAATGAAACGAGAGTAGAGAGGGATAAGGGTCGAGTGATGAATCCAGGTCACACCCTTTAGAGCAACTTTGCCAAAATATCGGAACATGTCCTAGATGTTTAAAAGATTGCACCTCATGTATTTATTGTTAATATAAAACTGTAACACCTATAAAACGTATTTGAAATAATTTTATAAATCATTTAGTTACAGTAAAACTATTACGACTCTAACTTTGGTAAACCAATTTTATAGAAATCTACACAAAAGCTATTAAACTCCATTAAGGATCTAATAATAACACTTAAACTATTCAAGTATTTTTCAAAAAATTTGTATCGCTAATTTAACTTTTATTTGCAAATAACTAACTATGCCTATAAATAATTGCACGCCAATAGACCATTTGCTTGGCTTAAGCGAAATCATCAATATTTCGTCGTAAAGACAAACACAGAAAATTTTTTTAATAAAATTGAAGGAAATCAAATATATTGATTCCAAAAATAAAAATTGATTGTCTAGAGTGTTAAAAATCTCTTGCACGTTTATTATTTTAGTAATCGTTTTTCTTAATCTACAAATATGACCTTCAAAGTTTAATTAAGTTATATGTTTTACTTATCGTTTTTTTTATATACAAAGTATAAAAATTTATATAAATGTCTAGACTTTTTAAATAAAAAATATTTTTTTTTAAATTGAAAAAATACCAACACAAATATTTTAGTAAGACTTTAGGAATGAAAATGTTACGATTTATTGAAAATATATCGCACACAAAATATTATGTAGTGAAATAAAAGATTTCTTGATCATATATAATCGGATTTTATTTTTAACTATTGTTTTACTTGTAATTTGTTATGAGTAAGGATTTTTCGTATTTTATATTTTTTTTCCAGATGAAATGTCGTTACTGCACTACAAAAATATCATTTTGATCTAAGGAGTCATGTTTTCAATTACGTTATGTTTTTATAACTTAAAATTTTCTCTACAGAACATTATTACTTTGTATTTTTCAAATAAACAATTAGTGTATGTATAGAATACGTCGCCTTTCAAAAGTTGTGAAGTTTGATTTTCAGTTTAAATATAATAGAGTACTTAAAGGATTTCTTTGTTTTCTAACTTACCATGAGATAAACAGAGAAATGGCTCTATACTGTGAAATGTTGTAATGTTTAAAGATATTAGTCTATCTTTTATGGTAACCTTAAAAAACCCATTCATTCATTAAGTATTTCCAAATAAAATAAACTAAGGTTATGAAATATAATAACTGACAGTATGATTACTCTAGCCATTGCTAATTTAAATTTGTATCCAGGTTTATATTTTGCAGGTTATTCGAACTTTAGCTTATTTTATAAATATGTATCATTATATAAAAAATTATACTTTTTTTCAGAATTGATCATCACATTGAAAGATGTTAATGTAACATAAAATATTGTTCTTTTATTAATTTCGCATCCCATTAACGATCAATGTATAGCATGCACGTAATAATCCCTAAGCGCTATTATAAGCTTGTGTAATGCACAAATGCCGTGTTTGTACAATTATATAAACAAGATGGCTAATGTAGTGTGCGTTTGAGTTTATATGCAAGGTGGTGGTGGTATCATTACACATTAAATTTTTATAACTTGTCTGGATACAACCTTTTTACCGACAGACGTACTTTCTTTAATTCACTGCAGATTTTAAATTAAATATGATATTCTATCCCAGTAATAATATTGGCACACATTTCTGTACCTGATGCGGAAATTTTGCGCTAATCTCCTATCCACGGTGTTATATCGAGGCCTACATAGCTGCAACTATTAGGAGTTTAGGCCGACTCTGCATCACAGTCATAGAACAATGCGTCCCAAGATCCATTGAAAGTTGTATAGCGATAATTCCATGTAAGCCTACATTCAGACCTTTCAAACACAAAGGCATAGTCACGTGGTACTTGTTCTGTACGGTTTTATCCCTGGTTGTGTACGTCACACAAACTACACTTACTTTTATATACAAAGTATTTACTCAGCAATTTAAAGATGTTCAACCTTTATTTTTCACAAAGTGTAATCATGAAAGTTATTGGTAAATGTTAAAATATAAAAGTAAGTTCTTATTTTAAATAAAGTCCTTTTCTGAAATTGTATGTTTAAAAGTTACACGAATTTGTAGATAGAACCGTTGCCAGATAAGAAATGTTTTTCTTATTTCCTCCGGCGCATGCAAGAAAAGGTTCCTACAACTCCTCCATCTATCACTCGCATTATGCCATCATAGATGCCTTTATGTTCACAGATTAACTTGGGAATGCTTGATTGGACACTAGCAACAACAATCACATGCACAGGATACAATAAAAAAAGAATTTTGAAAGTTTAAAATAAATACAATATTAACGTAACCAAACTCCGTATATATATATATATATATATATACACAAAGGATTATATGTATTCTGTTACATCTTAAAAATTCTTTCAAATATTTCTGTAAACAAATTGAATTAATTTCTTGCTAAGCTCTTGTATTTACAAATAAGAATTGAAATTAAACGGAACCTACGCTTGCACATTTATACACAATTTTGGTCAAGTGTATAGTCTGTGGATTCCCCATAAGTCATTGAATCGATGTAGTATTGTGTGTTTTGAGA
The DNA here is from genome assembly GCA_036971475.1 of Prosapia bicincta. Lineage (NCBI taxonomy): Eukaryota > Metazoa > Arthropoda > Insecta > Hemiptera > Cercopidae > Prosapia > Prosapia bicincta. The sequence goes on from JBAIZL010000002.1 coordinate 313,726,670, forward strand.
ATTTGTCCTAGTCTCTCTCTCATGTAGAATATCTATAGTATGTCAACGTGCACTTTGACATACAATGTGAGTGTCGTCGTGGAGTATAAATTCTGCACAAAGGCACATTCGTATTTTCCTTGTTAATTTATTCCTCTTTAAAATAAAACTTGCATATTTCCAAATTTAAAATTTTAAGAAATTTCAACTATTTTAAAAGATAAATGTTGCTTGAAATATTTTTATATGACTATTATAAACTTATATATTTAAATTTAAATACCTTTAAAATTAGCTCATCAATTTATATTTTATTAAACCTTACTATTAAAATCATATTACTGTTAATTTCAATTAAAATTTTCCTTTTTTTTATATTTTAATTCCTCTTTTGACAAAGTTTTATTATTAAATCATTTTGTTTAATAGAATTGCTTTCAGAAAATTAACGAGAATATAATCCTTATCCAGAAAAGTCAAGCAAACTCGAAATATTTATACAGGCTTTATGCAAACATTGGACTTCAGGCTGGATACTTGTTTATACAAACTCGGACAATCAAATCTAACTTGCCTGACATTGGAACTTGCAGCTGTGTAAACAACGGTACTCTATAACTGGCTTTCACGGCCATGCACAAACTTTCAAAAATCTAAACTCTACCAAGCATATTACGATTAATATTTTAAACAACAAGAGTCTCTGACCTTGACTACAATACAAGTAAAAACAGGTTATAACTGGTTTTCTCCCCTATCTTTACCAAACTGTTTCCACAAGCTACCAGCTACATCCTTTTGCGTTCAACTTATACATTTTACAAAACTTACACTGTTGAATTTACCTTTTGAATATATTTAATTAAATCGATTATTTTCAACCATTTTTAATTTTCTTTCCGCCAACACACAAATTTACATTTCAAATTTTTACCCTAGCAGAGTCGCGCATTTTGTGTAACGGTTTATAATTAAACAAATTGAACTTTATTTAGTTTTATTTCTTAAAAAATTTAATATTCACTTCTAGCTTACAGTTCAGGCGTAACGAGACGTCTGTCTGTAACGCAATTGAAGCTATAACTCCGTTACATTAAAATATTTTAAATTACCAAGTTAAATCATTTAAATTAGCAGAATATTATTACATTAATTCTTAAGGCTTGTTAATCTGAAATGCAAAGAATTGTGCGCTGGTAAAATAATGACTCTTTTAAATTCAATTAAAGCAAATTACAATCTTTTATTTTAAGAAAGACAAATAAAATAAATTATAATCATGACACATATATTTTTAACACTCAGTTACGGATTGCGGAACATTTTATATTCTACTTATGAATTTTTAAGGATAGCAATCTATCAATTAATTAATCAATCAATGGCTGAAAATGAACATGTTCTCGAGTTTACTTGCCTTTATATATAATCAAATTTAATAATTCAAAGTGAACATAATGACACCAAAAGATGCGTAATTACAGTTAAGCTAATTAGTTGAAAAGTTCAATGTTCGTTAATTAGAATTCTGCTGTGAAACATTTTAAATTTTGAAATTAAGTTTTAAAGTCTTAAATCGCCCACTTAGCTGTATTCACATGTCGTAACCTCGCTTCCTCCTCGTGGAAAATCTCGGTAAAAGCTTTGTATCATCTTCGTGGAAAATCTCGGGAAATGCCATCAATAAGTCAGCGTCCCATCTGGTACCTGGTATCGTAAGCCGTGTTCTAAGCCATGATTAAACGAAAATAAAACTTAACATTAATTAAAATTAAAAAAAACAAATAAATTTTCTTGCTCTTTGAAGACGTCCGTTCCCTTTTACATCTTGGCCAAATGAGAGAGATATATTAGTTGCGTGCAACCTTCCTACCTATCGCGCATCCGGGGGGCGCATCCCTAGCTTCATTACTTGTTTTAATCTTTTCTCGTTAGATGTCACTATCAGCCAGAGATCTCATTAAAATATTTCTCATGCATAACAATTTTTTTACATAGTCATATATTATTACAATTTTGAATCTATTCTCGTTTATTTTCTGAAATTTGCTAATTCAATATGAAACACCGTCTAAAGTGTGTTACACATAAACCACTGATATCTTATTTCTTTAATCTATTTGCTTTACATTAAATAAACTATCTGTTTGATAAAATCTTAAATTCTATCTAAAACATGAAAAATTGTGTTATGTTTAAATTTAATTTGGGACTGTTCTTTAATAAGTATGTTGTTTAATTTATGCTTGTAGATATATAGGTTTTCCAGAACATTCATTTTCAAACCTTTATTAATATGTTTGATTAAATTCATATTTTGTATGTCTGGAAAACTATGGTTATTTGCAATACAATGAGTGGCCATATTCGATTTATATATATCTGGTTTTATATACGCATTGAGATGTTCTTTGTAGCGATCCTTTATTTTCTTTTTTGTTTGGCCTACATAATTTTTATTGCAATCTTGGCAATTTATGCTATATATCCCACATAAATCTAATTTACTAGTGTGATTACTTTGATTTAAAATACGATTATTGGTGGTACTGTTTGTATAAAACGCAAATTTAATATTAGTATTTTTAAACAAGTTTTCAAGTGATTTAATTTCATATCCCGTGTAAATAAATTTAGTCCATTTTGTTTCATTTTTACTTATAATTTGTCTGTTATAATTTAGTAATTTATTCTGAACGTTACTATTCAATTTATCTATAGTCTTCCTTTTATAACCGTTTACTGAAGCTAATTGATATATTATGTATAATTCATTTTGTCTATTTTGTTTATTTAATGGTATTTTATACATTCTATACAAAAGGTTGTAAAAGCATGCCATCTTTTGATTATATGGATGATTGGAGTGGTTTGGTATAATATTATCAGTAATCATGGGTTTTCTATATATTGCGTAATCTAATTTGTCATTCTGGTTATATATTGTAATATCAAGATAATTAAGTGTGTTGTTACATTCAATTTCGTGGGAAAATTTTATATTGTGATGCAAGTTGTTTATTTCTTCAATTATTAAATGTAAATTTATGCCATTATTTGTAGAAATATAAATTCCGTCATCTACATATCTGTACCATATTCCATTTTTGTCATATTTATTTATGATTTCAAATATGTCATTGTCTAAACTTGTGTCATTGTAAAAAACGGAGGTTTTGAAAGATTATTAAGTATTTTTTCATTATGATATCTCATCTGAATGTGCCCAATAAATTAAAATCATACAATAAAACAGAATTAAAAGTTACTATTAAAATATGCTATATTAGGTAAAATATATTGAATTTATATAATAATTTTATATTAAGAAATATAAGTCGAGCATTGTTGCTGAGAAACATATTTTATTGCTTTGAAAAATACCTGGATTTTCCATAAATTGTTATGAAAGAAAATTAAGATAAATTAAATATTCTAAAAATGCATTTGATTTTCAAAAACGTTTCTTGTGAATTTGTTGTAGACATTCTATACAAATGGCCTATGGGGACACTTACTGCGGAAAGTTCCCCTTCAGACCTATTGACTAATATCTCGCTAACATTTGTGCCTCTAATTGTAATTATTATGATGGTATTGCACTTTACTATTATAATTTGTAAGACGCTTGTTTCTTCCTTTTACAACAAACGTACTTAACTAATAGAGATGGTTTGTGCCGAGATATGTATAAGTAGGAGCGATGCTTTGTATGACGCAATGGCACTGGGTCAAAAAGGATGTTGTAAAACTATAGGAGTTGCTCAAAAATTATATTGCCGCTAAATCTCTATGTCATACTTATAGAATCATAATATGAGACTGGTATTAAATACAAGTATGAAGATAGCCAGAGAGAAACGGAGACAATACTGATACTAATCATCAGAGAAACAACGGGAATAGGGAACTCACTGATAGTATTTCGTCGGTCCTTCAATTACAAGCCATTAGTTTTGTGTTACTAAAACATATTTCTAAGTTCTATATCTGTTAACAATTCTTTTCTTTTATCTGATAAATAGTGGGCCTAAATACGAATGTAATTTTTTTAATTCCGGTCAAGACTTCGTCAAATTGACACAATATTAAAAAAAAAAAAAAACAACAACAATTTTCGACGAACCATCAACGTATTGTTGCAAATATCAACTGTATTATGGGCTAGAAATACAAATATTTCAATACAACAGTTTCTATACAGTAATAATACTGTATGTTAGGTATATATATATTAAAGGCCATTTTCACTGAATATTCCCATCATTTTTCAAGAATTATAAAACACATTTTTAAAGTAGGTTCAAAATATTAAATCGTAATATAATGATATATTTGTCTTTAAATTACAAAGCCCGAAGTTAAGAATGAAATATTGTATGTCAGTATTTTCTGTAAGTGGTTTATTGGTGATGTATGTTGTGTCAAATAGCACCCTCCTATTTATTACTTTTAAGAAGTGTTTAGGGTAAATTTTGTTACAAATTAAAAAATATTGTATCATAATACAAACAAAATAGATGTTGTAAAAGCTGCATCCGTCAGTTAAAATATATTACGCATTAATAAGCAAATAATTAATTATAATAACTATTTCGAAAACAATGTATAATTCTTTTTTAATAACTACAAATTAAAAATGTATGTTACCTTTTGTAAACGATATTCTAAAATTTTAGTTTTTACATGTATATAAAGTTTTCAATTTTCTACTTGAATTATCTTCTCAAAATAAATCTACTACGGTTTCTAATGTTATTTTACTTAAGAAATTGAGCAACACAATTACATATACATACCTACACACACACACACACTCACACACACACACACACACACACACACACACAAAAACACACACACACACACACACACATACACATACACACACACACACACACACACACACACACACACACACACACACACATATACATATATATATATATATATATATATATATATATATATATATATATATTTAAAATTTCTCACACACATATACATTATACACATACATTATAATACATATATATAGTATATATAGATTTTTAAATTGTGAATTTGAAATAATTACTCAAAATATATCTACTACGTTTTCTGTCATTTTATTTAATAAATTGAGCAACACAGTTATATATATATATATATATATATATATATATATATAATTAATAAATTTAAAATATTTCAAACACAAGAATACTTTTAATGAATATATATATATATAATGAATACATATATATTGAATATAACGCTATTTTACCTTTATTTCATGAATATATCTTTTGTATTAGGTAAAGGCTTTCGTAATATATATTCATTAGTTTTTATCCTTCCAAACCTGAGAGTGGTTGACATTAAGAAAACTAGTTGTGGGTAATCAGATTTCTCTTTACTTATATGGATTTTTCTTCTTGCGCTCTGTGATTAGTACTATGTAGTATGCTGTGACTGATTATAGGTTTTAAATAGATATATTTTTACAGTTTTTTGCTAGATATTTTTAGTTTTTTTAATTATTTTTTATAGACATGTCACTAGATATTGTTAATTGGAATATTCCTTGTAGTTAGCTTGAAGTCTTTCTGGATATATATATATATATATATATATATATATATATATATATATATATATATATATATATACATATATATATATATATATATATATATATATATTTATTTATTTATTCATTTATATATATATATATATATATATATATATATATATACATAGTTATTTATTTATGTGTGTGTGTTTGTGTTCCTATGAACCTTTTCCCCTTTTTAGCCAATAAGTACAAACCGTTTTTCTACTATCATAAGACCAGCTCATTTTCATCCTGTTCTTACGTTATGTTGTTGAAACTCTTCTTGTCCGCATGAACGTAATGGTTTATCCCTTGAATTCGAACTTGATTCGAAAACCTGTAGCTCAAGGAATTAGACTCTCAGGAAAGCAAACTCTTGAATTTGTAGCAATTCTTCTATAAGCCCTTTTAGGCTGTTATTGGAGTTATTGGATCTTTGAGATTCAATTCTGACTTAAAGACTATAATTGAACTCCAAGTTAAACTTACTTTATATAAAGGCAAATTTAAAGCTAATTAGAAAATAACAATATTTATTTATTTGATTACAGGTATTGTTATATATAAAATATATCCAAAATTCTGTTTATATTAATCTTAATTAATCACCTTCTTGTTATCTACAAATAGGAAATAAAATTTTATATTTGCCCTAATTTTGGTCTAATTTCTTAATCAATGAATGTCTTTTTGTGTCAAACAACAAACTATTTAAATTTAGGACCCTTTGTTTTAGAAATTAACATAGCCCCCCCCCCAAAACAAGTATGTCCTAATATAATCTAATTATTATTTATTTTCCATACTATTACCAGATGTATATATCTAGGTTTGTAACCATATATTTAGGCTATTCGATCTACTTTCCATTTAAACTAGGCTTTCAATTACACATTCTATTCTCATATTATGATACACTGAAAGCCTAATAATTCACTTCATATCATCATATCTTTTATATTTCAATTGAACAATTTATATTTACTTTTAATATATATGTTACCTAAATCAAAACAAAAATCTGTAAGTCTGGCAGAGATTTACTCAAAAGGTTTGTGAACACGTTACCTTGTTTTGTTTTAACATTTTTAAACACATTTACTAAACACAATTATAATTATTCTTTTCTTTTTATAAGAAATATAGAGTTCATATAATTTGTTTAAGAATTAAAGCCATAATTACCATTTTTTAATCAATTATATAACCTCTCCATTTCATGAAAACTGGTAAATGGAGAGTCAATTTTGAAAAGTAGATGCTTAAATTAGTTAGCCTAAGAGTGTTATATTTCGCTTAGGCTATATTTTTTATTTAAGTTTTATTTTGATTTATTGTGGATCGAAATAAGGTGTAATTTAAATAATTATTATTGTTTATAAAACATTATACAGATGACGTCCTTTATGTCTGGATATTGTCTTGAAATGGCTTCCTTACATCCGGTAATTCTTGGTAGTTATCTTGTTGTTTTTGCTAACACATTTTACTAAATTGGTTGGTTGGTCGAAACTTTTCCATATAAATTAACAGTGTTTTTATATACATTTTAATAGATGGCGTTTTCTCCAAAACCACTCGTTCCGGCGTTTTATAATCTCAAATGTCGAGGTGGTATAGATTTTGATATTTTAGCATATCCTAACACTTCCATTTTACATCTTGCACTATTTTAAGTTTTGTAACATATCTTTTGACTCATAACATTAGGAGCTTATTGCAACATGTCCTGCATCTTTTATGGCTTCGATACGACTATGGACTAGCGCCCACTCTTTCTTTTTTTAGAAGCGTCACTGTCCCTGGGTTTTATTTCGCAAGTGTTCTTGATTGCAGTGTCTCTTTTTTGCCCCTGTTGGAAGATTTATAAACAACGTGGTTCTCGCGAGTTTGGCAATCCAAATTTTTATATTCATATTTTATAGCCTGAACTTTAGGTTATAAATGTTATGCTGATTTTGGTTTTTAACATATTTAGAATTATAGTTTAATAAATAAGGCCTAGTCTACCCTAATTTCATTCATTTAGTTCTATTTTACAATATTTGCTTTATTTATTTAATATTTTTACAAATCTAGACAATTTAGCCAATATTGCTATTCTCTCCAACTACCAATATTTTTTCAAAGGTCAATTTGATCATTGCTTTGTGTTTAATATTTACGATATTTACTATTTAATTTCTAAGAAATCATATTTCAGTCTTAAGAGGGTTATAGTATAAAGAATTAATAATTTTAAAAAAACCTATCAACAACAATTTGAAAACCCATTTGCTAAAGCTAATTCATAACGACAATTGAAAACAATATGAGGTGTGTTAATCTTAACAGATCTATTAACATTAAACCAATGTAATCCATGTCCCTTAAGAGATAATTTCAAATAAAAACATAAACCTAATTATTAAATAATAGTATTACACATTAAGAAAAACTCATGAATAAAATATTAGTTTCGGTTATACTGGACCTAATTTTGGACCAATTCAAACCTCCCTTTCTGCAATCTATAAAGTCTACATTGCCTTTCAAAAACCTTTCATATTATATCTGGGTTCACTATTGAAGCTCTCTATCATCCCGTCACAACTTCCAAGTACGACTCAAGAATAATGTGCATCGAAGTTCTGTGTGACAATCGAGTTCTGCGTGCTACATACGTTGAATGACTGAAGAGTAAGTTTGTACTTGATTTCCGCAAATTTTAAAAGTATGCCTCAGAAATTTCAAATGATTATCCAGATGCGATTACAGGGAAATGATTGACAACTGTGAACGTGTTTCGTCGTGAAAATCAGTTGCTTTTTAATAAAAATTTGAGTCTATTGCGAATAATTCGATATGAAAATACCAGTAGGAATTTTATATTTATAAATTTTTCTGATTCGTGGAGAAATTAAGAATATGACGTAAGATACTCGTATATACAGTATAAAGTAGAAACGTTCACATTAACTTGTAGCCTTTCAGTAGAATTCCTAATAAGTGTATTATTACCGCTCATAAACATAAAAAGGCGATTACTGTGTGCATATCGTCATGTGGCTACTTTCTGCAATTATTTATTAGTAATTTGAATGTTCTAGTTATTCTATTGGCCATTTAAGGGGGGGGGGCTGTGGGAACATACTTTCATTCTGGTCTATGTACTGGTTTTTATCAATTTGTTTGGTTTTTGAAATATACAGGTAGGCTACTTACTAAAGTCCACTGCCTGAAATGGGACTGGTTGCTGGTTTAGTGCTATTGCCATGTATGGAACCGGCCTCGCAAAGTATGGTCGAAAGTCGTTCACCCTTGAGCACTAATTTGCAACCCTGAACAAACAAAGAATGTTACCTAGTTCAAGCGTTGGGAGGTCTGTCTATCGCCTGTTCGTGATTCATCCCTTGCTCACTAGACAACCCTGCATTTTTGGCCATCGGCCTGATTTCATGCAGTGGACTTTAGTTTTATTTACTGGGCAGATTTTTTTTTAATTGTGAAAAAAGATGAGCCAAGTTCTGGGTGTCTAAGAGCTGTGTTTTTTTCTATACTACTGGTGAAACATGAGAGGTTGACAGCTGCCTGAATAGTCCTACAGTTGTATTTAAAAAGGTGAGAGAGATAAATCTTCAGATGATCACTTACACAACTCTTATTTCAATATAACTCATCATTTTTTTAAATAATAATAAATAAATTAGGCCACAACATATATGCTACAATTTTATTTTTTTATAAAAACAGATTTTTTTTAAGTGTTTCAACCTTTATTATTATCGAGTGTATAACAATGTTTTTTTTAAATTAATTACATACAATTCAACTTATGCATTATTGAAATCTAGAATGTTTACGAATATAGTCCTACGGGTGGTATTAAGATTAACGATAGTTGCAAATTACAGTAAAATATTTTTGAAGTTATAGATGAGATTGTACTTGTAAATAGTATATTACTTTAAATATTAAAAAATAGTTTCTCTATAGACTGTATCATAAATGGTAGTTTCAAAAGATAGAAACGTTTAAAAACATAAAAATAAATTTAGCAACTTATTGCTATTTACTTCCCACATATAAACTACTTCAAAATATAAAGCATGAGTGCAACATGTTTACAATTTTTGTGGAATGGGGGGGCTCTTAAAGTTTGAGATTTTCTTGTTAACTGCAAATTATTTCAGAAACTTTAAAAGGTTTACTATTATTTATAAATAGTTATAATTTTAAGATACTTTGAATCATAAAAATTAATATATTCTTCAAATTTGATCTTGAGACGTTTTTCTTAAATCTTTAAATGTTGCGAAATATTATAAGTTTAATTAGTGAACTAAAAGGGATATATATTATATTCATTCAAAAGAGATTTTATATTTTAAAAATCCTAATTTTCTTCTTTAATATTTATTTTATAAGGGGTATATTTCAGCCATAAGAGTAAGAAGCCCAAACCATTAACATAGAATAGTCTATTTGAAGAAGAATACAAACTAGGCTTGATTTCTTGATTGTCCATGAAAACCTTTGCTCGAAAGAATTGCTATATTACTCGAAAAGTAAATACTATATTTTACCAATAAATATTATAAGATTGTGAAAAAACACTGAAACAGTAAAATAAAAATTATTAACTCTAACATATGCTTTTATTACTATGCTCTATAACTGTAAAATCTAGGTCTGTCAATTTTAAACCTAAACATAGATATTTCAATTTTGATATTTGAAAATAAATTAGTTTCATAAAATACATTTTATTACAGATGGAATAAAAGCTCAAACTAAAACCTGAATACCTTTAGGTAAAAAAAAACATTAAAAAAATTTAAGAAAAAACAATGTATTATAAAATAATATCACTCGAGAGTGTTTAAAAACAGCTCTGATTTTAAAAAGGCTGTCATTCCTTTAAATCGCATTAGGTGGTCAATAGTAATTTATTTTTGGAATGGAAGGGACCCATTTCATTATAAAGGCGTAGGTTTGGGGTTGATGCTATCGTTTTAATTTGATTTATAATTCCATTTAACCTCAGTGTAATACGAGCCGGTAAAGGTTAAACCTGAAATATTTCCTATCCGGGATTGTTGGAGGGTATTGTGAACACTTAATTAAATTTCCTTTTACTGAGCACTCTAGTGCTTTGGTTGTTAATGCTATTACTAACAATTACATTTAAAACATTATTTGATTTATAGTTAATGAATTTCGTCTGACTTTTTTGTAATTCAGCTATCGTAATAACGTTGAATACGTTGTTTTGTTTTGTAACAAAATTATAGACCTTACCTCTTAAAAATTAGGTCTTTATAAAAATATCGTTTTAAAAATCCAAAACTAAAATATTTATTGAGCCTCAGTTGGTATTTCAGACATATAAATATGATGCAATCAATTGTATTCTGTCTTAGTTACGGAAAAGATAGAAACATAGAAGAGGTGTAATCTAAACTTTTAATCAGCTTTAACAAAGGTCTGTGGGGGTTGTTAAATTATACGATATATATATATATATATATATATATATATATATATATATATATATATATATATATGTTTATATAAATGTTCGTGTGTATGTATGTGAGTATGTGTGCACCTTACTCATTACCAAACCACTGAACAGAAGCTAAAGAAATTTGGAGGAATTGAATAACTTACTTCCAAGATATTTATTTGTGAAGTTTGCTGCAGATTCATCCAAAGGTCTCCGTTCCAGAGAGTTAAGATTGTTCATAAGCCAATGTATGTATGTTTGTATCTTAGGGACGCCTAAACAGCTGAACAGAAAATAAAGAAATTCGGAGGAATTAACAAATTCACAGGATGATTCATGTGAGATTTGGGAATCCTTTATTACTTTAAGATATTTCATTAAATACATTCCAAATGTTGGTTTCTAGGCAACACTGAATAATCTAAAACTATTTTCTTTCACATTGTAAGGCCATTTTTTGTACAATTAAGACTCCCAGAAACGAGCGATTTTTTGTACAATATACGAAACAATTTATATCCGAGTGCACTTCAATAGATGACATTCAATCAGATTATTATAGGTCTATCCATAATTATGTTATTAAAATACTAAATTAAGTTTAGCTAATGTTCTCATGCAATTCATTTACTTTCAGGCGGTACGACTTTCGCCGGGTCAGGTGGTTTATATATATATATATATATATATATATATATATATATATATATGTGTGTGTGTGTGTGTGTGTGTGTGTATGTAAATAAATGTTTGTATGTACGAATGTATGTAAGAGCCTTATGCATTACTAAACCACAGATCCGATCGAAATGAAACTTTGGGAAATTGTTGAGTACATTCCGGGGAGGTGTCTTGCGACATAACAATTTATTCCTACATGTATTTTCAAAGTGACAAAATAGCATAAAATATATCTTTCCCTCTTAACTTAAAATCGTTTCATTAAATTTATTCCAATGTTTCATTGCTAAGCAACACTCAACAATTTTATGTCCTAGTGCACTTAAATAAGTAACATTTAATTAAGAACTTTGTTTGTCAGACTTTTTTCTATCCACTACTATATGTTCAGAAATTATAGTGTTACAATTTTTTATTGCTAAGCAACACTCAACAATCTTTAATTATTTTCCAACACAATTCAAAGCTATGTCCTTACAAAATAATATCCAAAATCGAGAAATAGGTCCGAATTTTGTACAATATACAAGAAATATTTTATGTTCGATAGCAATAAGTAACATACAATTAGGAACTTATTTGTCAGACTTTTCTCGATAGACTGCTACAAGTTCAGCAATTATAGTATTAATAACATACTAAATTCAGTTTAGCTAATGGAATCACGCCATTCATTGACTTTTAGGCTGTAGAAAGTTCGCCGTGTCAGCTAGTACTTTATAAATTTCACTTTTATAATTGCGGGATAATAAACAGATTATGTTCTAACATTTACATTTATAAGTAGCAACTCTACATATTAGGTTCTAATAATATCAGCTGTACAGTTACAAATTGCTTCCCAGCTTTAGTGCAACAAGTAATCAATATATATTTGTGTTGTGCGGTTCTTTATTACAACTGAACTGCGTGAGACACTTTTATTTAATGCTATTTATGGTACTTTATTAGGATAGGGAGTTCTTTAAAATTAGCGTCATTTCTCTCACATGAGGATTTAAAATATAGCCTTTAGTAAATATTTACTTGAAAAAATACTATTAAAGAATCGGTGTTTGTTTTGAATAAGGGCATGATTTTATTTTAACATTAAAGTACGAATAGTCATAAACTATTGTTTAAGTGAATAATTAAGAATTACCAAACGTAATTGAATACAAAATTCAAGATTTCTTTTTATATTATTTTATTTTCAATATTACGTTATATAAACTGTTTAAAATGGTCAAGACATTTTTAATCTCGAAACAAACAAAAACTAATCGAATATGTTTAACAAAACATTATTTGCAATAATGTTCTTAAGAATAAAATATTTTTTTTTAAATATACTTTTGTATGAAGGAAGTGTGGTGTGTTCTCCCCAGATTACTCCAACAAAGTTGGGACTTATATAAATGGTAAAGCCTGCATGTTACGTATTCATGTTGCACGGGAAACGGCCTATGTAGCTTTGTATATAACCTTTCCGAACAATGCACGAAGTCTGTACTTGGAAATTTATTACCACTGCAAAACCGTTTTTACCCTTCTAAACTAACAGCTGTGTTAAGGCCTTTGCTCATCCATAGTGTTTTATATTTTTCACCAAACGGTTTGCAGTACGAAATTGATAACAGTTTAGCTCTAGAAATGTATCACTTTTAATTACAAAAGTAATGTAACGAATATTTTCTTAAAGTAACCTTTATTTAAACAAAGACATCAAAAGTCAGGAAATGCCATATTTGTAAGTCGTTCATTTCCTCCCAATGTAAAAGCAATGTTCATTGTGGCTGCAAAGTTTAAACATATTGTTAACAAGATAATCAGAGCAATCAATGCAGTTAGTTAACACAAATATATTGTAATAACTTCAGTTATAAGTTCGTAATTTTAGATTTATATCATATTGAGAATTTACATGCCCTTATATTATATAAAACGTTAAAGAGAAGTTTGTTAATGATGAATGATGATTCAAAAAAGTAGATGTAATCTAAAAAAAATTAAAAGTATACATCTCAATGTTTCTTTATAGACCCCTTCGAAAATATGTATTTTTGTAAATTCTGGAGATATAAAACATATACACTTATATATAAAATTACCAAATTTTTATTTAAATTCAAACATCATTCACGAGTAACGGATGGAAGTTTTGTGACAATAGAAATGCTTATTTAAAAAAAAACCTCATCGAAATAATATTTGTTAGACAATAATCGTTTGATTACCTCTCGCGTTGTTATAGATTTAGTAGAATAGTTATTACACAATTTTTTTAACATCTACCAACACCAGAAAACAGTATGAATGTTTAATTTGATTTTTATCAATAAAATCTTTGACTTTAATACATAACTTTTAGCAATTGTAAATAATTTCAGCACAATTACTTGAAATATAAGTGGTTTATACTTAAATATAAGGTGGTGACATTTTTAGAAGATCTTATTAACAAATTCTCAACGACAGAAGTCAACACATATCTTTGCAACTACCTCATTTATGATACGCAATATAGGAAATATCTGATTCTGCCAAGCTCAGATGTCAGTATTAATTTAAAAGGCAGCAAGAACGGAAATATTAAACGGTTTTTGCTTTATCCCTTGTAATTCTAAGAATAAATACTAGTTTTAATTCATTGAATAACTTAGAATTTCGACATTATCCTTATAATAGAATGAAGTACGGTATCAGATGCTTTGGATCTGAGGATTCTACCATTCATTAAATTACATGCTTATTTCACAAATAGGATAGAATGGTATATCATTGAAATAATCTATTTGAGAAGATATGTTGAGAGAATATTCAATTAAAATAAAATATCTCAGTAGATAAAACGAAATAATTTGGAACCACTAAAATACCTTCGGTATAAATACTTAGCGTGTGTGAGTGAATATACACTTTAAAGGAAATGAATGAAACAATGATATGAGGCCTAAATAGTAGTTGGTGATGTTGAAGCGAGGTATGTCTACAATGTCGTCTAAATGTTAAATGTAAGTATCTGTATGTTCTAGAAGAAAGCAAACAAATAAGAATGACTGAAAGCGTTGAACATTGAACTGACTAAATGGTAAAAAGCACCTAGTGAGAAGTATCAGTAGAAATATCGAGCATAGGACGAGCAAGAATTGATCTGCTGTTTTCAGTAGCTTCAAGCAATGTCTTCGTATTTCTAACATTAAAGCAAATGCGATATCCCAATAATTAGGTTCTATTATTGGAAAAAATACCTTAGATAGGTAAAGCCATTTTAAATGCTGAAATATATAATGGAATTTACTTTATGAAAACCTGAAGGGAATTGCAATTATAGTTTGTCAACTGCATTTTTAAATCTTCAATTAGTGTCACTGTTTGCTATAGATGGTTAGGATAAATATCATGCCACATAGAGCGCACACAGGTACAACATAAAACGCATCATTTCTACCTAGATTTGTACTTGGAATATTTCTCCCCTAAATCCATATTAAGGAGTATAGCTTACCAGTATGACTCACCAGGCATATTTGTGTTGTAAGTTTCTGCTTTTCCCAAGCACCAATCATAACTCTGGTAATATATTAAATATATAACATCGTTTTACTCTGAATAGACTATGAATAACATTTATCAATCCGTGGTAGAATATTTGTGTATTAACTAATTTGCACCTGGATAAACAAAAATGGATCACTGGAAATTAGGCATTACAATATGTAAACATGTTTTCGAGATTGTTTCTTATAGAAAAAAATGTTTATTAGAATTTAAGTTGCCATTAAAATCCACAATTTAATAATGTAAATATACCAATGCCTTATCTCTTTTATCAAGGCCATGATAACAGTCTTCTACCTAGTATAATCTGTGAACGTATGCATTATTTGTCATGAGGATTGTAGTTGTGATTCTAATACAACGAATAATATTTTTAAAACTAATAACTGATGGTTTTCGATGTAGTTTAAAGAAAGGTATCAAGTAAAACGTAAACACAAAAACATTATTTGTCTGTCCCGCTTGTGTGATTTTCTGTTCCATTTTTTCACAGGCCTTGATCCGTAAAAACATTCTATAGAGAGTAATTATATTATAAATAATAATAGTAATTCTAACACATTACCTCTAATATCCTGCTTTGTTCTTCGTAATCAGGGATATTACAGGATCTCAGGTAAAACCAACTTCACATAAACTCCACCAGACATATGAGTAGCTATAGTACCTTAGGTTATCAACACAATATCTCTTCAATATGAAACTGAAGATATATTACAATACAATACATGTAAGTCTCAAAATAATTTTCCAAATATAGTAACAATTTCAAGTAGTTCCGTAGGTAAATACATTAGACAGGGTATGATCTGAAAAACTTCTACATTTTTACATTTGAGGCTTGGATCCAATTTAACAGGTGAAAGGAATAATAAAATGAACTCTTAGTAAAAGCCTAGTACAGGTTATATTATGTTACGTATAAATATACATAACTAGTAAATACTAGAACAGGCAGAGTGCAACAGAATCGTATACAGTCGCCTAGTTACTTATTTTGCTACAGATTTAGAATTTTACTGTCCACATCCAGCGTTTCTCGGTCCGTTCCTCAAACTCAGATTTACTTTTGAATGCAAATGAGAGATATATAAATAGTTTCATAACTTCGTTAACATTTAGCTTCCAATTTTATTTCAAACAGAGCTCAGTAAACACACACACACACACACACACACAACACACACACAAACACACATACACACACGCACGCGCGCACACACACACACACACACACAGACACACACACACACACACACACACACACACACACACACACACACACACACACACACACACACACACACACACACACACACACACACACACACACACACACATATATATGTTCCGTTCTGTGCTTTGACATCGCTATCGGAAACTGTTCTAATTATTGCAGATAACTTTGAATAATTGTTGTCTTTTCTAACAATTATAAATGTAGCTTTTGTGAAAAACAAAAGCATGTTATTGGAATTATAATAAAGTGCTGTTGATAAAAGGCCAAGAAACGTATTTTATTATATAATTTTCATATTTCTTCATTGGCATTCTTCACTGGCATAACTATAAAGTGTATTGTAATTCAGTTGAGGGATATTAAAAAAAATATGTATATTGCTTTTCTAATTTTTTTCATAAGTAAATAGTGACTCCTAGACGTTCGTTCTTTGATCCTCTTTCCCTTTTCAGAACACTCTTTTCAACAGTTCAATGCTTTTGTCCACACAAATTTCGCAACTGGATTTATCGCTCCATCTATCAAACCTAATGACGTAGTTCAGCTTTTTATATAACATAAATCTTTTAGAGGACTATTTATGGAGTTAATATGTAAACAGAAACCTTTCTTTTATAACGAAGATTTCAAATGTTAGTGATTGTATAAGAATACAATAATAAAACATCGAACTCACTAATAATAAAAGAAAAAAAAATTAAAGAACACTAAGGAGTGGAAAACTGTTGATAAAATTGACGATGTTTCTACCAATTGATAGTTGTCTTTTTAAAATCATTATTAAATTTTAATAATATTGAACTTAGCTTATAAGCATTACAAAAATGTCTATTTTGTAACAGGTGAATAAAACTATATAAGTAAAACACTATATATTATAAAATTAAAACACTTGAAAGTCTTTAAAAACTGCTCTAATAATAAAAGGCTTGTCATTCAATCAGTTCGCATTTGGCGATAACAAAAGTAATTTATTTTTCGAATGGAAGGGAACCATTTCATCATAAAGTGTAAGCTTGGGGCTGATGTGATCGTTTAATATATAATTACATTTGACCTGTGTATATTATGAGTTCATTTAATTTGGGAAAGGTTAAACTAGAAATATCTCCTTTCCAGGATTATTCTTTAACACTTTATTATATTGTCTTTTACCGAGCACTCTATGGTTTTAAAGCTATTTTTAACAATCACATGTAAAACATGGTTTTTCACTATTACGCATAAAGCATAATTTATATATCATTTATCAAATTCATCCTTTTTTTTACAGCTATCGTTAAAATTCTTATTTCGGTATTTTGTATGTAAAAAACTGATAGATATATGATACTTATATACATATATATATATATATATATATATATATATATATATATATATATATATATATATGTTACGTACTTAAAACCAATATAGACTCATTTCCTTTATTTTTAAACCCGCCGCCAAAGTCAGACAAAGCTCACCCGTGATAAGGTTTCTGCCGTTTGAACCGGCAGAGCAAGTTAGACCTTTCCGGAGTGTAGTTCGATACACCACTACGTTCTAATATATTCTTATACTTTCAATCTCCGTACCTTAGGTACTAGCACACGTAAATGTAACTGTTTTGTTGATTATTAAACCTATTGTTATCAGTGCGTGGAATACGAACAAGTTTTCTGGCCAGAAATCGCTTATTTAATACGCGAGTGTGATAGGTGCGTATTCCATGGTGCACGTAAGTACAATCTATTAGTTTATAT
The DNA here is from genome assembly GCA_036971475.1 of Prosapia bicincta. Classification (NCBI taxonomy): domain Eukaryota; kingdom Metazoa; phylum Arthropoda; class Insecta; order Hemiptera; family Cercopidae; genus Prosapia; species Prosapia bicincta. Next base: position 313,744,942 of record JBAIZL010000002.1, read on the forward strand.
AATTATAATAATTATTGGTCCTCCGAAACTATTGTTACCAAACAATATATATATATATATATATATATATATGATGAAAGCAATTACATTCTCATGTAGGTAATAAAAATATTGACAAAATTTAAGTGGTAGTGTAAGTCATACTTTTATTCAACTTTTACAAAGGACTTTGGGTGTAGTTGAATTATAAGTTTAAATTTTAAGTTTGGATTAGATTAAAAAAATATTGTTTTACTTTAATAATCACTTTATATTCCCACTTTTTATATCTGAGTATATAAAGTGTAATAACATAATTTGAACATGATATAAATATCTTCTACAAGTTTTACATGTATTAGGAAGTGTAACTGGTAAACAAACTTTATCAAGGACACACATTATTACATTGGATTGATAGTAGACCCAAAAAAATTAGCCCTACTTTAGACAAGATACTCTTTATGTATCTGACTAAGTTATTCTTTTGCCAATAATTTTCTAAGCTGTATAAATGCTATCAGACATACTGGTTGTTGTTTTCCAACTAAGAGAAAATTATCACAAGCGGAAATACTATGTACTTAAGGATTATATGAAACATTTCTTAAAATACTGCCATAATAGAATGTATAAAGAAAATTTATCAAACATTCTAGTTATTAGAGAATATAGTTTATTTCATACTTTGTAAATTTTATTAATAAAATTGTGAAATAATAAACTAATTAAGTTTTAATACTTACAGGTATTTGTGTGAGTAGCTTTGCAGTTACTAATTCAGAGCTTTAGCACAAGCAAACAATCTGTATTTGTGTAATGTTTTAGCCCAAAGTTTCTCCCAAGATATATTTAAAATATATCCTCAAATAAGTATTGAATTCAAAATCTACTATAAAATAATCATTATTTGTATTTAAAATGATCATGATAATTGTTTTATTATTAAAAATAGTTTTATGTGTATTCCATTTGTACAAAAAGAAACATATTTTCTAAAACTTTGAAATGATGATTTTACCTCGATATTTAGGTATAATAATCTTGAAGCGGTGACTTTAATAAAACTTCTCTAGTTACAAATAAAAACATATACAAAACTCACAAATTAATTATTTATTTACTCATAAGCGTTTCAGTGACCAAGTCATCATCATCAGTGAGTGTTACTACTACAAACTATAACTTACAACTAGTCTAGTTTGTAGTAGTAACACTCACTGATGATGATGACTTGGTCATTGAAAAGCGTATGAGTAAATAAATGATTAATTTGTGAGTTTTGTGTATGTTTTTATTTGTTTCTAACATAACCTAACAAGCTAAGCTCAAAGAATATTTGTTTCTGTTGTTACATTAGTGACACTTCACTTTTACATTCATAAATACACTGAATCTGGTTCCTTATTTTTGCTACCGCTGGCACGAATTTCTGTCAGTTTATATTCGATTATACTTTTCAAAATATAAAACATAATTAAATTTAAATTTTATTATTGGTAAAACAAATTTGTTTCTATTATTTTCTGGTTGTCATTATATCCTTTAGAATATCAATAGGAGTCTATACATTAACATTTATACAAATTTCATTTTAATAATAAGGAATATATTTATAAAATGAAGGGGAAAAAATTGAGGACACCCATCATAGAACTTTCGGGGCCAACAAAAACGAATCGACACATAATAACAAAACATCCTTAGCAATACATGTTCTTAAAAGTAAAACATTATTTCTTTTAAATATACCTATGTATAAAAGAAACTAAGTGAATTGTCCAGTTTACACCAACAGAGTTGGGTGTTATATAAAGGGTAAGGCTGCACGTTAGGTATTAATGTTGCACGGGAAACGGTCCATGTAGCTTTGTATACACACTCTCCGAACCATGCAGGAAGTGTTTACTTGAAATTTTATTACTACTGCAAAATCGCTTTTGCCCTTTTACTAAAACAGCTGTGAAAGTGTCTGACTTTTGTCCGTTTATAACGGAATAGCCTTTTATCGTTTTCAACATAATCTCTACTAGAATTACTCATAAATGGAATTACAAATTACCTCTGAGTTACGGTCTGAGTTGACAATAGGACACATCTCCCGAAATAACCGTCTTCAAGGATTATAAAAGTAAATGCTATTATAGGCAAGTGTGACATATTTGTAAGTGTTTTTAGTATGACTTTTATTTACAATGTTAATGTAACGAAGTGATTCTTAAAATAACCTTTATATGAACAAAATCATCAAAAGTTGTGTAAAAGCATAATTGTATACAGTTCAGTTCCTCCCAATAATAAAAAGGTCTACAAAAAAGGTCCTATTACAATATAGAATACATTAACTTTACAGGTCTGTCTAGTTTGTAAATTATTGTATTCTAGACTGTAATTTTGTAATAGGACCGTAGCGTTTATTCACAAATAACTTTTATGATTAGTTATTTTTACTATTTTTGTGGCATTAGTGTTTTTCCAAGAGTTATATTGTAAAATTAATATCGTTTAGAGTTATTAATTAGCAATTACTTTAGTTTTGGCTGAATCGAGAATAGTGGATAAAGCAATTGACTAGTAGCCAAAGTGACACGTTCAATGCCTATTAGCATTATTCTTTTAACCGGTGCATTCGTATAAATTGTAGCTTCACTGGCTCTTTTAATTTTTTATGCATGATACTCGCTTACACCCGTGTATATTAATACATGTTCAGTGAAGGAATGTATTCTCTTCTTATGTAATTAAAAATAAATAAAACAATGCATTTCTTAAGTAAATAAGTTTCAAAATATAAAGATCTTGGGATCATTCAATCTAACTTGTAATGTTTTCGTAAGAGTCACTTATTTAGAAAAACTAAACTACGGGAAGATATAAAATAATAAATAGAAATACAAGAATAGGGTGGTAGCAAAAACATAGAATTATGACGCAAACACTTCGAATGAAACCTCGTTTAAAGTTACCTAGACTGGGTTTACAGAAAGTCCCCTGGGGCAACCAAGGTAAATGGAATTATAAATCAAATTAAAATGAGGACACCAGCCACAAGATTGTCCTTTTATACGGGGAAGGATCACCTCTATTCATAAAATAAATTAGTTTTTTCATCACCAAATCGAAGTTGAAAGGGTTGATGGAAATTTTTGAAATAAAAATGCTGTAAAATTTTCTTGATAGGTTTTTGTATATAAATTTCATCTCTTTAATTTACGAAATCTTTTTCAAAATGTTCGATTGCAGTCTTATACATTCCCGTATAAGACCCGTCAGTATTACGATTGCTTCAAGGAAATCCTTCGTATTTTCACACTTATGTAACTCTTATGATAAAGTTTTTTAAAATTAATTGCATCTTGAAATCTCCTATAGATAAATACAATGTAGGTAGATAATAACTATTTTGAAACACAATTATCTGTAAACCAACTTATAAATAATAACCTAGATACAATGAAATAATAACTTCTATATGCACATCTCAAACTATATCTAACCTATTAACCAGAATATTTTTTAAAGTTTTTGACAGATCGCTAACGTGCACTTAAGAAGATATTTTTCACCCACGAACTATGGTTTCCTTCGTAAACAATTAAATACCCATTTTTTTTAGAAAAATCAATATATAACCTTTAAACTTTCAGGTTTTGTATAATCTTAGTGAAGAATTAGAAAAAATGACATGTATGCATACAGTATGGGTTTATCTCACAGCCTGCACTAAGAGCAAGGTCTTGAATCTGCTTACAGCTATTGAAACCGGATCTAACCACCCCTTTGAGAGGTCTAGGTAGACCGAAGAGTATACGACACGGCATATTTGGTTAAATATATCCCTGTGATGCATGTAAAAAGACGAATTCCTAGAAAAAGATATAATGCATATATGTATTCCTGTGATGTACGTCAGAAGGATGTGCTTCATATAGGTCATCACAGGAAAATATCATATACTTAGGGAGTACCGACGTTTCAAAGTACCTATCAATATACGTGTTTACACCATCACCAAACGATGTAATTAAGATTGCCAAATGAAAGTTTTGTTGCTCCCTAATTAAGAAAGTATATCCGAACAAGTAGTATCCTTATTCATACCTGAACAAAATGTGTCTGTAAATTAAATATTATTTTATGAACCCTCTATTTTTAAATATCTTAAAAGGGGAAAATTACTTTTAAGTAGCTGTTTTTAATGACGACATCGCGCAATTACAGTATTAAACTCTATTACCACAATATACTGATAATATCGTGTTGATATTGCTATTTACACTATAGCAAAACCAACAACATTACTCGATAATAGATTCTCCGTACAACAGAAATAATAAACCATACTTAAGCACTATCGTAGTATTATAAAAACAAAAAATAATAAACCGCAAATGTATGTATTTCTATTTAAATTACTCTCCATCTACTTCCAAAACTTACATTTATAATCAAACATGTTATTGTTAATTTTTAACGTGAAAAACTATTATAATGTAAAATCATTTAAATACATTATATTAAAATACGTGTACCATTCAAACAAAAACAAACTAAGATCAAACTTTGTATGTATTTAACCTTGTAACACGACTATCAAGGACGTAACTATATGCGTAAAGTAATTCATTGCTACGTGTAATAATTCTCACCCCTTTGTCTATGGCGTTTCCCTCCAAACCCGTTCACCGTTATAACTGCTGTAAATCCGTTTTATCAGTACGCACATAAATCCACATTCCAGTTAGTTGAGTTCTTTGACAATTTAATGTGATTTAGAAAGATTCATTCTACTCTCTTCATTTGGGTGAAAATTTAGTACTTTTAGGAAAACATCGTAACAATATATGTGATTAACTTTTATATTTTATAAGTTTGATTTATTTTAGGTATGTTTTAGAAATGTGTTATTTCCTTTCATACTGTAAGATGTTTGTAAACGATCCGTAAGAATTAAAAAGTATTACTTCTAAGGATTTCATTTACACACATTCAGAGAGAAACAAACAAACACACTCACTCACTCATACAAACACACACACACACTGCCGCGGCCAAAGCTCGCTTCTTGGCGCTAATCTCTAGTCCAGCCCCTGTTATGACACCCTCAGCCGTGTATGTTTTACGCTCTACATTGATTTACTGATGATGGGTGCTGTAGAGCCGAAACGCGACAGTACAGCCGTGGTCAAAATATGATCCCATCCAACTTACCATATCCTAGTACCTGTAGTGTGTCGAGCGTGATCTGCCAGTTTATGAATTCCCTGGACATCATTTATAAAACCAACCATATTAGAAACCATAATTTTAAATTTAAACAATATAATATTAAAATTGACTCTTGACAATTTTATCTCAAATATTTGTTTTATTTTCTTTTAACAAAAGCAGGTTTTACTTAAAATAAAGATAAATACCTTATAATAGTTCTCAAATGTTCTTGTTGTTTTGATTAAAGTACATAAATTATTCTTCTTACACAAATTTATAAAATTTACAACTTTGAATAGCGTATGAGAAATATTTATATTAACTAGTTTTATTTCATGTTCATTATTTTATTTTTAGAAGTAAGCGCAAGTTTACTTCCAAATCATTTAAATTTACATTTACATTTGTGCTCAGAAATATAAATCTAAAAGATTCCTACAACAATTTTAAAGGATTTTCGTTATTACATATTTATAATACTGTTTGTATGGCATAATTTTAATGGCCATAAAATAAACAATATTAACCAAGTTAAAGCGATTTTAATTTAAATATCCTAATTGAAATTCTTATTCAATTTATCTCCTTGAATTTAAATATGTAACTTTATTAACGACATTCTATTTTCTTTGGCTTAAATTGTTAAATTTGACCTTGTAATAATTTGATAAACTTTAATCTTGATATTAGTAATTTAAATTTAAATAATTTATATTTAATCTCCACTCTTTATATACTTTTCCAATAAAAACTTAGTTGCTTATATATTTTTTTCTAATGAAAAATCAATTTCATAATAATTTTGTATTTAATGAAATCTGTATTTGTAATTTTGAAATTTACATATAAATAAATAAATGTTAATTTTGTTATTAAAATTTTGACTTGCCCCAAAATTCTTCACTGCAACACGTTCCTCTTCTCCCAAAGTTGGTTCCCTGGAGTCTAGAATGTTCTAGCGGACGCGACTGGACGATTTGAAGGCCGTCTTTAATACTGTTCAGTTACGTTTTAAAAAAATTATATTTGAATCGGGTGGTTGAAAAGCTGACCATCTCAACTTCCATCTTGAGCTATGGATTAAGGCTTAGCCTCGGAATGGAATCTTGCAGTCCATGGTTCTGGATGTCCAGAAGGAAACGTCCGTCTCGTACTAGCGCTGATTCACCTCTGCCGTTTTCTCATAATATGGGGTTCCCCCTCTTTCGCTTTGTTAACCAAAACCAGCCCTTTGGGCCGGATTTGTTTACCTATTCTATATATATATATATATATATATATATATATATTATAACATAAAGGAATGAATCATTTAGTATAATTTTAGTTGGTATTCAAAATAATAATAATCATTAGAAATATTAAGAAATATTAATATTATAGGCAATTAAATTTAATTAATTATAAAATAATGATGAGAAGGGGGACAAGTACATAATTGTACTTTATTTAAAATTAAACACACATAATATGCCCTTACAATAGTCATTAATTACCAAATCTGTTACTTAGGACAATCCTTACTTGGACAAAAGCCCTATTTTCTCCGGTAGTATTTTAGGATAAAAGATATTCTGTAAATAAGAACTTTCAACTGGAAAGGATAAATGCATACCATCTGTTTCGTACCCTTAGCTAGTCTTGATAATATTACAAGCTATATCTAACCATTTTACATACAAGGCGTCTACGTTCTCTGTAAAGACAAATATAGTTAAACAACATATGAGTATAATTTTTTCTTGAAAGATAGAATACTTTTTAAAGATTTTAACAACGTATGGCGGTTGAGATGATATATCTGTCAATTTTTATACAAAGAACATTTTTTATGGTTTAAATAAGTGTAGGCATATATAGTACTGAAATCATTCAACAAAGAATAAAGTATTTTGTTTTTGTACTTGCAAATTCTCTCTCTGTAAAAATCGCTGTAGAATATGACACTTTAAAGCTTATTTTATTGCTAAATAATAGTTGTTACAGCGTTAAAAGATACTTATCCTAAAAAATTATATAATAATAATGTTTTCCTCTCGCTATTCTTATTTCATACATATATTTAATTAGGTTTCGATTGTGTAGCATCACTGAGGATTATGATATAATGCCATTTAAACCCGTCTGATATCTAAGTTTTTATAATTGGGAGTCGTAGCCTATTTTTTCTTGAGTTTATAAGCTTCACTCATGAGCCAGCTCTAATATTGTTTATTAATATCGATAATAAACAGGTTTAAAAATAATAAGCCATAAAATGTGTGTAACCTTCAGTTCTACCCCATTTGGCATTCTTATACACTGTCAAAGGATCCCTTATACGTTATATATTGAATAATATCTACCCCTTTATAAAATAATACAAATACAGGAATATATTTAGAACTACAATCAAAATGTTAAAATTTCTCGCCATCAACACCACCTTCAAAAAAAAAATCATCTTCTACACACAACTGATTACTCTCAATATGGCTGACGAAAAGCTTTGAACACTTTGTTTACAGTAAAATATATTCCTGTGTTTAAAGACCTCGTATATGGTCGTAAGGCATTTAAATATTTCTGCAAGTTTAAACTATCTAATGAAAACTTTCTATATAGATGTTATAAAATATTAATTTCTATTATTCATTACTAATAGACAAAAACTTATAAATTTGTTAAAAAATTTGCTGAATATTGTCAGTAACAAAAAACCCACAGCAACGACAAAATCTTCTCAAATGACAACTGTTTTTCCAGCGTAACGTACTTGCAAGACTTTATTACACACTCGCCCTCTATACATTTGTTATCTGATCTCTCCCTAATATCGCATTACTTTCCTCTAGGGTATCCAGGTTCAACTGGATATGCCCTTTATGTGAACCATTTCCAAACTTCCAAAAAACCTCCTTGTTCACGTCTGCTATTTGCATTACCCATCTCTCTTTTAATCAGTCAGCAATCATTATTTCCCTTCAAGCCTAATTGGCAACAAGATTTTGTGGGTAATTCAATCTACACTTGGCATGGGGAAACACATTCACACACGTGTCCTTGAATATTATCTTTCCGTGAAGCATGTAGCCTATAGTTTAACTGCTATATTATCGCAATCAAATTCTTTTCGTACCCCTCGCTAGTCATGTTAATATTACAAGCTACATCTAACCACTTTTCATACAAGGCGTCTGAAAAACAAATACAGTAAAACAACATATGAATATATTTCTTCTTGAAAAATAATTTTGAAAGGTTTTAACAACGTATGGTGGTTGAGAGGATATGTCTGTCAATTGTTATACAAAAAACATTTTTTTTATGGTTTAAAAGGGTGTAGGCATATATAGTACTAAAATCATTCAACAACGAATAAAGTTTTTTTTTTATACTTGCTAATTCTCTTTCTGTAAAACTCTCTGTAAAATATAACACTTTAAAGCTTATTTTATTGCTAAATATTACTTGTTACAGCGTTAACCCTAGAGGACTCGCGCGGGGTAATTATTCTCCCAGTGAGTTTTCAACAAAGATTATAAAACAGTTGCAAATCCTGAAACTCTTCCACCCCTCACATACCTTCTAATTGACTCGCCCTGTATCTATTTCTGTCCTTACATCAGGTAGTTTGACAGTTTTTGTTTACTTAAACCGGTTTGAAGTTATTGTTGCAACAGCTGGGAAAGTTTTTACCCCGCGCGAGTCCTCACGTTACAATACTGGTCCCTCTAAGTGAAGTCTATTTCTATTTGTATTTTGCGAGGTTTTTATAAGTAAAGTCTATTTCTATTTGTATTTTGCGAGGTTTTTATAAGTAAAGTCTATTTCTATTTGTATTTTACGAAGGTTTTGTTAGTGAAGATTATATCAAATTGTGTTTTGCAACTTTTTTATCACATAAATTTATTTTCATTTTTTGCAAGATTGCTGTGAGTGAATTTTACTATGTTTCGTATTTTGTGAAGAATTTATCACTGAAGTTCGTTTTAATTTATAAATTTAATAATCTATTTTAAATTATCTACGCATATATTTTGTCATGGCGATAATAGAGGACACAAATTTTATATTTGTAACTTTTCAAGAGGGAGACACGCAAATGAAACTTCTTTTGAAGGAATCAAAGCATTGTTTGGGGTATTGTATATTTGTAGAGCAACGATGTCTTCGTACAAAAACTCTAAAGGTATATGGATAACTGACAGAACTGGTTTGCATATAGTAACGTATACAATGTCAAGACACAGATTCTATTTTCTCTTCTGAGTATGGTGGTTGAGAGGATATGTCTATCAATTGTTAAACAAAAAACATTTTTTTTATGGTTTAAAAGGGTGTAGGCATATATAGTACTAAAATCATTCAATAACGAATAAAGTTTTTTTTTTATACTTGCTAATTCTCTTTCTGTAAAACTCTCTGTAAAATATAACACATTAAAGCTTATTTTATTGCTAAATAGTACTTGTTACAGCGTTAAAAGATACTTATCCTAAAAAATTAAATAATAATAATGTTTTCCTCCCGCTATTATTATTTCATACATATATTTAATTAGGTTTCGATTGTGTAGCATCACTGAGGATTATGATATAATGCCATTCAAACCCGTCTGATATCTACGTTTTTATAATTGGGAGTCGTAGCCTATTTTTTCTGGAGTTTATAAGCTTCACACATGAGCCAGCTCTAATATTGTTTATTAATATCGATAATATAGAGGTTTAAAAATACTTAGCCATAAAATAAGTATAGCCTACAGTTCTACCCCATTTGGCATTCTTTTACACTGTCAAAGGATCCCTTATAAGTTTTATGATGAATAATGTTTAACCCTTTATAAATAAAAAATAATACAAATACAGGAATATATTTAGAACTACAAACAAAATGTTAAAATTTAAAACAAAATGTAAAGTTTAAAATAAATAATATTCACACTATATGAAAAAAAATGTGTTTGCCTTTATTTTAATAACATACTTACGAACATTTGAATTACCATTGATAATTAAGCTAAAATGAATCAACTTTTGTAAAATTATTATATTTAATAATATATATATATATATATATATATATATATATATATATATATGTATATATTTATATATATATATATATATACATATATATAAAACTAACAAAATTATATTTAATATAATTATATATATATATATATATATATATATATCAAATTTGTGTAAAACGTTGGATAGCAAATTAATAAATGTTTGATAACTAATAACCAAAAACCTTACCTTAATATCTGTTTTTATTTCGTTTGGAAGTATTATATTTAAATTTGAACACAAATGTATAAATCAAAAAAAACTTATTCATATTTAAACTTCATTTCCATGAAATAAATCTGTATAAACATTTTTCTATTGAAATATTTTATCAACGACATTTACAAATTATCATCCGTTTGCCCAAAACAATGTAAAAGTTTAGTTTTTAAACACATTATACACATTGTAGATTTTCTAACACCTAGTTCTGTCCAAGCACATATTTATTGAATCTAGTTTCGAAAGGAGTTCATGCCCTTTAACATGAGTGGAAGACATAATTCATCCCTTTACACTATAAACTGAGCGAAATAGGTCCCTCGTGGTGTAATACTTTATCATATCAGGTTCAGTAATTAATTGAAGCCATAAACCTGTCCGGTGGCGTTACCTGAGCTCTCCTTGCCAACAGTCCTAGAAGTCAGGGACTCGTGCAAATATGCCCATCAAAGGAAGTAAATCTGTAGGCAAGGGCTTATTATGTGCACTTAGTGAGAAAATTATTTTAAAAGAGAAATATTCCAATTCTTAAAAAAATAAATAGGGACTAATAAAGTAAATTTATCAGACAGGTTAATAATGAGGGGAAAACTCCAAAAGTAAAAATGTAGAGTCAATAGTGTTATTAAAGTAAAGGTTTAAGAGAAGGACGTAAATTTCAAAACAAGGTGCGAATGAAACCACAAAGGATTTTATTTTGGATGAATAATCCAGTTTGACTGATATGAGGAGATTGGAATCATTGACGGACAAGGCAGGAAAAAAGGGAAATCATGAGGATCAAGGAAACAAGACGAGATGTAGTGATGTTCTGTGAGCCGAAGAGCGCAGTGAAGTATTGGGAGCCGAGAGAGAGAGAGAGAGAGACAGTTAATTTCTAAGAGTCGGAGAGTAGGGAGCAAAACTACCAGATAGACTGAAGCACTCAAGGGTTAAGTGACACACGTTTTTCTTTTCTTCTGTAATATACTCAATAGTAAAATGTTAGGAGTATTTCTTTGAATAGTGTTAAAGAGTAAGTAGAGACACATATTTGTACATATTTGATAGGTAAATGGTGGCAGGATTATTACAATAACAAACCAAACTGTTGTTAACTCTTACAATGCTTTTACCAAGTTTGTTAAGATTACCAAGTTGTTCTGAGCAGCGTGTAGGATTTAGAGAGGGTGTGTTTAAATCTTTAAATATACTGTATATAAATATTTTGAAAAAACATATTTTTCTAAAATTCTTTCTTGTATATAGATTGTTAATAAACTTAAGTAAATACCTTACTACACTTTTTAAAATAAATATATTTATAGGATTTCAAATAACTATTTCTTTAGAAATTATTAAATAAGGTTTTTATAATTTTTTAAGCAAAATATATAGGTAGTTTGTGTGTTGTTCATTTTCATTTTTAAAATTTACTTTAATAAAATACCTGTATTGGTTATATAATACGTTAAAATTAATTGCATTATGTAGCCTACACTTTTTGAACATTCTTCCATTTATATCTTCGTAATTTAGGATCCAATGAATTCTAAAAGAGCATGAAATTATATCACATTTCAAACGCTCCTTTTGGTTTTTATGCGTGTCTTCCCTAAGCGAGTCTTATTATTACTTTAGATTGTCTTCCATAGAACCAGATGGAAGACATATTGCTTAGAAATATTTATTATGTTATTATGTACTATGTTATTTAATAATGGAGAAGAAATGATTGTTTAAATTGTCCATACCTTTTCTTATTCTTTAGCATCAAAGTGGGACCAGACTGGAGATTGTCATTAACTAACACAGTAATATATTGTATTTACGCCAGTCTATAAACACGTTAAAACTTCACTTCAAGGCACGTATGAGGCGTGAGTAGTAATCTTTTAAAAAGGTTTGTGTTGTATAAATGGCGGAGTAGAGTCATTACGTTGACAGATGGCGCGATAAATTCAGGCCAGACATCTGTGTGGACAAAAGCATGGCATTGTTGAAGAGAGCTAAGAGTTCGGCTAAAGACGAAAGCCGAGGAAATCAACTAAAAAAAAAATCTCTGTATAAGGTCATTGAAACGTTCTCTTGCAATGTCATTTCTCATTTTGGCGTTACAACAAAAGTGTTAATTTGATTAAATAAAGTTTATTTTTTCTTTAAAAAGTATGAATTCAAAAGAAAAAAACAAAATAACAAAGGAGTTAGCTAATATAAAATCTGTATATAGATCCTAATCGTTATATATTGGGAATTTAATTTAATATCCACTTTTAATGAGTCATTATAACCTTTACTTTGCTTATATTTGTATTCCAAAGTATAAATAAATAGTCATTGCAAGGTAATAAGTAATAATAATAATAATAATAATAATAGAGAAAATATCACCATTTACTGTTAATGTCGATAATACCACCAGTTTATCGATTTTAATTTCTTTTATTATTTTCTGTATCATTTTTACTATTATGATTTAACATATGTAATAATATTTTACTTTTTATCCAAATTTAATTAAAATGATATGCCTTTGCATCACAGACGTGGGGATATACGCTGACCATTTTAGTAGACCTACATAGAGATACATGTAGGAATATCTTCATGATATCCTCCCTTATATCCTTATATCCCGCTTCGGACCCTAAAACTCCCTATCGCAAAGAGAAAATGACTGCACAAACTGTTAAGTTTTACATTATTGTCTCAAACCCCCATCGTCGCAAAGATGCATTGAAAATCTGAATGCACGTTTCATGTATGGATTTATTACTTTAATCCTCATTATATAGATTTTAGATCTGTTACTGTTAAATCATGAACACAAACTAAATTGAGCCACGGGTGTCTCTGTACAGGAACACTTGGAAGTGGCAAGTTCTGCACATACTCGAAACTAAACCGACAGAATCAAGGTCCTTCACTAAAACACTTATAAATATATTACATACTTGAATATAGTAGCACTTACATATATTTGTTGAGGACGGCCGTTTCGAGAGATACGTCCCATTGTCAACTCAGACCGTAACTGATCTCAAAGTTTCTTAGGTTAGGGGGTTAAGGCGGGGGTGGGATATTATGTTGGGGGTGTGGGTGTACTTTGTGAGTATTAGGATTTAGTTATGATGTCAAAACGTGTATGTGAGTTGTAATGTATTTGTTTGTTGAGTATGTGTTGATTAAGGTGTAGTTGGAAATGATTGTATATTTCGTATAGTTTAGTTGTGTAACGTTGGTTACTTATGTGTTGTTTATGAAGAAACTACACCCTACACACATGCTCAACGCTCAATTACATTATACCTCACACACCTTTTTTGACATCATAACTCCTAATACGCATAAAGTACACCCATACTCCCCATATTATCCTAACCCGCCTTAGCACTCTAACCTAAGAAAGCTTGAGATCAGTTACGGTCTGAGATGACAATGGGACTCATCTCCCGAAACGACCGGAATATAAGTGCTCCTATAGGAAAGTTTTGAAGTGAAAACTAATAGCTCACGTGAGGATGGAAGCAACAAAGAATAATGTCCTTATTTAATCCTTAAATCAGTATAAGGAATAAAACAAAACAATTATCAATGTATGAAAGAGAATAAATTTTTACATTATTAAAGGATGAAACAAATGAAGGTTATGACTCCGTCGCTAACCGCTAAGTCTTGCATTTTAGTGTAGAAGAATGTTTTGCAACGATATTTGGCCGCTTTCAAATATCAACAATATGTTATATAAAGGCAGTACTTGATTCGTTTCTACATCAAATTTAAAGAGCATTATAATACTAATGACATTTCTTTCAGTATTTGGTCCCTTGAACCCTATTCCTTTCAAGCAATGCAATTACGGCATTAATATCGCAGTAATGACATTGAGTATGAAACGTAATAGATAGAGTAAAATTGGTCAGCTTCCATTATTCCTGGAATTGATGCAGATGTTTTGGTTTAAATTGAATGTAAAGTATCTGGTTGTAAAGGAGTCTCTTGTTTCACTAGCCGCTAAAGACAACTATATTGATTCAACAAATAATCAGTTTTGTTTAACAACCTACCTTCTATGTTGCCACTGCTTTTATAAACAATTTTACCTCTAAGTACAGCGTTTTCATAATAAAAGTTATTCTGTTCCAAGAAAAATACTGGTTAAAAGCATTACTTGAAGGTATGGGTTATATATTTATGACGTCGATCAAAATGCACCTTCCATTAACGAAAAATGACTTCCTTCCCATTGTAAATTCTTTCGAATTATTCCTAGTATGTTAGAGAGCTGAATCAACTAAAATATTTATAATTTGCTCCAGTTTTGTATTTCACTAATTAAATAACATTGACTTAATCCCCTATGCAACGGCCAAATTTACTGTCGTTAAAACAGGTAATACGGAATTAGCCAAAATTAATAAATATTACTAAAAATTAAGCAAAAATAGATTTAGACAGATTAGAAACAAACAAGGAAACAAAGCTAGAATTAGCAAAATAAAATTTAATGCATTTGAATTCTTTACAAGTAGGTCTATTTAATTTGGTTGGAATAGCTTACATTAGTAAATATTGGTCAAAAAGGTAACCACGGTCCCGAGAGAAAAAATAATTGACTCAGAACAGGTGCCAAAAAAAGTCATGTAAAATGAGTTTATAAAATCTTACCAAACAGGCAGTGACTTAAGGAAAATAGAAGGAAGGATTGAGTAAATAATGATATATAAGAACCAATTCAGTTATAATGCGACTTTCGTTACGCTAAAGAACACTGCAATCCTAAAAGTGCCTGTACTTGTTTACGTGTTGTATATCGACAAAATAGCGATTAAATTGACTAGCTAAATACGTTTGTGGAAGGATGTTGTCTCCATTACATGTTCAGTATCATCTATTTTCATATTTCACTAGGGTTGTTTACTAGATCGGATCTATAAGGTTTTAAGTAAACTATATAATAAACATCGGTTATATTAAAAATATTAAGATAAATAAAGATATTATGAATAAGGTAAGATAGGACTTCTCTTTTGACAATAAGCTACAAATGAGAGGTAATGTACTAAAATTCCAAAATTTAGTAAAATAATTGAACCTCAAACTCTAAAGGAAATAATATTATGTACATTTCAATTGCATAGCAATCATCTTCAGAGGTAATTTACAATAAAAATATATTGAAGTCACATTTTTCATCAAATATATACACACTGGTAACTACTTCAACACAGCCCTTTTACATTTTCCTACTAATCACGTTGCAGTAAACTCCCCCCTCTTGTAACTAGGTCTGGTCTCTCAACTTCCGTGATAAAGAGTTACCGTTACACATATTTCAATTTTAGGTAAAATACAACTATAGATATGTTTTAATTTTACAAAACTACAACTATCTTCTAATTAATGCATATAATTGAGAGACCGGAAGAGGCCTTTTATCACCATTTAATAAATTATTTTCGTCATATTTATGTATATATAAACTTTCAAAACTATAAGAACTTACGATTTAACATTTTTCACTAATTAAAGATTATTTATTTCTAAAGAATGTTTGGTGTTTAGGATACTTGGTGTTCTGCAATACTTGATTTTTCAATAAAAGTTGCCAAAATGACTAAAGATAGAGATATAAAAAATGAGTAAATCACGAGAAAATAAATAAATAAAGTGAGATGAAACGAAATCATTAAGAAAGAAAGAAAGTTAAAGACAGTAATTTTATAAGTAATAAAGAAATAAATTAAATAAAAATGATATGGTTACGTGTAAGTCAGATTTCCAGAAGTTTTTGGAAATGTTAAAAAATGAAAGGAGAAGGAAAAAGCAGAAAGAGAGTAATCGGTAGAGGATTCGAAAGCGGAGAAGGAGAAGTAAAACTCAGAAACGAAGAAAGAGGAAGACGAAGAAAAATCAAATATAGAGAAAGAAAAATAGTGAGGAAGAGAGAAAAAGGTAACCAACAAAAAAGCAAATAAGGAGAAAGAAAAAGAGAGGGAAAACAGTAAAAGAAAAAGACCAAAGGGAGAAAGATAAAGAAGAAATACAACAATTCATGGAAACGATTAAAGGAAGTTTTGAAATTAGCAAACGTCAGTGGGTAAAGAAACAGAAGAAATAAGAAATAGGGTGGAACGGTGGGAAAATGTATATCAGGCATCTAAAATAAAATAGAAGAAAAAACGGCCAAAATAGAAAATATTACAAAGAGTAAAAGGATCAGGTTAAGTAGGTTGAACACCGAAGAGAGGTGAAGAGAAGTTACCAGGAGTCGGTACAGAAAGAATTCAGCATTCACATACACCTACCGAGAATGACTGACCTCATAGACTCGGATTTTTCCGGGAAATTGAATATTGAGGTAGGGATAACGATGAACCGATGACATTTTTGAAAGAACTCGATGGGCTGATAGCGACATAGCCCCGACAACGGTAAGTGAGACCAAATTAAGAAAGCCGGCGGACGAATGGCGGCGTGGCGTTAAGACAGGCAATGAAGAGAATCGACGGTTTAGAGCCTTGTTTATACAACAATATTGAGGTTTTAATGTACAAGAAAGAGTTCAAATGCTAAAGTTCTACTATGTATTAAATATTCAAACGACAGGCAGGGCATTTTAACAAGTAGCGTGTAAAATGAGATTTTAAAAACATCGACACAAATCTTGATACAAGTAGTAAACATTAAAAACTAATCGCTTACGTATTATGTAACATGCGCTCTTTTAGTTTCTATAGAATATATTAGCGCATTATTTCGACTATAAAATATTGGTATAGGATTAATAGTGGTTAAAATGTAGCCTATAGTAGCCTAACTGGTTTGAAAAGATAAAAGATCACTATGTTTTTATATTTTTCTCAGTCACAGCCACATACATCTGATTTCAAATTTAAAACTGGAATCAATTATAAAGTCAATTTCCATGATCACTAATAAAATAATAAATTTTAACGAAGTAAACGGAATTCGTTTAATAAAATCTTTTTGGTATATTGGTACACTAGTCTTTATACTTTGATTAAAAAAAAGACAAATCTATGATATGATTTACACATTAATAATATCTACAAGAAACCGATTATAATATTGATATATAAATGTTATTTCTTTTGAAAGAATGTTTGACATGAAACTGTGTAGAATATAATAAATTTTTTTCAATTGATTGAAGTATTATTCTTACTGCCATAATTTCCTTTTTTGGTAGACTTTCCGCTAATGATTATTTTTTTATTGAATTTCTCTTAAAAAATTATTTTTCCAATTCCATTTTTTAAAAATCTTTGTAACAAAATTAATCACAAACTGACAAACTGGAAACGATTCCGGTAAAATCAATTCCCGCCTAATAACAATCCTAATATGACCTGCTATTTCATTTTCTCCCATATAATGATTAAATTCTATTATAAGTGGATGAAACCGTCTTCAATCTTAAATTAGAAGTGGAAATCCAATCTCGATTGATGAATCCAGATCACACCCTTTAGAGCAATTTTGCCAAACAATCAGAACATCTCGTCGATGTTTAAAAGGTTGTACCTCATGTATTGATTGTTAATATAAAACTGTTTGGCTATAAACTATAAATTATAAAACTTATTTGGAATAATTTTATAAATCATTTAGTTACAGTAAAACTATTGCGACTCTAACTTTGCTAAACCAATTTTATAGAAATCTACATAAAAGCTATTAACCTCCAATAAGGATCTAATAATAACACTTAAACTATTCAAGTATATTTCAAAAATTTTTTATCGCTAATTTAACTTTTATTTGCAAATAACTAACCACCCCTATAAATAATTGTACGCCAATAGATCATTTGCTTGGCTTAAACGAAATCATCAATATTTTGTCGCAAAGAAGAACAAAGAAATATTTTTTAATAAAATTGAAGGAATCAAATATACTGATTACAAAAATAAAAATTGATTGTCTACTGTCTTAAAATTCTCTAGCACGTTCATTATTTTAGTAAACGTTTTTCTTAATCTACAAATATGACCTTCAAAGTGTAATTAAGTTATATGTTTTACTTATCGTTTTTTTATATATAAAGTATAAAAAATTATATAAATGTCTAGACTTTTTTAAATAAAAAATAGTTTTTTTAAAATTAAAAAAATACCAACACAAATATTTTAGTAAGACTTTAGGAATGAAAATGGTACGATTTATTGAAAACATATCGCACACAAAATATTATGTAGTGAAATAAAAGATTTCTTGATCATATATAATAGGATTTTACTTTTACCTATTGTTTTACTGTGTAATTTGTTCTGAGTAAGGATTTTTCGTATTTTAGATTTTTTTCATGTGAAATGTCGTTACTGCACTATAAAAATATCATTTTGATCTAAGGAGTCATGTTTTCAATTACGTTATGTTTTTATAACTTGAAATTTTTGTATGTATAGAATACGTCGCCCCTCAAAAGTTGTGAAGTTTGATTTTCAGTATAAAATATAACAAGGTACTTAGAAGATTTCTTTGTTTTCTAACTTACCATGAGATAAACAGACAAATGGGTTCATTCTGTGGAAAGTTGTAACGTTTAAAGATATTACATTTTATGGTAACCTTAAAAAACCCATTCATTCATTAAGTATTTCCAAATAAAATAAACTAAGGTTATGAAATATAATAACTGACAGTATGATTACTCTACCCATTGCTAATTTATATTTGTATCCAGGTTTATATTTTGCAGGTTATTCAAACTTTAGCTTATGTTATAAATATGTGTCATTATATAAAAAATTATACTTTTTTTCAGAATTGATCATCACGTTTAAAGATGTAAACGTAACAAAAAATATTGCTTTTTTATTAATTTCGCATCCCACGAACGATGTAAAGCATGTACGTAATAATCCCTAAGCGCTATTATAAGCTCGTGTAATGCACAAATGCAGTGTTTGTACAATTATATAAACACGATGGCTAATGCAGTGTGTGTTTGGGTTTATATGCATTACACAATATATTTTTATAACTTGTCTGGATACAACCTTTTTACCGACAGACGTATTTTCTTTTATTTACTGCAGATTTTAAATTAAATGTGATATTCTATCCCAGTAATAATATTGGCACACATTTCTGTACTTGGTGCGAACATTCTGCGCTAATCTCCTATCCACGGTGTTATATCGAGACCTAAATAGATGCAACTATTAGGAGTTTGAGGCGACTCTGCATCACAGTCATAGAACAATGCGTCCCAAGATCCATTGAAAGTTTTATAGCGATAACTCCATGTAAGCCTACATTCAGACCTTTCAAACACAAAGGCATAGTCACGTGGTACTTGTTCTGTACGGTTTTATCCCTGATTGTGTACGTCACACAAACTACACTTACTTTTATATACAAAGTATTTACTGAGCAATATAAAAATTTTCAACCTTTATTTTCCACAAAGTGTAATTATGAAAGTTATTGGTAAATGTTAAAACATAAAAGTAAGTTCGTATTTTATCTCTGATTGTGTACGTCACACAAACTACACTTACTTTTATATACAAAGTAGTTACTGAGCAATTTAAAGATTTTCAACCTTTATTTTCCACAAAGTGTAATCATGAAAGTTATTGGTAAATGTTAAAATATAAAAGTAAGTTCTTATTTTAAATCAGTTCCTTTTCTGAAATTGTATGTTTAAAAAATAATAAAATAAAAGTTACACGAACTGTACGTTACATAACTTTTCAATAAAGTACTACAATTGCAACAATACTGTATTATACTAGATGTACCCTGCCAAACTTTGGTGGGGAACATTGTTCTTGCGTGGATAAGAAATGAGTGAGAAAATAAAGCATTCCTTTTTATAGATGTATAACTTTACAATATTACAATACTTCAGAGACTTAGGCAATACAGAACTAAGGCTACGTCATTTGTAGATAGAGCCGTTGCCAGAATCAATCAGATAAGAAATGTTTTTCTTATTTCCTCTGGCGCATGCAAGAAAAGGTTCCTGCAACTCCGCCATCTATCACTCGTATTATGCAATCATAGATGCCTTTATGTTCACAGGTTAACTTGGGAATGCTTGATTCGACATATGACTGGAGATAGCCATTGTTGTAACTCTTTTCAAGTCCACATTTTATGAAGCAGACCAAGCTCGGGTGGGTTCTGGCATTCCCAAATAAATTACTTCGTGACTGGAGCAGCTCAATCGTGACATAGTCAGAAAACGTACCTCAATTCAGGTGAGTATTTAATTCAAATATATAAACTCCTGAATGAGATGCATGTGGATAAGAATGTACTTTTATTAAAAAATAAAATTCGGAACAGGTGACTGTGGATGTCGTTGACTAGTAGGGTCTTCGAGAAGTATTCCACCTAGTTCCGACAGAAGGCACTGTTTGTGGCACACAGCTGATCGTTTAAAAATAACGTTTTCTGGTGGCTATGTTACTGATACGAAAACTAGTTTAAAAAATCTTTGGAGTAGTTTTACGTCGAGTCAAAATGTGGGCTCAATTGGTACAAAATCGTTTGAGTATTTTAAGGATACACAATACAACTTAACATTTTTATGTGTAACGATTACCTTCCTAAAACTACCTTTTAATTATAACAGCAATAAGCAATAATAATTTAAATAAATGTTTTAATATGATATTTCGTTTTAATAAGACTAATACGTATTCAGTGTGATAATATTTATTTCATAAAGCGATTGATTTTCCATCCCTTAGATCGTAAGAGCTTGTATGGTGTATGCCATACAAGAAATAAACGTTTTAATATAACTGTTAGGCGTATTAAAATGAAATAGCACTAGCTTATAAGATATGTAAACTTATTTTAAACAATTGTATAACAAACTAAACACCCAAAATATATCCCAATAGCCCTAAGGATGTAATGTGTTCACCATTGCACTAGTTGTACACGTCAGTTACAATGTTTCCATCTACAGACGTACTTTGAAGTATTATTATTATTACTCGTAAATTATTCGTGTACGACTCATAGTCTCCTAGCACAAACTCCTAACATATGGCAATTGTTGATAAACCAAGTGTAACATTGACTACAGTTGGATATATTCCACAAGGGTTTAGTTTGCCCGTCAATTTGTTCTCAACTTCAAAATCAATTATTATTTGTAACATTCCACGATACAATCACTGGTGGCGTTCCAATAGACCCTAATATCCCAAAAGGGATTTATATCAGTTGCTTGATTATAAATTTAGAGTGTCTGATAATGACTACCACAGGATCGCTTTCTTTACATAATTCAGATTTCATATTAAAAATAAACTACTAATTAAATATCTGCTCACTTCTAAATAGTCTTCTGATTTTGGCAACTTCAAATTAGTACAATCTACATGTACCAGCTGTTACTTAGCGTGAACTATAAATTATAAAATCCTAACAAATATTTTACTTTAAAAAAATCATCGTAAGGCTGCCTAATCATGCTAAAATTATTCATGTACGATTTCATGTTCTCCTATCACAAACTCCTAACTTATGGCAATTGTTGATAAACCAAGCGTAAGATTGACCACAGATATTATGTAAGATATTCCACAAGGGCTTAATTTGCCCGTCAATTTGTTTTTAATTCCCAGATAGACGATGTGTAACGTTTCATGATTCAATCCCTGGTGGCTTTCCTTCCGAAAACCTAATATACCAAGAATTTATATCAGTTTCTTAAACAATTAATGTAGAGTGTTTGATAATTACTATTTCAGAATCGTTTTCTTTAGATAATTTAGTTTATTTCAAATAAACTACTAAATAAATATCTGATCACTTAATAATCTTCAGAGTCTGGCAACTTAGTAAGTTACAAACTATGAGTTGTTACTTAGCATAATCTGTAAATTATGGCGATTTCTGGTATTAGATCGAACTGAATTTATTCGTGTGTAATAATGTAATTTAGTTTGTATGATAATTATTATTTAATATCAATGTTAATATTGAATTGAATGTTCAGACTTATAATTCCTATTATAAATATAAATTCAATGTAAGTTTTTATAGATACGTTTTTTTTGTATCTACCCCAAATCCATAACTGTTTAGGGTAGATAAATTTGAGAATAAAAAAGTGAGACTACATCATATAAGCTTAGTAAATATTCTTTTATTTTGGTATAAGGAATAAATATGTTATGTATAAATACTACAATAACAACAATAAATATTTGCATGCTTATATTTCATATTTTCAAACATATATTTAATAGGAGCTCATTAATCTAAGCTATCAATTTACTAATTACTTTTTTTTGATAATTAATAACAAATTAAAATAAGTAAGAAATTTAAATACGTATAAATAAAGTTAAATAGAGAGTTTATTATAACGAGAAAAATTTTCTTCTCTTATATTTGTATGTATAGAATATAGGGTTTACATAGATAAGGTTTTGCTGTTAGTAAAATAGTTCTTGATACAAATAATCCAATCCTCCACCATTAGTGTGTTACCTTATGGTATTTTCATATTTATGTTCACAGCTATATTTGTGTGTGTATATATATGTGTGTGTACATGTATATATAAGGCAATATAAATAATAACTTAAGTAAATTTAGTTTAAACAGTGAATTCAAGATGGTTACATCAAGAAACTTCAATAACTGAAGAGTGAGAACGTCTCGCCGTGAATAAATTCGGGAATAATGCATTTATTTTTGGAGATTTTTTAAACTAAAAATATTTTTATTTGACATTTATCAATTTTTTCCTGGTAAAGAAATATTACATATCATAAATATAATTTTAAATACTTTACTTTAGGTCAAGTAAGTGTTCGCAAGTTAAACATACAAGGGCTCGTTAAACCGGCAATAGTATATTCTAAAACCCAAAGAGATAATATGTAAATTAGGACAAATTACAATGAACAGTAATAGATATTCTATAATATTGACGTAATAATTTGACGGTAGCTCGGATAATTATGTTTACAAAATTCAGGTATTTTAATCCAAACTGTTATTAAACGAAAGTGTGCAGTAAAGAGAATTTGTTTTATAATAAGGTTTTGTTCAGGGTTTTAAGGTACACATTATAAATATGTATAACGAAAAAGAAGCTGTGGTTTTATAATATTACTGAGTACATGTAGAAATATCCAAAATCGAGGAAAATATTTATCAACCTACTAAATGCGTTACATGTATTACCATACAAATGTTTTGATTTTTTTAATCATTTATTTTTCTTAATTGATTTAGCATCACACCAAATCAAGATGAATTTTAAGTTAATTAGCATTAAAAAATGGAATATGTTCACTTTTTACAACTTTTTCATTTTTACTGCATGCGAGTTTACGACACGATAATTTAAGGAAAAGTGGCGTTTGTGTAACTACAATATTTTCTAATTTTATGTGTAGCTCACATGATATAACACAAGACTTGCTATGCATTGGATTTGAGTTCTCCGACAGGTAACTACTCTTCTAGACACGGGGAAGTATAAGGCACAGTGATCTGGTAATAAGGTTCTACAAACACTCATGTTTGTCGGCTTTCCTAACCTCAAAACGCCAAGTAAGCAATTAGGTAGTCATCGGTTGACCAAGTCTCTTGGTATATCTCGCTAATTATCAACTTCACAAGCAATTAAACTCTCACATAAACTTAATTCAACAGTCACAAAAAAACAATAAACACAATAATAATAATATATATACTACATCACGTGAAGTACATTTCATTTACAAAGTACACATCTTTAAAACTAATTCAAAAGATAGTTAAGTTGTATCTGAAATAAACATCAAGTGTCATAGTAAATAGGTTAGTTTTACTTATAGATTTGTAAATATAGCTAACAACTAAATTTGATGTCCAAAAATGCAAGTTTTGGGTAAAGTTATTCCATTGAGTGTTTTGTTTACATAGCTTTATTATTTAAAAAAACGGATTTATTAAGGAATATCAGAATAATTTGTTAAGGAATAACATTGAAAAACATGAATAATTCTCAAGTAAACTTGGTGTTTCATTGGTTACCTCTACCGACATTTTAACGAAATTAAAGTTCGATTTGATAAGTATATTCAGAGGAGATATTTTATAAATATTTCTTCAAGTGTTCATTATTGTTATCATTATGTATTCATAGGATACATGTATAAAAACTTTGACTTTATATATTTACAAAACACTTTCCTAAATATGAATTACAATGTTATTATTAATTTAATTAATCTGAACAGTTTATATTTGTATGTTCTGCAATGAAAATATACCAACAACCATTTAATAGTTAGTAACTCATTTGCTCTATTATAATAAATATTACCAATAATAATGTAGAAATCTGTTTACAATACCAATAAACCATTAGTTTCCATTGTTTGTTAAAACGGTTGTCATATTTTACTCTAAAACCTTCCTGGTTTTGATTTAGGTTCTGATTAAAAACAAATTTTTTGTCTATACATATTCAAGTTATTTTTTATTTTGCCAGATCCTTACAATGTAAAAGAACAAATATTTAAAGGGAAAATATATACCATAAGGGATAAATCCCGTTGTGAGTTTTTTACTTGTATGTTGCCCTTATGGTTACAAACTCCCATAGGCTTTTGTTTAATACCATCCGATTATTTAACTTTGTAGTTTTTTAAAAGTTATTTCGTTTATACTTTACAATGAATACAACTTATTTTATAATGAAGATAGAACTTTTCCTAATTAAATTGCTAATTTACTTGATATATTTCGAAACTTTGAGGTAAATCCACTTGAATTAATTCTTCCTTTGCTGCTCAAAGTATTCCCAACTTTAAAGTAACGCTGTCGAAATTAGTTTTCTAACAGAATACTACTTTAGTTACAACGTGAAACATTACAAAGGAGAAAGAGACAGAGATGCAATTTCACCCTCGAACAATAAAGAAGTCAAGAGTTTTAAAAAAATTTCACTGTTCTAAGCAATATTATTAAGAGATGGGGGTCAGTGTTCCCAAAAGGCATTTTAAATAACAACTGTCCTAATAATAACGTTCCATATAAAGTTTTGGTTTTAATGTTGAAGGGCAGTGGTTGTACACCATTTTCCTGCTATTGCAACTGTCATGTAGTCCTTATAAAGGACCATATTGAAATCAAACCTCTTAGAAATTAAACTAATTTTCCACTTATATTTATTATTTTAATACGCTTAATACTGCTTCGCCTTTATATTACCATTTGAAGGAGGTTTTTTAAACAGTAAAGCAAAAATGTGTAAAAGTTTGTTTTACTAGAACGTTTCTTTTTTTGTGCACAATTGTGCAAGATGTAAATAACTAGTTGATAGGAATAATATGTTTTCTTTGCTTGACGATTTATGAAATTAATCAATCCATAAAAGGTCTGCGACAACCCAATCTCATTTTTATATTTACAAAATAAACTAATATTTGTTTTCAAAGTCAATTCCTATTGACGTGAACAATTATTTATTTTGCTTTAGTTACTTTAAATTTTATAATAACTAATGTTATATAGGTCTATACATATGACAGAATCACAATGTTAAGTTTCAAAATAGAATGTGAATTTCCTTGCAATTTTAAATTTTCCAATTTGCAATTTAAATGAATTGGACTGTTATGTTTGGGCGTTACTATATATTCGCATTTTTTCGTTTCTAACTTATGAAGCTGGTGGTAATCTATAATTTCGCAATTTATCGATCCTTTGTATTGCTTCAATGACAGGAACCTTTCTTTTATAATTGCATATACATTTTTAGGTAGATGTCTAGTAATAGGAAAGTTGGCTCATTGCCAAACAGATGGATTTCGAAAATGTAGTCATTCATTTTGAAACCGACCAAGTTATCAGCTTTTTTCATTTTTAATTAATGAATATAAATTCGAGAAAACAACGTGAACATCAATTGCCATCTACTATAGGTTTTAATAAAATATATTCGAAATTGTTTGGATGAATACTTATTTCGCAATTATTTCAATAATTATTGAAAATTGTACTACTATATATATATATATATATATATATATATATATATATATATATATATATATATATGGGGAGTGTAAATTATAAAGTACCAAAATAGTATAAAAAATACAATAATAAAAAAGGCGAGAAATCATAGAATTAATTCGTAGATATTTCAAACTAATCCTCATTTAAAATTACCCTGACTTATGTTGCACTAAGGCCCTTAGGTAACAAGGTAGATAAAATTATAAATCATATTAAAATGAGGATTTCAGCCACAAGATTGCCGTATAGGACCACCTCTATTCATAACATAAATTAGTTTTTTCATCACCAATTCCAAGTTGGAAGGGTTGATAAAATTATTTTAAATTAGAATGCTTTCAAACAATCTTGATGGTATTTTATATAAATTTCATTTCTTTAGTTTACGAAATATTATTATTTTTTTTTTACTATATATAAAATACGTGTAAATATTTAATAGCCTAACTTGAAATAAAATTATCTTTAAACTAATTAATGAATAATGCCTAAATACATTCCAATAATAAATTGATAGAATATCTTTTATGTGCATTTCTTTAAATGCTAAAAACTCTAGCGATGAAATTATACAATTTAAAATGTTGACAATTTTCAAAATGTAAATGAGCTCACATTGTAGCCTACTAAATAAGGAGTACTAAATGCTCTTAGCTTGAGTAAAGAAAAGATGGAATTTCTTGCGAATTCTATTCGCGTTTTGTCAATATGGCCCTAGTAATATTTTTAGTGTATTTTAGTAGATAAATAGTCCTATTAGAAAAATGATATCAATATAGCCAAATGTTTTGTTTATTTGTGTTTTGAAATATAAATATAAAAGTAAAAGCGATCTATGGTTTTATTCTATACCAGTTTCATAATGATCCTCTACGTGACATACCTACAATCCCTTCAATGCTACTATAGTTACGGCCGTGCTGTTTAGGTGTCACTAATGAGATAATTTCAATAAAGGTAATTGGAACAGCCTCTCTGCCGCTCACGGCAGTAAGAGTCTTGGTGCCTGCAGCGGTGAATTATACTGAGCAATTACAGTATCATTAGAGTGAAGATGTAGTGTCAAAATCTTCAGCCCATCCTCTTTACCATATGTATATAGTATTTTATACTATATAGATGAAAATGTATATAGTATTCATATGTATAAAATATTTCTAAACAGATATAGCTATTACTCCAGTGGAATTCTACAATAAATATTTATTACTTTATACTGAAATTATACTCATGTATAACATACTTTAGAAACAGTGTATAGTTAGAGAAAATATAACAAATGTAACATGTAGTCTATATATATATATATATATATATAGCCTACATATATTTGTATATGTATATATATATATATATATATATATATATATATATATATATATATATATATCGCAATATGTAATCTTGTGTATTAATAAAGAACTTAGTCAAAATACAAA
Source organism: Prosapia bicincta (assembly GCA_036971475.1). Lineage (NCBI taxonomy): Eukaryota > Metazoa > Arthropoda > Insecta > Hemiptera > Cercopidae > Prosapia > Prosapia bicincta. The sequence continues at coordinate 313,772,849 of JBAIZL010000002.1, forward strand.
TACAAGAATTATAATTGAATTTGCAATTCAAAGCTTTTCGTTGGGTAACAGTACCAACATCATCAGGAATATTAAACAATTAAAATCAATAAACAATCAGAATTTTAATTGTTTAATATTCCAGATGATGTTGGTACTGTTAGCCAACGAAAAGCTGTGAATTGTAAATTCAATTATTATTCTTGTATTTGTATTTTGACTAAGTTCTTTATATATATATATATATATATATATATATATATATATATATATATATATATATATATGTGTGTGTGTGTGTGTGTGTGTGTGTGTGTGTGTGTGTGTGTGTGTGTGTGTGTGTGTGTGTGTGTGTGTGCGTGTGTGTGTGTGTGTGTGTGTGTGTGTGTGTGTGTACATATATCTATTAAAAACACGTTGTAATAATAACATTTAAACAAAAATAAAGTAAAATACAATTACAATGAAATTTTTGGAAAGAACCCCAATACGACACAAATAATAAAAAATAACAAATAAAACCAGTTACCTAAGATTAAATACTTATGTATATTTGAATGACCCGTTCATCTTCATCAGAGGGTATTATTACAAAATTACTGCCTATAGAGGTGAGTTAGGGCTAGACCCTTTATCTGCATTTATTAAATTGCTATTTGATTTGACTATAAAAATACTTTTATAACTACTACTTCTTTAAGTTATGTTATGTAACGTGTTTTATTTGTTATTTTGGAATATTTTTGTGGTATTGGGGTTCTTTTTTCGATATTTTCATTGTAATATAATGTACCATTGTACTCTTGATATTGTATAAAATAAAATTATTAATTTATTTAACCTTGTAGTAACACTATCAAGGCCGCAACTCGATGTGTAAAGTAATTCATTGCTACGTGTAATAATTTTCACCCCTTTGTCTATGGAGTTGATGGATTGCGCTTCCCGCCAAATCCGTTCACCGTTATAACTGCTGTAAGTCCGTTTTATCAGTACGCACATAAATTCACATTCCAGTTCGTTGAATTCTTTGACAATTTCATGTGATTTAGAGGAATTCATTTTTTACCTTCTATTTGGCGTTGAAAATTTATTTCACGTTGAAATTTTATATGTTGGGTCTTGAATGTAAGTTTTATATACTGTTATTACTGTGAGTTAGTAAGATTTCGGAAGTATTTATACTCGTACTATCATCTAAGTGAAGTTTATAATTGCAGAAGAAGTGAAATAAAATATAAGGTGAATACAAGGTTTTATTTAAAATTTACACAGTTACAGTCTTTTTAAATTGAATCAGGCGTTTTTTACCCTCTTACCACTTGAATGCATTCACTTGAATGCAATGAGTGACTGAGAAGTTGGTTGCCGACCTTACCTTTAAATTACTTCTTCTCTAAAGGCAAGTAGCGTTGCATACAAAATTGTACAATCGCATAAAACCAAGATTTTATTACCTCACTTTAAAACAAATCATTTAAAATTATGATTATAAAATAATATATAAATTACATAAATTATATATTATTTACATCTGTTCTAAGTAGAGAGGAAGGATAGCATGATGAAAATCAATCAATTATTATCGTGTGTCTGTTAATAAGTTTGTAAACTTATTCTAACATAGTTTTTACGTGACAATGAATAAAAATAGATTTAACATGTCGCCAAATTGTTTAATGTACTATTACAAGCAACATACAAACAATCATAACTTAAGAAACTAAGCGTCGGTCAAAATTTTTAAAATGATTACGCATAACTGTGAAGTTTTCCTTTGTGGGGATTGCGATAAAATAGGACCTCTCACATTACATTGCATGAAAGTATTTTGTTTCAAAGTTCTAAATGACAGGAAACTAAGTTTCTTATAATAAAGTATACAAATAAAACGTAATTACAAGCCTAAAACAAAATAAAAAGGTCAATATTTCTAGCCCATATTGACAGCTACTCGGTCTAGTTACTATCCTTGATGCGAATGAATGGATGCCTTTCGATGGTTACAGGTCTGATACATCCCCTACACTAGACCCCCGTTACAAGCGCTATATTTTCCTGCTTTCAGGCTTGTAACGTTCGGTTATTGCATGGAACTCATTCCTTTTCATATGTCTACTGAACATGGTACTCTAGAAATATAGGTATTCATAAAATGCCATAAAAGGAGGGAAAAAGTTTGATATATTATCAAGTCAACATATAATTTAAACATATAAATATCCACGATAATGGAATAGTTTTATTTAGATTCACACATACACACACATACACACACACACACACACACACACACACACACACACACACACACACACACACATATATATATATATATACATTTATATACAGTAGTATGAATGAATATGTGGGTTGATAATATAGTTACCATTATCTATTTCAAATTAGTAAAGTTTCATGGCTAGTTCTTTGCCGTCATTAAGTTTGTTTGCTATAAAAATCAAAGTCTTTATATGCCAGAGTAAAATGTCAAACCTCTCACATTTCAGTAACAAATTTCTTTACTATATATATATATATATCAGATATTTAACGCCATTACAGGATAGCGGCTCCTTATTTACAGGAAAATACTTTCAGGATACTTAGTCGCCCACGGAGTTGTGAAATTCAGAACAAAAATTCCATAGAGCATCCTTAGTTAGACACAACAAAACTTATATCAGTGGAAAGCTAAAATTATAAACCTAATCTTCGTATAAGAATAATAATATTTTTTACAGATTTTTAATTACATGCAAAAATATTGATTAACAATATTGTTTAGAAATTCTGTGAAAATGACTAGTTGTTTTTACTAAAAGACAGGAAAGACATTCTATTCAAATAATATATCTAGGTTATTTTCCTGTTCAAAACAATTACATTTTTAACGAGGTTTTTCATGTTTTTTACTGAGCACGTCCCTCATGGAATAATCTTTGCAATCCAGTAGTTTTCCCCTTAAAATGCATTACCTAAGGTTGAGTCTACTGACTACCAGTCAATGTGGAATTATGCTCTAATAAAAATACATAAAAGTGGCATACTATTTACACTAACCCAAACTTGTATGTACACATTATTATTACCAAGAGATATATCGGTCCAAAGAATGCTTCGTTACACATGAGCCAATAATATTTGTTCAAACGTTACTATTCTTATTATGTTAGGGCGTGAGAAGTTGTTAGGCTCTTGAGTTTATGAATTTGTTAGTATCTATATACCTTTTGTATAATTTATATTTATATACTGTGAGATATTTTACATTATATTCTGCTAGATGTTTTTACATACACTTTTATGATGTTTGTATTTTAATGGAAAATCGGGCGCTTTGAAAATTGTGGAAATACGTGAATAGGTCATGTAAAGTATAATATAGGCCTAGTAAATAAATGCTCATTACAGTTATCAATTAAACATTAGTTACATTAAAACAATTGAAGAGATTTCAGTATCGAAAAGAAAACCAACTAAGGTGATATGATTTCGTAGATGTTTTTGCTCGTATGGTATTGGTAATTTTATGTTAAAATACATGTGTATCCATTCGGATTTTATTGCAATTGAATATTCAAACTCTGTTGTCATTGGCACTGTTAAATCGATAATGACGTAATGGGTCTATTTTATCAAGAATGCACAAACACCTACTACATTTATTCACAGACCATTAATTTATGTATCGTTGCAATCCTACCAAATCTGAAATTTTCAAAAATATTTATCTTTATTATTAAAAAGTAGCTATATAGGTATCAGGTTTTTTAAAATATATTTTAAATCTAAATCTAACATTTTTTATTTTGGTCTATGATTGTTTCAACCCAGCGAGTTCCAGAACGGTCCTGTTCTAGCTCGCGGATATGTGAGTGGATTTAATTATCTAAAACCTGAGTTAGTTTTTTCCTAAAAATAAACATTCCTATTGTAACAAAACTGCCATCCGTTACTCGTGAATGATGTATGAATTTAAACAAAAATCTGGTTATTTAATAATAAATGTATATTTTTTATACGTTTTATTTGTAACGTTTTATAGGATGTCAGGAAAGGAAAATTCTCAATATGATATAAATCTAAATTTACGAACTTATAACTGAAGTTATTACAATATATTTGTGTTAACTAACTGCATTGAATGCTCTGATTATCTTGTTAACAATATGTTTAAACTTTGCAGCCACAAAGTACATTGCTTTTATATTGTAAAGTACAGAATGATATAGAAATATGCTTTTTCATAAATTTTGAAAACTGTGATCAAATAAAGGTACTTTAAGAAAACCGTGGTTACATTACTTTTGTAATTAAAAGCGATACATATCTAGAGCTAAACGGTTATCAGTTTCGTACTACAAACCTTCCATCAACTCATATGGTGAAAACTATAAAAGACTATTTATAGATGAGCAATGGCCAGAACACAGCTGTTTCTTTTAAAAGGGTAAAACACTTTTGCAGTAGTTATAATTTTTCAACTACAGACTTCGTGCATTGTGCAGAAAGCGTACATACAAAGCTACATAGAACGTTTCCCGTGCAACATGTATACGTAACGTGCAGGCTTTACCATTTATATAAGTCCCAACGATGTTTGAGTAGAGTGGGGAGAACACACTCCACTTCCTTTTTACAAAGGAATATTTTTAAAAAATGTTTTATTCTTAGGAATATTTAATGTTTTAAGAAGTATGTTTTTTTAAAACTATTCGATTCGTTTTTGTTTGTCTCAAGATTAAAAATGCCTTCAAGAGTTTCCACAATTTATATAGCTTAGTACTGAAAATAAAATAATATAATAAAAATGTTGATGATTCCTATTGAATTGCTAAAATATTCAATTTTAGCCGCAAAATAATTGAAACTAATAATAATACTGTTATATTTTGAAATAACAGTTATGGGTTATAGTTTGAAATTTTACTTGAATTTTAAAGGTAGAAATTAATGTCAGGTGCAGCAAAATAAAGGGGAAAAATCTTGTCTATATATGAATAAAAAAGCTAAATTTTATTAATTTAGAAAGAACAGTATTTTTAATATTACTGTTCTAACGACATTTTTACAGCACCAAAATGTTGAGCTAAAATCACCATTTTTTTAATCTAAAGTAAATATTATTCTACAGGCTATAGTATACAGACTTTAAAGATTGAAATAAAATCATGCCCTAATGTAAAACAAATACTGATCCTTTTATAGTAATTTTTGAAGTAAATATTTACTAAACGCTATATTTTAAATACTCATGTGAGAGACTTTGGGCTAATGTAAAGAACTCCCTATCTTAATTAATCACAATAGTCAACATTAAATAAAAATGTAAGTCATTTTTTCTATCAAAACCAATCATCAGATTTTCATCATTGCAGCAGGTTTATTTAGCAAACAGTATGCACCACCAACATTATTCATTGCAGTTTCCAAGGCAACGCTACATTATAATGATGTGCAAACAATGCCTCACGCAGTTCAGTTGTAATAAAGAACCGCACAAAACACAAATATATATTGATAACTTGTTGCACTAAAGCTGGGAAGCAATTTGTGACTGTACAGCTGATATTACTAGAGCCCAATATTTACAGGTGCTACTCCAAAATGTAAATGTTAGAACGTAATCTGTTTATTATCCCGCAATAGTAAAAGTGAAATTTATAAAGTACTGGCTGACTCTGCGAACTTTGTACAGCCTAAAAGTCAATGAATGGCGTGATTCCATTAGCTAAACTGAATTTAATATTTTATTAACACTATAATTGCTGAACATATAGTAGTCGATCGAGAAAAGTCTGACAAACAAAGTTCTTAATTAAATGTTACTTATTGCTATCAAACATAAAATATTTTTTGTATATTGTACGAAATTCGGAACTATTTCTCGTTTTTGGATGACATTTTTTACGGACATAGCTTTGAATTGTGTTGGAAAATAATTAATGATTGTTGAGTGTTGCTTAGCAATAAAAAATTGGAATACATTTAGTGAAGTATCTGAAGATATGGTGGAAAGTTATAGTTTATGCTATTTTATCAATTAAAACTTCATATAGAAAAACTGTTATGTCACCAGAAACCTTCGCCGGAATGTACTCAACAATTTCCCAAAGTTTCATGGCGATCAGATCAGTGGTTTAGTAATGCGCATAAGGCTCTTACATACATACGTACACACAAACATTCACTTATATATATATATATATATATATATATATATATATATATATATATATATATATATATATAGATAGATAGATAGATATAGATATATATATCAGCTGTCCCGGCGAAAAATCGTATCGCCTAAAATTAAATGAATTGCATGGTAACACTAGTTAAACTTAATTTAGTATTTAATTAACTTAATTATAGATGAACTTATAGTAACCTGATTGATTGTTATTTATTGAAGTGCAATCGGATGTAAAATATTTTTTGCATATTGTACAAAAAATCACTGGTTTTTGGGCGTTATAATTGTACAAAAATTGGCTTTAAAATGTGATGGAAAATAATTTTAGAGTTGCCTAGCAACTCACATTTGTATTGAATTTAATGGAATTTCTTATAATATTATTTATATTCAATTTAAAGCTTATTATTTCGTTTTATAATTTATCTGGCGCATGAAGATATTACAAAACCTATTTTGTTTGTATTATAATATGATATTTTGTTTACTTGTAACAAAATTTTCCTTAAGAACTTCTTAAATGTAATAAATTATGGTACTACTTGACACAACATACATCACCAATAAACCACTTACAGGAAATACTGACATACAATATTTCATTCTTAACTTCGGGTTTTGTATCTTAAAGGCAAATATATCACTATATTATGATTTAGTGTTATAAAACAAATTTAAAATTAAGTTTTACAACTTTTGAAAAATGATGAAAAATGCTATGAAAATAATCATAAATTTTAAAACATATCTAACATACAGCTTCATAACTTGTTAGAAACTGTTGTATTATCAATTTTGAATCATATCCTAAAATACAGTTGATATTTGCAATAAATCGTTGAGTGTTTCGTCGAAAGTTGTTTTTTTTTTATATCGAGTCAATTTGACAAAGTGTTGAGCGGAATTAAAAAAAAAGATTTATATTTAGGCCCACTGTTTTTCAGATAAAAGAAACGAATTGTAAAAGACTTGGAGCTGGGATATATGCTTTAGTTACACAAAACTAAAAGCTTGTGATTGAAGGACCGACGAAATAATATCAGTGATTTTCCCTATTCCCATTGTTTCCCTGATGATTAGTAGCAATATTGTCTGCGATTTCCTCTCTATATTTATATATTTATTTAATACTACTCTTATATTATACTCTAAGTATGTCATAGAGGTTTAGCGGCGACATAACTTTGGAACAACTCTTGTAGTTATACATCCTTTTTGACTCATTGCCGTTGCGTCATATAAAGCATCGCTCCGCTCTTACTTATACATATCTCGGCACAAAACATCTCTATTAGTCAAGTAATTTTGTTGGAAAAGGAAGAAACAAGCGTCTTACAAATTATAATAGTAAAGTGCAATACCATCATAATAATTACAATTAGGGGAACAAATGTTAGCCAGATATTAGTCAATAGGTCTAAAGGGGATCTTTCTGCAGTAAGTGTCCCCATATTCCATTTGTTTGTGTGGAATGTATAAAACATATTCACAAACAAGGTTTTTGAAAATCAAATGAATTATTAGGAGATATACTTCATCTTAGTTTTGTTTCATAATAGTTTATGTGGAACCCAAGTTTTTTAACAGCAATAAAATATGTTCTTCAGCAACAATGTTCGACTTCAATTTCATAATATAAATTTATTATAAAATTCAATATATTTTACCTAATATAGCATATTTTAAAAGTCAATTTTAATTCTGTTTTATTTTATGATATTGTTTTATTTATTGGGCATATTTACATAAGATTTCATAATGAAAAAATACTTTATAATCTTACAAAACCTCCGTTTTTTTACCCATTACGTCAAACTATATGAGTAGCATTCGCATACTTAAAAATACTGCTATCCCGCCTATTTACTTTAAGTACTGTTTGACAATAAAGTTAATAATTAGGCCCGTTGATTGGGTAATAAATTCAGTTCAATGGAACAATAGAGTAATGGAATGATGGTCGCTCGATGTCTCTGGTAAAGCTACTACACCGTCATTGCACTTAACATCTGAGGAATGTGACAGATGGCGTGTTACACAGGGTACCCTGGAAGGTATTAAACTCTCGCTACTTCATGTCCACAAACAACACTAACACACACACACACACTGTCACCCCTGAGTTGCCTATCTGCCGCCAGCGATGTTTTTCCAATAGTCAACTTCTACGCCTAGATCCAAAAACGTATTTCTTTTAATATTGTTATATGTACGTAATTTTCATAGACATTTTTAGACTCTACATCAGGTTTGTAGAAAATAGAGGCCAAACACGACGTATTTACAAATAAATTAAAAGAATTTTCAATACAATTTATTAAAAACCTATAATCATAATTTAACCAAGATTTTAATTTTGAAAAATAAGGCCTAGTATGTAACTCATGGTGGCAGGTAGGCCGCTAGACCATGTCGGTGCCAGTGAATGTAAATGAGTAGGAGGGTTGCCTAAGCCTCTAGGGTGGTTCTGATTCTGTTGCGGAGTATAACGCGAGATTCATTTGTAACAAAACTTTTGGAAATTAAATGCAAATTTTTATTTCCTGAACGTTGCTTACAACTGATCCTAAGGCTGCTTTATTGCTTGGGTCTCCTTCAATTCCATCGTGCAAAGCTAGTGATATTAGCATTAACAAGCTTATTTACATCGATTCTGTTTTTTTACAATTAATTGTTTCTCTATCAAGAGCTAATGAATTGTCTAAATAACTTAAAAGAGCAACCAGGCACTAAAGGGCAAAATAATCTACAACTGTCAATGGTAGTTTGTTTCATTAAATGATTATTGCTCAAGATAATTTCTTATGTAGTTTAGTTTAGTTTAGTTTTAAGTTCATTTCAGTGTTTACACACACACACACACAACACACACACACACACACACACACAAACACACACACACACACACACACACACACACACACACACACACACACATACACACACACACACTTATAACTATTTCCCTTTCAACCTCACTCATCCCATTACTATGGTAAATATTAATATTTTAACAATACAGTTTCAACAATAGAGTAATTTATATTAATTTTATAATGCAGTAAATTAAAAGAAATAAAATATAAAATATTTATCGATGATTCATTCTATACAAATCAATATGTAATGAAATAACCTATCTTAAATTCACTGCAAAGAAGTAAGTCTTGCGCTACAGTAATATAGGCCTAGGCTACTATTTAATTCAAATAAAAATATTACTTTATATCAGTGATGAAACTAAAGTGATCATACATTGTGAGTATGCACTGATAGTATTGCGTTATTCGATGCACCTTATAACGCATTACAGAAAGTCCCCTTCAGATTATCCCTCTGATAATAGCTGTCAGTAATTATCGAACAGTTTGTAATTATTTTTGCGTCGCAACTTCGGAAAAAATTCGCAAATTTAGGGCAAAAAATAAAATAATAAATAAAATCGTTCCGTCACCCATGTGCTCTTTACATGTTTAAGATAACTTTGTTGGTTTTAAAATTCGGATTTAATTCAGTTTAAAATCGTTTCCCGAGTTTAGCAGTTTTATACTTGGAACTGTAGTAGGCCCTACTTGAACGTTAGATTATAGAAAATAAACTTTGAAGAATATTTAAATTCATCAAAATACTTATAGGGTAGCATTCGAAGCTAATGAGCTTTTCAAATACAATTAAATAATATTCACAGTTCAAAAATGAAACCTTAAACCTGTTTTGTTTTTGTAAATTTGTATAATACAGGATTAAATATAAAAATGAAAAAAATTCTTTTGTAATATTTCCAAAAAACTTTTTATTGATAAACATTCTGATATGAAGAAAAACTTGTGTAAAAACTAAAACGAACAATTCAGCATCTTTTTTTCATTTCGAAGGGTCAAACAATCTGATTTATCATCGAAGTTCGGCACGGTTAACCTTGACAAATATATTGGCCACTAGTTCCACACATATTTCAACTGTCTGCATGTAAATTGAGAATGGTTTGTGCTTATATCACAATTAAAGACTAACCCACTTCGATTACGTTATGAATTATCGTTGTCACTGGTTTGTTATAACAATAGAGGTATGATACGTTGCATGCAATCCGTGATATAAATTATTTCCATGTAAATTGAGATTTGAAACTGTATTTAGGCGGTTTATCTAAACGCACTAGGTAAACAATGAATAATTACATAGAAAAAGTTCGGGATATGTTTCGTTTTAAAATACATTATGGACCATTTAGTATTCAGTTGTTCATACAGTCTTATGGTTCTACAAAAACAATGTTTGCTTGTATGTGAGTGTTTAAGCGTTTGTGTGCGCGGGTTTACAATGATATACTCAACAGCTAGGATGTAACAATAATTGGCATGTATTTTACAAGTAATATTTATAATTAATTTAGGACACTTATGTATATAACTTTCATTTTAAAAACAGAACTAAAAGTCACATAATTTTGTTTACTACGACACTTTCAGAGTGTTCTTTAATAATAAACTTCATTATAACTGCAAAGAATTACTGTAAATTGCTGTTGATCGCCTCTCAGCGATAAAATGACTAGTTAAAGAAAATTGCATTTACTTCCAAATAATGTCCCGATAAAAATAAAAAGACTATTTTGTCATTTAAATAAGTCAATGCTAGAAGAAGAAATATACAACTTTATAGTAAAAACAGATGTGGGAAATATCCATTTTAACAGAGAGAACAAATTTAATGAGTTTGGTGAATCACAAAATTTACATGAATGGGTTTACATGATAGTAAACAATCTTTGGACTCTTTGCTGAGTTTGTATCAAGATTACAAGAATATGCAACATATAGTTACGAACAATAATTTAGTGAACATTAATTACAATCCTTTAGAATTGTAATGAAATTAAGAAGCAGTAGCCCCTGGTTAGAAGATAATAAGACAACAAAATATGTTATAGTTTTGATACGGAACATTATAAACAAATTTATACTCAGAAATCGCCCCCAAAGTAAAATCCCGAAGGCGTAAAATTAAAGGGAGTTTTACATGAAAACCCGTTTTATTGATGAAAACATTAAGAAAATGTACAATTTATCTAGTTTGTGGGAAAGAAGAACACTACATATTCAGAAACCGTGTGTGTTAAATACATACAAAACATTATCAAATGCTTCTTGGATTTACCAATAGTTAATCTAAATAGACTGTATATCAAATAAAAAAGACTTGGAGGGAAAAAGGTTGAGTGTAGGCAATTCATAATACTTAAGAAGGGTTAAATGAATTAAATTATAATGAAGCAAATTTCCAGTTCTATTAAGTCAGCTGTGAATTTCCGGATTGTTTACTTGTAATATTTCTGAATCTCACGTTTTTCTCTCCAAGTGTTACAAATAGCCACTAACAATTCTACCTGAAAATTTTTGAGGAACCGTGAAACATTAGTTTATAGTTTTTAGTTCCATTTAAAAACGTGGTATACTAACGAACATTTTTCATTTAATTTTTTATTTTCTGTTTTTTTTAGTTTTATGCCCGGATGAAGCTTTTTAATAATTTTTGTGTATATTTATGAGGCTCTGACAGGGACATATATAGTAAATTACCATTGCACATCCTGCTTAGCTGCCAATGCAGATGTTCAAAATGTTACGTCTTACTCCCTAGAATAGTTAAAACTCTTCTTAATAGAATTAAACAAATAATTATATGTTGTACATGTTCATGTAAATTTGAAAGAATGCAATTTCAGATCCATCTCCATTACAAATCACAAACGTATTCTTATGGGTTGTATTTATGGTGGTGGGGGTCGTGTACATACGCGAAACACAAGTTCCGATGTTGTACACAGGCGCACAAGCAAATCTAGTTTATTTATAAATGAATTATGTTTAAACAAACCTAACGTTTGTGAATGTTTTATTGTCATTCAGTCTTAACCTATATGTAAAATTTCAAGTCTGTAGGTCGTCAAATTTAATTTGTTTGTACAAATATTGATAAAACAATCTTGCATACATATAATACCCGGTTCTTTTGTCACAATATCGTACTTAAATCCTAGATTACGTAAATTGTGAGTCTTTTCGTAAACCAAAAAAAGTATTTAACAACAGTATAAAATTGCTTCTCAAAAGTTTGTCTCAAAAACTTACCTCAATCTATTTCTACTACCTACCTAGGTAAATAACTATTCAATCTTCTACAACTTATGACCCTTGAAATAATACTAATTCTTTACAAACACATTAAAAATTTATATATAAACGTTTATAATTAAAAAACTTAAGTATTGCATGATCTCCCCTAGCTCCAAAAAATTCCACCTTTTGACACGATATTTTACGCCTAAGGGGTTTGTTTACATACGAGTATTACTTCAAAAATATACGTAAAAGATATTAAACAACCATGGTTTGGGTTCAAGAAAACAACCCAAAACAATATTTCTTTACAGCAAATATTAAACGATGTAAGATATTTTTGTCTCTTGATAAATTAGTATCAAAATGTTGCTTTACATTTATGCTGTATTATTTGAAAGTCTTCTTACAAGAGTTTTTAATTTATGACACTGTTTTCAATAAGGAGAACTAAAGTCGAAAATGATTTAAACTAAAATATAAATAAAGATAAAAACTTGATACTTAATTTAAATACTGTGCAAAACTCAGTACCCCCGCTATTCCGTAGGTTCTTACCCTGACTCTCACTTAGGCGCTGTATTTCCTATTTCACTTGGGCAGAGAAAATTATTTCCGGATTCATCCAATATCGTCTTTAAAAAAGAATTTGTATATAAATATTTGTATGCTCTCAGATTCTACTTTCTTAATTTTTACTATATTGAAGTATCTTTCTATAATGAGGGATCATTTTACCAGCATTACCTTCAGTAATCAATGTCATAGAAAGAGACATTTATTTAGGAAAAAGCAACCGTAAGGGATATATCTTTCTTCTATAGTCTATAACTAACTAAAGGTTATGTGCACTACTTCAAGTACAGATGATGAAAAGTAAAAACATGTAACTGTTATAAAAATTGTAGCTTTATACGAAAAGTAAAGGAATGGAATTTAATCCTTTTATTTTGTACACTTTACGCAAGTGTTAAATTGAACAGCAGGTAGTATCTACTGCGTATACCATAACAAACTCACGTTTTTAATTAAACATCGTATTGCTGCTGAAAAACATGATTCATCTTTTTAATAAACGAAAAAACCTGGTTTATGAAAGCCGTCAATTCTTTCACAACAACCAAACAGATAGACAATTGAAATATTTTTCAAAACAATATTACAGCTATCTTGAATAACACGAATGTGATATTATTGATATGAGATTAAATGGCATTGTTTGAGCAAATAAGCGGTTAAAATTGCTTGAATTAGATTACTTACTTACTTACTAGCCAACGCCCACCCTTGGCTGTTGGGCCATTTGGTGGCGCGCTGACCAGTACAATCGAGAGAGACGTCCCTCATTGTCCTCTTTGTCTGGCTGGACGTAGCCCAAGGAGGTGCATGTGAGGAGGTGATCCGCATCCATGGTTCCGTTTCCACGAATTAGATTTACACGAGAGTTAAAGAAAATATTCACATTTTCAATAATCCAATATTACGTCGTCCAATATTACTATGAACTGTAAGAAAATATTGTATATAATTGTGTTCTTTATACATTTATTTTAAAGTTAAAATTAAATAATTTCATATTTAGGTACCAACAATATTTACAAATATGATAGACCAAAATAAATTTGTTACCAAAATTTTTATTAGACCTTTTAAAATTAAAAATGTTTTAATTTTTGATTGACGAAAATTTTTAAATAAGTGCTTTATCTAAAGTTTTACTTACGATTTATATTTTGTTGCCATGATTAATTGTCAAATAACGATGGTGGGTACAATCGTATTTGATCCCTATCATTTTAGAAAGCATAAAACTAATTTTTTGTATTTATTTTTCATGTTTAAGGTACAAAAATGTATCTGAATTTAAATAATCTTATGTTTTTCCTTCACTATCTTCCTTCTTATTTAGGTTGAGATAGTTGCTAACAGGTATATTTCATGAGTTGAAAAGGATTTTTTTTAAATTTTCTTATTCGGTATAGCGGTACATAGAGTTACTAATTTAAAACCTTACGTTCAGTTCTAGGCTAAAACCTAGACATAAATTTCTCTTTAAACTCATTTTCCCATCCTTGGTTTTATTTTGTAAATGCTGGAGAACCATTGTTTTGACAGTACACAAACTAAACATTCTTAGCATAAATACGTAAGTAAAATGATTGCCATTCTATGTAACTAATGGTAGTTATTGGGACCCTATAGTTCGTGTTTATATAAAATGGAAAATAATATCAAGTGACGCTACCCTTAATTATATTTAATTTTTTATTTCCCCACTAATTCATAATTTGTATTTATACAACCAAATGTCGATATATTGTCACATAATTTAGTTATTTAGGCGAGCACACTAGTTACTTGACCTGTGACAGTTACACTATCCCACTTTGCTTTTTACAACAATCATATTTGGTTTCAGCGTAGTTATTAAACTTATTTTCCTGAAATAAAATTACTGAATTGAATTATAAAATGTATATATATATATATATATATATATATAAAATACGTTTTCCTGTTTAATAATTTAAAACAACACAGGTTATTCAAATACAAGAATATTTATTATTTTAAATCCAAAGCTTTTCGTTGGCAAACAGTACCAACATCATCAGGAATGAAAATTACAATAATGTAAGCTATAGCTATATAGCTATAGCTATATATATATATATATTTGTAATTTTCATTCCTGATGATGTTGGAACTGTTTACCAACGAAAAGCTTTGAATATAAATTATTAAATATTCTTGTATTTGAATAACCTATGTTGTTTTAAATTATTAAACAAGAAAACGTATTTTATACATATAATTATATTAATGAACTATAAAAACTGTTACAATAATATAAACCATCTTTAAATCTCAATTATCTATATAAAGACTCCTTTTGAATAATTCAAAAATAAATCCTTTTTTCATACTTCTACTACCACCGTTATAGTATTTATATTAGTAATTAAAGAGTTGTTATATTTTGTCAGGAGTATTGTAACTTTTAAAATGCCTAATATAATATTTAAAAAATAAAACCTACTTTTAATACATTTATGTAGCGGTTACTATTAGTTATTGCTGTTATTAACCTCTATAAATGAGTTACGCATGGACCTGTATTAGCAACAAATAATATAATCGTAAAGTATTAATTATAACATGGAATAAGCAACTCAGTGTATTCAAAAGTGACATGCGTTTTTAACAAAACAATATGTCCAAAAACTAAAAAAAAACATATGCATGAACGAATATGAGTAAATAATGATCTATTTTAAAGTTATTGCAATAGATGAGGTTTTGTAATTTACTAGTAAAATGTAATGAAATGTTAATGTATATCACAAATGTATTAAACTTCCTGTATAACTAGTTAACATGACGAGCTATTCAAATGCATTTGCAATGATTTCCACAGGGGGAATAAACGCATGACGGGTTCCGCCAGATAGAAGGTTTTATAACTGGTGTAGTTCTATCATTGAATTCATAAATTTGTAGCTCTGGGAATTACCTAGTTTAACTGTTTGATTAGGTCTGACAGTGCTTAATACTTTCAGAAAACTAGTTTTGGTAATTGTTTAGATTCCTAAACCGGGACTATATTTGCATGAAACATTCCGAAACATGTAAAAAGGCTATTTTCATTGAAAATGTACCTAGAAACATTATTTTTTATTAAATTAAAGTTGGGTAAAATTTCAGCTCGGATATAGCAGTTGTGAATAGGTTGCCTGCCTCGCGGAGGGATACACGACATCGCAAATGCACTAAACGTTACACTTGGATAATGTGTAGGATTACGTTTTGGCATAATTTTAATGAATTTAAAGTGTTTAAAGTATGAATTAAATGAATATAAAAGTATAAAATGTAAAGTATCCATTCAGGATAGATTTGGTTCTAATTGTATAAATGTAACCATTTAGGTAATGTATAAAATTAAAACCAAATCTAACCTGACTGGACACTTTTTAGGTATATTTTAATATAGGTATACATTAATGTATAAATTTAAAACCAAATCTATCCTAACTGGAGACTTTGTAAGTATATTTAGATATATGTATAAAAATTAAGCCAAAACGTTGTTTCTCAAATATCTACACACATAAGGTTGCGTGACGTACCGGGGCCGATGCGTACAACCTAGTTACTACTTTATCCAACGCCTGCCCTTGGTAACTCGACCATTTGGCATCGTGCAGACCAGTAGAGCTTGGAAAGTCTGGTTTTTGGGTCGCTATTGTATGCTTCAAGCTGTGGGCAGGCAGGAAGGTGGTCTCCATCCATCTTTCCCGTTTGGCACAAGTGGCACCGATCCGTGTCCGCCAGCCCAATGCGATGAAGGTGCGCCTGAAGGTAGTCGTGTCCCGTGGTTAGACGGAACAGCGCAACACTGATAGGTCGAGGCAGGTTTTTTGGAATGGGGTTGGTGCAAAGTTCTTGCCATCTCTTTCCAACAGCCAGGTTTTCTTCTGCTTTTTTCAAGTACGTCTTAGCTGCTGCGTGGATCCTGGTGTAAGCAGAGCCCAGTGATATTTTGATTTGTGGCTGTGGTAGACGGCACCCACTCTTGGCGAGGTTGTCAGCTTTTTCGTTCCCTGTTGTGCCAACGTGGCTGGGAATCCACTGGACCGCAATTCTGAAGCCTGCCTCTTGACATAGTTGCATTTTTTCTCTGCACGACACTGTCAAGGTGCAGTCAGTTGGTGTGTTAGAGGAAACTGCGAAAATCGCTGATTGTGAATCAATCAGGAATACAACCTGCCGCGGCGAAAGTAGCATGACGCATGATGCTGCTTCTCCTATGGCCACAACCTCACCATCAAAATTGCTGCAGCAGAGGCCCACAGCTACCGAGCCCTGAAATAATTTTGAAAAATATGCTGCTCCAGTTTCTCCACTTGAAGGGTTTGAAGATCCATCTGTGAAAATATGAAGCCAGTCACTTCCAGGGAATCGTTCGTTGATGCTCATTAATATTGCTTTCCTAAGTTCAATATCCATAGCCTGTGACTTTGGTTTCACCTGGTCAACAAGGTTTAGAAAAACTGGAGGTAGGTTGTCAAAGACTCGATTGTGTTGATTTAATGGGGCAGCTTCTGCATGAAGGAAAAGGTTATATTTTTGTTCCAGCTGTAGAGCTTTGATTACTGGAGTAATCTGAGTTCTGAGGCGGGAAGTGGCAGCTTTATATGTTTCCCAAAACTTTCTATTTGTTCTTTTATTTTTTTCCCAGAATTTTAGGAGACATTTGTCTCTTCTGACTTCCAAGGGTTCCGTACAACCTTATGCGCAGCACTGTGACGTAAAAAACCACTTGTATCACTCCGCGCTCATCACAACTTCTACATCCTCGCTGAAAATTTTACCCAACTTTAGTTTAAGAAAAAATAATGTTTCTAGGCAAAAAAATAATAATTTCAATGAAAATAGCCTTTTTACATGTTTCTTAATGTTTTATAAAATTATAGGCCCGGTTTAGGAATCTAAACAATTACACTAGTTTTGTTAGTTTTCCCCAACGATAATAATATTTCTCTTTGTCTTAATAAGCATTTGATAGGTACGAGTGTACACGTATTTTTATAAGTATTTCTTAAACGCAAAAAAAATTCAAATTGAAATAAATAAAACTCACAAACATTACCTACAAGAATATTTCTGAACTCTGCAATTGCTTTATATTAAAATTAAAAGCCGTTATTAGACTAGATTATATACACGTATATTTTAACACTCTTTTTGTTCAATAGTGAAAGATTTTTTAATTTTTCTTTTATTTAATACTTAATAACTTGCAAATTTTATAAATTTCATTTACTCAATTATTATTATTTTTCGTTGTTTTTATTATATCGTTTAGGTTTTAATAGCGCCACTAATCACTGTTGAGAAAAATATATGTATTATTAATATATGATTCTAGGGATTGGACTAAAATAACATACCACAAATTACTGTTTCATAACATAATTTAATTTAATTTATCAAAAGAATTACAACTTTAATATTTGATGATGATACTTTAATACTCTTTACCTTAATGTTGGTTTGCTCATTAATAGTAATAGCCTTCAGAGACTCCTAATCTTATTATTTAATTACTTATATTAATTTACATGTATTTTCTTATTTCCTCTCAGGGATGCTGTATTGAAGAAATACAAGTCTAAATTTTATATAAAGTGGTTCTGATTTACTTGAAGGTTATTGTTTTGATAAATTAATACAAGAGAAATATGTGATCGGCAGATACACAAAAAGTTAATATTGAAAATCTATTTATAAAGTTGTAGTATTGAAGGTAACCTGTTCGTAGATCTTGGTCTGAAGTTTCACCCGTTCGATGAATCACTTTAGGCAGAATCACAACCACTTCTCGACGATTTATTTTTATTTTGCTACAACGCGTAGGTTTCTACTTAGAATTGACTTCCGAAGAGGTTACTTAATACTTTCTACTAACTGGAGGTAACTTGACCTACGTTGGTTTTCAGCGAACGTTCTTGGATGACACTTCCGTAACGTTTTTCCTAACTACTAACTATATGGAGCTCTTATCCTTTCTCTCCTAGTTTAAACCAATCACATTTCGTACTTTCATGTTTTAACTTTTTTTTTTTTTAAATCTAACTTTTTTTAGAAACTGTCTTTTAACGGTACCAAGTCATTTCTTTATGGTTTTTTGGAGTGCCCTTGCATCTTGAAACTGACCACTTTTTTGAGAATTTATGACACAATAAAGTAATAATACTACCAGCTTACCCTTGTACATTGTATTCTTAGTTTTACAAACTTAATATACAGTTCCCATTAGAGTATCTGTTCACATATCGTTATATGTCCTTATATATAATATATATTATCCTTCGATGAAAATCATTTTTTATGCATAAGTATATATATATATATATATATATATATATATATATATATATATATATATATATATATATATATATATATATAAAGAACTAAGTCAAAATACAAATACAAGAATTATAATTGAATTTACAATTCAAAGCTTTTCGTTGGCTAACAGTACCAACATCATCAGGAATATTGAACAATTGTCTAATACTCCTGATGATGTTGGTACTGTTAGCCACCGAAAAGCTTTGAATTGTAAATTTAATTATAATTTTTGTATTTGTATTTTGACTTAGTTCTTTATTAATACACAAGAATACATATTGCGATATTTATATATATATATATGCTCTGATGTATAACTATATCAGAATAAAAAAATTATGTTTAATAAAGTGGTAATATTTTACGATTCCGTGTAACCAAAATCTTAGTAATAATATATAAATAGGTCGAGCTTAGACATATAAAGATTTTATTTATTTTATTATTTCTTGGTGTGTTGGAGGTGGTTTCTGTGTTTCACGTATTTTTTGTCTTTTTCATACAAGATATTTCTTTGTACATAGATTTGCAAAGCCTCAACATATATTCTGACCAATAAAAATGCATCTCTGTTATTTCTTTTTATGTTCCTCCAAGTTTTCATTTTATTTATTTCCATAGTATGAGAACATTTAATACATGATCTTAGTCAAAGTTCTCTAACAGTAACTAGTAGCCTCACTATATTTACATTTAGAACAGGATTTAAAATAAACATTAAAATGTAGTCGAATCTATTAATTTCTACAAGTTATCTAAATTCGACCCTCCTAGAGAGTATATTTTGATCCTTCAAGCAAGGAACTACCTAATTGCAAGCTATTGAATATTCATTTAAGATAAACTCAATTTGCATTATTATATTACATCTTGTATTAGTTTTAAATATTTTTACCATTAAATTTCACTGAATTTTCAAAGTCGTTTCCTAAACAGCGATTATTTTCTAATGTGTTATTTTACATTAGGCTACATTTGTTTAAAAACTTTAAACAATATTATTCCATACAAAGTTACTGAAACTAAAACTTTGGTAGAAAAATAAATACAAATTGAAATTTCTACCTGTTTCAGAAAATCAGCAATGTTTAAACGGATCTCATAAAGGATAAATAAATTTACTTTTTTGTTATTTTTATCAAACTATTTACGATTTGTACTATTTTTTTTTGTAGAACACAACATTTTATTTCATTACACCACATATACGAGAACTAAGTGAAAAGATAGACTTCAAATAATTAGAATATTCAGAGCATTTAACTACTGTAGCTTAATCTGTGTTCTGTGAACATGATTCTTGCGTTATGCATCTTCTAATTACATTGTAATTTATGAAAATGTAACACTACACTATTTATAATAAACACGAAAATTAAAATTGTTACTTCAATTTGCTAACAATTTATTACTTATGGTTGTCACATCCATAAATGAAATTATATAAGAATTTTATTCTAAGTATTTGACGGCAATTATAATAAAGCAGACATCAATTATTCGGGTTTAACAAAATACATAGTAAGAGCTAACTAATGAGATTTAATCGTTTTAATCTCTAAAAATGTAACTTTTCCTTAGAATATTTTTAATTTTTTTATTTTAACCATTGGGATTATATATATTTAAAATTATGCAAGCAATTTTTACTGATCATTAAACAATTCTTAACATTTAAACTTCGCTGAAAACTATTTCCGTTAGTAAATTCTTTACCCGCAATAAATTAGGTTTATTTGTCTTTTAATGACGTCATTTTTATTCTACTTGCGAGAGGTCGTAGCCATTAACTAAAGTTAGAGCTCTCTGCTTGGGCGGTTTTACGAAACCTGTTTAAAAAACCAATTATACAGTTTAAATGTGTACAAAGTGCATTACGTTTTTCTCCGAGTCCGATTCATTTTTTAGTTCTTGTTATATTTAAAACCCTAGTAATTCAGTATCAACTATTGTAGTAGTAGCTTTTCACATAGAACAGATATAACGATGCTGTAGCTGGGGAACATTAAAACCCCTTTTATTAGACAATTCAATAAATTAAGTTGGCTGTTTTACTTGACGATTTTATGAGGTAAAAAATATATTTGCAACAGTAGGTTTTATTATCACTTATAGTGGACCATTTAGCATATTTCATGTTTATTTGAGCACATATGTTAACTATTGAGTAAATGATGTCTGGTTGAATATCATGTCTTTTGACTCATTTATTTATGAAAACTGATTTTGTATTCATGATATGATGTGTAAATAACTGCATTAAACACACTCAGTATTAAATTAAAAATACATATGAAGTACCTCCAAAATTTACGAACAGTAAATAGTATCAGAAAGATTATGGAATTACATAATTTTAACCAATTAAACATATTAAACTTGTATTAAAACCATAAATTTCAATTGTTTTGGTTTGTATTATATTGCAGCCACCATCCTTATATATTAAATTTTATATGTTTAAACATTAAAATATTCTAAACGTAACTTCGAGCGTGCGTAAAACAATGTCTAATGATTGAAAGCATATATCCCACCTAGTGGGGAACTGGACAAGCAATACATTCCACAAACATTACATCTGCGGGAATCGCGAGATTAAACAGCGCCATGGACGGTTCACAGATTAATAACCGACAGAAAATTGTACAATGTGTAAAATATCCTGAAAATATCCAGTTTGTGATTACAAATTGTAGGGATTCGAAAAAAGGGTTGAAAAATAATGTTTGAAATAGAATTAAACAGACTTAGTTATTTATAATAGAAAGTTATTTCACTTTAAACCCATTGTAACTAAAATAACAATAATAACGTTAGGAATAAAGTTATTTTAGAGAAATAAAGCGAATCAAAGCAAATGTGTTATTTTGGAAATTATGGCGCTCTCGCTACTCAATATTCAGTACATTTCCCTTCAGCCACAATAATAATCTCAGTAACTACTGGAAATAAATTTACCATGGACCATTTTGTTTATAATAGCACGTAATAAAAGGCATTGAAGTTGTGTGAATATAACAGAAGATGGTTTACTGCTATTGCTTGAAATCCTTTTTTTAAATTTTGTCTTTAATTAAATGTCTGGTAACCTATATAATTTAACTAAAACGCTTTAAAATCTTACTGATTTAAAAACAAGTATTATTTTCATATTTGTTATACAACCGAGCAATAATATATAAATTAAATGAATGACAGCTTTAAAATTTTAATGTGGTTTCTGAACTAGCAAATTCCTAATTCTAATGACGTAATCTAATTTTTATTATTGGAGCTAGATAAAGTTTATTTATTGCATATAGAATAACGAGAAAATTAGAAACTGAACACTATAAAATTATAACCGTTTAAATGTGAAATTAATGATATTTTGATACAAAATTTCTGTTCAAGCGCTGGAATAACTATTGACACTTTAACATGTGTTGGTGACATGAATAGTAATGGAAGAGAAGAAAACGCCTTTAAAGTGACGTCGACTAATGAAGTTTTGCTTGTCAGCAAGTTTCCTGAAAGTAATAATAACTCGCATATTTCTAGGAGAGTAACTTTTAAAAACCTTATGTTAAGTTAAATTATAATAACGGTTAGGAGTGCAAGTGTCTAGATACCAATAAACTTGTATATTTGCTACACACAGTATTACGCGTTACAGAGAATCAAACTTGTTATTCGGTACACCTGTAAACAGAAAAAGAGTTCGGTGTACTGATATTCATACTCTTCACACATCTCCCTCCTGCTGGAGCGCCTGCAGCAACTCACCCGTGTGTTGCGTGTCCGTCAGGCGTAAGCCTACCGTGGGCCTGCAATGTGATAGGCCGATTCCCACTCAGACTGTTGACTATTTGAACTTGGTGTAAATGTTGTTCGTTTGAGCTTCGTGTATGTTGATCGGTTAAACTTAGCGTAAGATAGCTGTTTACTTGAAACGTTGGTCATTTGATCTAACCGATCGTTGTATTTGTATTTATATTTAGTTTTATCATTTTATTTTTGTTAGATTTTAATTATATTATATTTGTAATATGTAATATTGAGTTTTATTCTAGTCTTCATATTGTCAGATTTTTATTTTATTTACGTATCTATATAATCCTGTATTTATATTCATATTTTTAACACAATAAATTTATTTTTATACAAATACACGAATAGTCGCGGAGTGATACTTACGTCACAGTGCTGCGCATAAGGTTGTACGCATTGTCCGCGGTACGTCACGCAACCTTACGTGTGTAGATATTTGAGAAACAACTTCTACAGTTAGGATAGATTGGTTTTAAATTTATAAAATACTGTATATCTATATTAAAATATACCGAAAAAGTGTAAAGTCAGGTTAGGTTTGGTTTTAATTTTATACATTGAAATTCAGTTGTAAAATCACAAAGCATTTGCATAACTCTGCGCCTATTCACAACTTCGCGTAATTTTTATACATATATTTAAATATACTTATAAAGTCTCCAGTTAGGATAGATTTGGTTTTAAATTTATACAATACTGTATACCTATATTAAAATATACCTAAAAAGTGTCAAGTCAGGTTAGATTTGGTTTTAATTTTATACATTGAAATACAGTTGTATCACGAAGCATTTGTATCACTCCGCGCCTATTCACAACTTCTACATCCGCGCTGAATTTTTTTCGCTACTTTAAATTGAAAAAAAGTAACTTTCCGAGGTCAATTTAAAAAAAATTCTTGTAGATATCGGCCTATTTAATGATGTTAAACCATTTCCCAAAATATCGTATAGCGCCGGGCTTCTGCATTTTTACCAATTATAAAATCCTAATTAATATTCTACTTTAAAAAAAATCATCGTAAGGCTGCCTAATCATGCTAAAATTATTCATGTACGATTTCAAGTTCTCCTATCACAAACTCCTAACTTATGGCAATTGTTGATAAACCAAGCGTAAGATTGACCACAGATATTATGTAAGATATTCCACAAGGGCTTAATTTGCCCGTCAATTTGTTTTAAATTCCCAGATAGACGACGTGTAACATTTCATGATTCAATCCCTGGTGGCTTTCCTTTCGAAAACCTAATATACCAAGAATTTATATCAGTTTCTTAAACAATTAATGTAGAGTGTTTGATAATTACTATTTCAGGATCGTTTTCTTTAGATAATTTAGTTTATTTAAAATAAACTATTAAATAAATATCTGGTCATTTAATAATCTTCAGAGTCTGGCAACTTAGTAAGCTACAAACTATGAGTTGTTACTTAGCATAATCTGTAAATTATGGCGATTTCTGGTATTAGATCGAACTGAATTTATTCATGTGTAATAATGTAATTTAGTTTGTATGAAAAATTATTATTTAATATCAATGTTATTATTGAATTGAATGTTCAGACTTATAATTCCTATTATAAATATAAATTCAATGTGTGTTTTTATAGATACGTTTTTTTGTATCTACCCCAAATCCATAACTGTTTAGGGTAGATAAATTTGAGAATAAAAAAGTGAGACTACATCATATAAGCTTAGTAAATATTCTTTTATTTTGGTATAAGGAATACATATGTTATGTATAAATACTACAATAACAACAATAAATATTTGCATGCTTATATTTCATATTTTCAAACATATATTTAATAGGAGCTCATTAATCTAAGCTATCAATTTACTAATTACTTTTTTTTATAATTAATAACAAATTAAAATAAGTAAGAAATTTAAATACGTATAAATAAAGTTAAATAGAGAGTTTATTATAACGAGAAAAATTTTCTTCTCTTATATTTGTATGTATAGAATATAGGGTTTACATAGATAAGGTTTTGCTGTTAGTAAAATAGCTCTTGATACAAATAATCCAATCCTCCACCATTAGTGTGTTACCTTATGGTATTTTCACATTTATGTTCACAACTATATTTGTGTGTGTATATATATGTGTGTGTACACGTATATATAAGGAAATATAAATAATAACTTAAGTAAATTTAGTTTAATCAGTGAATTCAAGATGGTTACATCAAGAAACTTCAATAACTGAAGAGTGAGAACGTCTCGTCGTGAATAAATTCGGGAATAATGCATTTATTTTTGGAGATTGTTTAAACTAAAAATATTTTTATTTGACATTTATCAATTTTTTCCTGGTAAAGAAATATTACATATCATAAATATAATTTTAAATACTTTACTTTAGGTCAAGTAAGTGTTCGCAAGTTAAACATACAAGGGCTCGTTAAACCGGCAATAGTATTTTCTAAAACCCAAAGAGATAATATGTAAATTAGGACAAATTACAATGAACAGTAATAGATATTCTATAATATTGACGTAATAACTTGACGGTAGCTCGTATAATTATGTTTACAAAATTCATCACGTGAAGTACTTCACGTGTACTTCACGTGAATCATACTACATCACGTGAAGTACATTTCATTTACAAAGTACACATCTTTAAAACTAATTCAAAAGATAGTTAAGTTGTATCTGAAATAAACATCAAGTGTCATAGTAAATAAGTTAGTTTTACTTATAGATTTGTAAATATAGCTAACAACTAAATTTGATGTCCAAAAATGCAAGTTTTGGGTAAAGTTATTCCATTGAGTGTTTTGTTTACATAGCTTTATTATTTAAAAAAACGGATTTGTTAAGGAATATAAGAATAATTTGTTAAGGAATAACATTGAAAAACATGAATAATTCTCAAGTAAACTTGGTGTTTCATTGGTTACCTCTAACGACATTTTAACGAAATTAAAGTTCGATTTAATAAGTGTATATTCATAGGAGATATTTTATAATATTTCTTCAAGTGTTCATTATTATTATAATTATGTATTCATAGGGTACATGTATAAAAACTTTGACTTTATTCAACAAAACACTTTCCTAAAAATGAATTACAATGTTATTATTAATTTAATTAATCTTTACAGTTTATATTTGTATGTTCTGCAATGAAAATATACCAACAACCATTTAATAGTTAGTAACTCAATTGCTCTAACATAATAAATATTAACAATAATAATGTAGAAATCTGTTTACAATACCAATAAACCATTAGTTTCCACTGTTTGTTAAAACGGTTGTCATATTTTAGTCTAAAACCTTCCTGGTTTTGATTTAGGTTCTGAGTAAAAACAAATTTTTTGTCTATACATATTAAAGTTATTTTTTATTTTGCCAGATCCTTACAATGTAAAAGAACAAATATTTAAAGGGAAAATATATACCATAAGGGATGAATCCCGTTGTGAGTTTTTTACTTCTATGTTGCCCTTATGGTTACAAACTCCCATAGGCTTTTGTTTAATACCATCCGATTATTTAACTTTGTAGTTTTTTAAAAGTTATTTCGTTTATACTTTACAACGAATACAACTTATTTTATAATGAAGATAAAACTTTTCCTGATTAAATTGCTAATTTACTTGATATATTTCGAAACTTTGAGGAAAATCCACTTGAATTAATTCTTCCTTTGCTGCTCAAAGTATTCCCAACTTTAAAGTAACGCTGTCGAAATTAGTTTTCTAACAGAATACTACTTTAGTTAAAACGTGAAACATTACAAAGGAGAAAGAGACAGAGATGCAATTTCACCCTCGAACAATAAAGAAGTCAAGAGTTTTTAAAAAATTTCACTGTTCTAAGCAATATTATTAAGAGATGGGGGTCAGTGTTCCCAAAAGGCATTTTAAATAACAACTGTCCTAATATTAACGTTCCATATAAAGTTTTGGTTTTAATGTTGAAGGGCAGTGGTTGTACACCATTTTCCAGTATTGCAACTGTCATGTAGTCCTTTCAAAGGACTATATTGAAATCAAACCTCTTAGAAATTAAACTAATTTTCAACTTAAATTTATTGTTATTTTAATACGCTTAATACGGCTTCGCCTTTATATTACCATTTGAAGGAGGTTCTTTAAACAGTAAAGCAGAAATGTGTAAAAGTTTGTTTATGTATATATATATATATATTCCCTCTTTATTATATGTAACTTATTTGCTAATTCTAAATTTAATTTATATATTACATATGTTAATTTACTTTGTTTTTTTATATAATTCATTAATTTAATTTTTTATCCATATCTTCTCCGCTTGTATATTAATTTTTTGTGCTGCTTTACTTTTATTTTTTATTTTTTTATGTTGATTTTTGCATATTTGGGTATGATTTGTAATTGTATACATTTTTTATTGAAAAATATATTACAATTATTTCTCATCCAATTAGACCGCTTATTAATTTTAAAAGTGCACCTTCATATAAAATATCTAAAATGCTTGCCAAATATTTAGAATATTTTTCAATTCTAAATTCTTAAAAGACAAAATGAAATTAAATAGCAATCATATTATAAAAAATATTTATCACCTTATAGGGAAAATTAAAAATATAAAAGTAGATATTAATAGAACTAAACATTATTCAACAATTAGCAATACAAAATGGATATAAAAAAGAAACCATTAATAAATGGAATAATAAGATCCTTAAAAGAATGGATAATAATATAAATAAAAATTATTATTCAAATACTAAAGAAATTATTTGGTCCAAATTTTTATTTACCGGTTATAAAATCAAACCAATTATAAAATTATTTAAAGACACTAATGTCAAAATAGCCTATTACACTAATAACACAATTAATAATATAATAAATACAAACATTAAAATAAATAAAATTAATTAAACGGCGTGTATAGTATTAACTGTACAACATGTTCAAAATGTTATATAGGAAAAACAAAAAAGAAAATAAAGGACCGTTACAAGGAATATTTAAATGCATTTAAAACCACATATTTATAAATCTAATCTTGCAACACACTGTATAGAATGAAATCATGATTTTGCAGATATTATTAATATGAAATTAAATAAACACGTACAAAAAGGCTTAAAAATGAATATAATAGAAAACTTAGAGATATATAAAAATAAAATTAAGAACACACTAATAGAGGAACAAGCCCAGATTAAATCAAAACATAATACAATCTTTAGCGTATTGGATGACATTTTAAAAATAAAATATTAGGACAAATGGAAATATTAAAGTATATTTATCTAACAGATAAGATAACTGATACCGTTTACTGAGCATAGTACAATTATATTCAACAGTCTTACTCTAGTCACATAACTGGACAGTGATTTATAAATTTTAATAATGTAAATTAGCGAAAAGCTTCAATCAACAATAAAGTGAAGTAATACTCGTATATTCTTGTTTATGAAAATTATTTTATTTCACCATACATATTCAACAAGAAAAAATAATTCATATAAGGATTACAATATATATATATGGGGAGTGTAAATTATAAAGTACCAAAATAATATTAAAAAATACAATAATAAAAAAGTAGAGAAATCATAGAATTAATTCGTAGATATTTCAAACTAATCCTCATTTAAAATTACCCATACTTATGTCGCACTAAGCCCCTTAGGTAACAAGGTAGATGAAATTATAAATTATATTAAAATGAGGATCTCAGCCACAAGATTGCCGTATAGGACCATCTCTATTCATAAGATAAATTAGTATTTTCATCACCAATTCCAAGTTAAAAGGGTTGATAAAATTATTTTAAATTAGAATTCTTTCAAACAATCTTGATGGTATTTTATATAAATTTCATTTCTTTAGTTTACGAAATATTATTATTATTTTTTTTTACTATATATAAAATACGTGTAAATATTAAATAGCCTAACTTGAAATAAAATTATCTTTAAACTAATTAATGAGCAATGCCTAAATACATTCCAATAATAAATTGATAGAATATCTTTTATGTGCATTTCTTTAAATGCTAAAAACTCTAAATGCTGAAATTATACAATTTAAAATGTTGACAATTTTCAAAATGTAAATGAGCTCACATTGTAGCCTACTAAATAAGGAGTACTAAATGCTCTTAGCTTGAGTAAAGAAAAGATGGAATTTCTTGCGAATTCTATTCGCGTTTTTCAATATGGCCCTAGTAATATTTTTAGTGTATTTTAGTAGATAAATAGTCCTATTAGAAAAATGATATCAATATAGCCAAATGTTTTTTTTATTTCTGTTTTGAAATGTAAATATAAAAGTAAGAGCGATCTATGCTCACCCGCTTTATAATGATCATCTACGTGACATACCTACAATTCCTTCAATGCTACTATAGTTACGGCCGTGCTGTTTAGGTGTCACTAATAAGATAATTTCAATAAAGGTAATTGGAACAGCCTCTCTGCCGCTCATGGCAGTAAGTGTCTTGGTGCCTGCAGCGGTGAATTATACTGAGCAATTACAGTATCATTAGAGTGAAGATGTAGTGTCAAAATCCTCAGCCCATCCTCTTTACCATATGTATATAGCAATTTATACTATATAGATGAAATTTTATATAGTATTCCTATGTATAAAATATTTCTAAACAGATGTAGCTTTTACTACAGTGGAATTCTACAATAAACATTTATTACTTTATACTGAAATTATACTCATGTATAACATATTTTAGAAACAGTGTGTAGTTAGAGAAAATATAAGAAATGTAACATGTAGGCAGTATATATATATATATATATATATATATATATATATATATATATATATATATACATATATATATATATATATATATATATATATATATATATTTATATAATTATTTATATATATATATTTATATATATATATAAATATGTGTGTGTGTGTGTGTGTGTGTGTGTGTGTACATATATCTATTAAAAACAGGTGGTAATAATAACATTTAAACAATTATAAACTAAAATAAAATTTTAATGAAATTTTTGGAAAGAACCCCAATACGACACAAATAATGAAATATAACAAATAGGACCAGTTACTTAAGATTAAATACTTATGTACATTTGAATGACCTGTTCATCTTCATCAGAGGGTATTATTACAAACTTACCGCCTATAGAGGTGAGTTAGGGCTAGGCCCTTTATCTGCATTCATTAATTTGCTATTTGATTTGAATATAAAAATACTTTCATAACTATTACTCCCTTAAGTTATCTTAAGTAACTTGTTTTATTTGTTAATTGTGACTATTTTTTTGGTATTGGGGTTCTTTTTTCTATATTTTCATTGTAATATATTGTACCACTGTACTCTTGATATTGTATAAAATAAAATTATTAATTTATCTAACTTTGTAACACTATCAAGGCCGCAACTCGATGTGTAAAGTAATTCATTGCCACGTGTAATAATTTTCACCCCTTTGTCTATGGAGTTGATGGATTGCGCTTCCCGCCAAATCCGTTCACCGTTATAACTGCTGTAAGTCCGTTTTATCAGTACGCACATAAATTCACAATCCAGTTCGTTGAATTCTTTGACAATTTTATGTGATTTAGAGGGATTAATTTTTTACCATCAATTTGGCGTTGAAATTTTATATGTTGGGACTTGAATGTAAGTTTTATATACTGTTATTACGGTGAGTTAGTTTTCGGAAGTATTTATACTCGTACTATCATCAAAGTGAAGTTTATAATTGCAGATGAACTGAAATAAAATATAAGGTAAATACAAGGTTTTATTTAATATTTACACAGTAATAGTCTTTTTAAATTGAATCAGGCGTTTTTTATCCTCTTTCCACTTGAATGCATTCTTCTCTAGGAAAAGTCATTTCTAGAAATAAAGCCAAAATTTTAATATCTCTTTAAACTTTAACTATCTCATTATTTAGTAACTTTTAGCTTTAAATAAAACAATTAATATTATGAATTACAAGTAATTTGAATATTTTGTTACTTTTGAACAATAACTGTTTTAAAAGTGACTGACAAGTTGGTTGCCGACCTTACCTTTAAATTACTTCTTCTCTAAAGGCAAATAGCGCTGCATACAAAATTGTACAATCGCATAAAACCAAGATTTTATTACCTCACTTTAAAATAAAAAAATTAAAATTATGATTATAAAATAATCTATACATTACAAAATTAGATATTATTTACATCTGTTCTAAGTAGAGAGGAAGGATAGCACGATGAAAATCAATCAATTATTATCGTGTTTCTCTTAATAAGTTTGTAAACTTATTCTAACATAGTTTTTACGTGTCAATGAATGAAAATTGATTTAACATGTTGCCAAATTGTTTAATGTACTATTACAAGCAACATACAAACAATCATAGCTTAAGAAACTAAGCGTTGGTCGAAATTTTTAAAATGTTTAAGCAAAACTGTGAAGTTTTCCTTTGTGGGAATTGCGATAAAATAGGACCTCTCACATTACATTGCATGAAAGTATTTTGTTCAAAGTTCTAAATGACAGGAAACTAAGTTTCTTATAACAAAGTATACAAATAAAACGTAATTACAAGCCTAAAACGAAATAAAAAGGTCAATATTTCTAGCCCATATTGACAGCTACTCGGTCTAGTTACTATCCTAGATACGAATGAATGGATGCCCTTCGATGGTTATAAATCTGATACATCCCCGACACTAGACCCCCGTTACAAGCGCTTTATTTTCCCGCTTTCAGGCTTGTAACGTTCGGATATTGCATTGGACCATCCCTTTTCATATGTCTACTGAACATGGTACTCTAGAAATACAGGTATTCATAAAATGCCATAAAAGGAGGGAAAAAGTTTCATATATATTATCAAGTCAACATATAATTTAAACATATAAATATCCACGATATTGCATTAGTTTTTTTAGATTCACACATACACACACACACACACACACACATACACACACACACATATATATATATATACATATATATATATATATATATATATATATATATATATATATATATATATCGCAATATGTGTTCTTGTGTATTAATAAAGAACAAAAGTCAAAATACATACAAGAATTATATTTGAATTTACAATTGCAAATTCAAATATAATTCTTGTATTTGTATTTTGACTTTTGTTCTTTATATATATATATATATATATATATATATATATATATATATATATATATATATATATACACAGTAGTATGAATGAATATGTGGGTTGATAATATAGTTACCATATCTATTTCAAATTAGTAATGTTTCATGGCTAGTTCTTTGCCTTCATCACGTTTGTTTGCTATAAAAATCAAAGTCTTTATATGCCACAGTCAAATGTCAAACCTCTCACAGATCAGTAACAAATTTCTTTACTATATATATCAGATATTTAACCCATTACAGGATAGGGGCTCCTTATTTTTAGAATAATACTTTCAGGATACTTAGTTGCCCACGGAGTTGTGAAATTCAGAATAAAAATTCCATAGAGCATCCTTAGTTAGACACAACAAAACCTATATCAGTGGAAAGCTAAAATTATAAACCTAATCTTCTTGTAAGTATAATAAATTTGTTTACAAATTTTAGTTAGATGCAAAAATATTGATTAACAATAATGTTTAGAAATTCTGTGAAAATAACTAGTTGTTTTTACTAAAAGACAGGAAAGTCATTCTATTCAAATAATATCTCTAGGTTATTTTCCTGTTGAGAAAAAAATAGATTTTTAACAGAGTTTTTCATGTTTTTTACTGAGCACGTCCCTCATAGAATATTATTTGCATTCCAGTAGTTTTCCCCTCAAAATGCTTTACCTAAGGTTGAGTCTACTGACTACCAGTCAATGTGGAATTATGCTCTAATAAAAATACATAAAAGTGGCATACTATTTACACTAACCCAAACTTGTATATACACATTATTATTACCAAGAGATATATCGGTCCAATGAATGCTTCGTTACACATGAGCCAATAATATTTGTTCAAACGTTACTATTCTTATTATGTCAGGATGTGAGAAGTTGTTAGGCTCTTGAGTTTTGGAATTTGTTAGTATCTATAGACCTTTTGTATAATTTATATGTAATATACTGTGATAAAATTTACATTATATTCTGCTAGATGTTTTTACATAGACTTTTATGATGTTTGTATTTTTATCCAAAATCGGCCGCTTTGTAAATTGTGGAGATTTTTCAAATACGTGAATAGGCCATGTAAAGTATAATATAGGCCTAGTAAATAAATGCTCATTACAGTTATCAATTAAATATTAGTTACATTAAAAAAATTGAAGAGATTTCAGTATCGAAAAGAAAACCAACTAAGGTGGTATGATTTCGTAGATGTTTTTGCTCGTATGGTATTGGTAATTTTATGTTAAAAACACAAGTGTATCTATTAGGATTTTATTGTAATTGAATATTCAAACTCTGTTGTCATTGGCACTGTTAAATCGATAATGACTTAATGAGTCTATATTATCAAGAATGCACAAACACCTCCTACATTTATTCACAGACCATTAATTTATGTATCGTTGCAATCCCACCGAATCTGAAATTTTCAAAAATATTTATCTTTATTATTTAAAAGTAGCTATATAAGTATTAGGTTTTTTAAAATATATTTTAAATCTAAATCTAACATTTTTTATTTTGGCCTATGATGGTTTCAACCCGGCGAGTTCCAGAACGGTCCTGTTCTAGCTCGCGGATATGTGAGTGGATTTAATTATCTAAAACCTATCAATACCCTAATCGTCACTACCTACGGCGTCACTTTGATACTACCTATTTGTTGAAGTCGCCACCCTGTTAGGAGGATCTTTAAGGGCAATAAGGTAAAACTAGTTATTCTCCAGGTTTCCTGTAAGGCAGAACGATTACCCCTAGTTGGCTAAAATGAGGATACTGATCTCTGAGGTAGAAAATCCTCCATTCTGAAAGCGACATAGAATTCTGGTGAGCCATTGGTATAGCCTATAGGGCGAACAAATTATTAATACAGGGCTTAACCAGTTCCAACAGTTCATCTGAGTATATAGTAAATAGCAAGGATGTTTAAAATATAATTCCTGTGAGACGAGAGTACAGTTTCTTGATAATGGTTAAACAAATAAATATGTTTTCGGCGATAGCAATGAGAGTGGGTAGGCGTCCTAGAATTTACTATCTATATCTTATTGTATTGCATTACAATCTTAAAGTTTTGGGCTGTTTCAAGTTGAATGTTTGTCACTCAATTAGTGTTACCACAAATAAAAGTGACGAAAACAGAGTTTCAAACTTAGTATTTGATTCATATTAAATCCTAATCTGAATAAATCATAAATTATCTATAAAACTACTTAGTACCGAATACAGTTTTAAATCATGCTCGTCATGTGTCTACAGTTACTCAGTTATCAAGACTGATACAGTGTGAGTGTATTTATAAGTACTTATGCATGTATTGAAAAGAACTTTATTTTATTACTACTAACTAACGTAGAGGAATTTTTTTCAAATATAAACAATCATTTTCATCTAAAAAACGTAATGTTTACTTATTAGGTTGAAGTTAACGACATCCATTGGGGTATAACATTTTATTCTAAAATTGCGTCGTCAGGTTTCGTAAATGACATGGAGAGTGTTATTATGCTTTTCAGATTTTATTACACAATTAAGTCTAACGAGTTTCACGTCGAGACACCTTTACCACACTTCCATCCTTTCATGACTACCTAGCTATCAATAAATATAAAGTAAATATTAAATTAACTCAAACATGGTTTTTACAAATGATTTTTTCTACTATTCAGGACATTTGCTGAAAAACTGCCACTATTGAACGTAAGTAGTAGCCCTATGCTAAAAGTTTGTTTTAAGTGAAAACCTAACACTATGAGTTGATAGTTGGTCGATGATGTCCATTAACCAATTACCTTAATTTATATATATATATATTTCAGTAACAATAATCTTTAACAAAATGCTTTATAATTGTTTATTTTAAATTATATACATTTTAATAAGGTAAGTTTTATTGACAAAATATATTTTGTGAATAATTATTAACATTAGTGTTGTCATAAGGCTTACTGTTGAAAAAATAAACCAAGTTAGTGTATATTAAACATTGTTCACTCTTTATTCTGTATAACACTTCTATTATTATACGTGCAATTATTAAAATAAATTTTGAAAAATATTATACTAGTACCTGAATTCTGCCACGCTTTGATGTGACACGTTGTGGCTGCGTTAATGAGAATTTTAAATTACCATACACTTTATTGATTAAATATATTTTATAAACAATTTTCAACGTTAGAGGTGACATAAAGGTTATTGTCGACTAACATTAACCAAATTAGGGAACTTTAAATGTTCATTTTTTATTCTATGTGCGCGTGGAGTTTATTTTGTAAAATATTATACTATTATGGAGAAATTATCCTTATTTTAGTTTTTTAGCGTGATTCATTTAATTAGTATTACTATTGTAATATATTTCCGAAACAAGTTGCAATAAACTACTAAACCATATGTTAAAACACGATGGAAGATCTCATATTATACATTCCCAGGATAAAAACGAAATTTTTTTGAAAACCTAAAACTAACACATCACAATCACTATGTTTTATACAAGCTAAGGTTAAAATGAAAGGAATAAATTACAACGTTCGGACATCAATCACATAAAGTAGAACAGGGTGACATATGAGGGAAAGAGAGGGGAAAAACAGTGAACAAAGAAATAATTTAACAAATTTGTAAATCATCGACAATAATGTATTACAAGAATATCATAACTGTAGAATGTTTTCTTTTCACAATTATTCTCAAACGTATTTTCATATGCAAAAAGTATACTTTTCTCTCTATACAGAGAGAATAAAGAGGTTCATAAAACTTTCGGGACTTTTATTTGAATATTGGGTTAATTATTCTGTTGCAGATTATGCACAGAAACTACAAAATGCTGTGCAATCTGAAGTAACGATGAAATTATTCGTTAATATATATTCTGTTAAGTAAAAATTTGCTAACCAAAAATAATAATTATAATAGATGTTCTTCTAACTATAATAATGATAATAATGTAAGACTCGGTAGATGTTTATTTTATATATGCATAATATTTATGCACTAATATATGCACTAATATTTAATACGCATGTACTTACATTTAAAACATTGTTTTTTTCTAAATACCCACAGAGTAAAATGATGGTATTTTAAAGGATGGAATTGTTAGAACTTTTTATAACCTCTTGACCATAACCTAGGACAGGTTTTCTCCTCTTATATTTCAATAGCTGTGAGAATACACTCACATCTAGTCATGTGATGTGAAAGCTTTTAAAATGTGCTCAGGAGCCAACCTACTCAAGTAAGCGAGTCCAGAAAACTAAATGGGAAACACGGTTTGTTTCTGAAGCACGAGGTACACGTATGGACTGAGGAAGGTTTTTTTCTAAATAAGATATTTTTAAAAAATTCAACTAAAGACGATACTGAAAAACAATGTTTATTAAGAATATCTAAGTCACAAAACGTAAGCTTAAAATATACCATTGTGATACACTTACTACGTGGTTGAAGAAGTGGTTCGATAACACTTGATACCTTTTGGCAAGGGTAGATGTGAAGATGGGTAATAATATCTCATGCCAGTTCGAATATCAGGCAGAGGTGTAGGACTGGCTATTGGGCAGATTCTATAAAACGTATTGTAGAAGTTTAAATATATATATATATATATATATATATATATATATATATATATATATATATATATATATATATAAATAAATATATATATATATATATATATATATATATATATATATAATATACATACATAGCTACATACATAGCTTCAACAATACCAACTACTATTTAGGCTTCATATCTTCGATATCATTTATTCATTCATTTTGTTTAAAGTGTATATTCACTTACTTACACATGCTATGTATTTATCTTTAAGGTAATTTAGCGGTACCAAATTATTTCGTTTTATCTACCGAGATATTTTATTTCAATTGAATATTCTCTCAACGTTTTATTTCAGATAGATTATTTCAATGATATACTATTCTATCCTATTTGTAAAATAAGCATGTAATTTAATGAATGATAGAATCCTCAGATTAAAAGCATCTGAGACTTTACTTTTATCTAGTATAAAGATAATGTGAAATTCTGAGTTATTCAATGAATTAAAACTAGTATTTATTCTTAGAATAACAAGGAATAAAGCAAAAACCGTTTAATATATCTTTCTTGCTGTCTTTTAAATTAATACTGTCAACTGAGTTCGGCAGAATCAGATATTTCGTATATTGCTTTATCATAAATGAGGTAGAGAGAAATATATGTCTGCGATCGACTTCTGTCGTTGACAATTTGTTAATAAGATCTTTTAAAAATCACCACACTATGTGTTAAGACATTTTGCTGAAATCATTTACAATTTTTAAAAGGTATGAAATAAAGTCGAAGATTTTATTGATAAAAATTTATTTAATCATGGATACTGTTTTCTGGCGTTGGTAAATATTTTAAAACAAATGTGTAATAACTGTTCTACTAAATCTATAACAACCCGAGAGTTAATCGCATGATTATTGCCTAACAAATATTATCTCGATGAGTTAGTTTTTTTCTAAAAATAAACATTTCTATTGTAACAAAACTACCATCCGTTACTGGTGAATGATGTATGAATTTAAACAAAAATCTGGTTATTTAATAATAAATGTATATTTTTTATACATTTTATTTGTAACGTTTTATAGATGTCAGGAAAGGAAAATTCTCAATATGATATAAATCTAAATTTACGAACTTATAACTGAAGTTATTACAATATATTTGTGTTAACTAACTGCATTGAATGCTCTGATTATCTTGTTAACAATATGTTTAAACTTTGCAGCCACAAAGTACATTGCTTTTATATTGTAAAGTACTGAATGATATAGAAATATGCTTTTTCATGAATTTTGAAAACTGTGTTCAAATAAAGGTACTTTAAGAAAAACGTGGTTACATTACTTTTGTAATTAAAAGCGATACATATCTAGAGCTAAACGGTTATCAGTTTCGTACTACAAACCGTTCATCAACTCATATGACGAAAACTATAAAAGGCTATTTATAGATGAGCAATGGCCAGAACACAGCTGTTTCTTTTAAAAGGGTAAAACGCTTTTGCAGTAGTTATAATTTTTCAACTACAGACTTCGTGCATTGTGCAGAAAGCGTACATACAAAGTTACATAGAAATTTTTCCGTGCAACATGTATACGTAACGTGCAGGCTTTACCATTTATATAAGTCCCAACGATGTTTGAGTAGAGTGGGGAGAACACACTCCACTTCCTTTATACAAAGGAATATTTTTAAAAAATTTTTTATTCTTAGGAATATTTAATGATTTAAGAAGTATGTTTTTTTAAAAATATTCGATTCGTTTTTGTTTGTCTCAAGATTAAAAATGCCTTGAAAAGTTTCCACAATTTATATAGCTTAGTACTGAAAATAAAATAATATAAAAAAAATGTTGATGGTTCCTATTGAATTGCTAAAATATTCAATTTTAGCCACAAAATAATTGAAACTAATAATAATACTATTATATTTTGAAATAACAGTTATGGGTTATAGTTTAAAATTTTACTTGAATTTTAAGGGTAGAAATTAATGTCAGGTGCAGCAAAATAAAGGGGAAATATCTTGTCTATATATGAATAAAAAAGCTAAATTTTATTAATGTAGAAAGACCAGAATTTTTAATATTACAGTTCTAACGACATTTTTACAGCACCAAAATGTTAAGCTAAAATCACCATTTTTTTATCTAAAGTAAATATTATTCTATAGGCTATAGTATACAGACTTTAAAGATTGAAATAAAATCATGCCCTAATGTAAAACAGATACTGATCCTATTATAGTAATTTTTGAAGAAAATATTTACTAAACGCTATATTTCAAATACTCATGTGAGAGACTTTGGGCTAATTTAAAGAACTCCCTATCTTAATTAATCACAATAGTCAACATTAAATAAAAATGTAAGTCATTTTTTCTATCAAAACCAATCATCAGATTTTCATCATTGCAGCAGGTTTATTTAGCAAACAGTATGCGCCACCAACATTATTCATTGCAGTTACCATGGCAACGCTACATTATAATGATGTGCAAACAATGCCTCACGCAGTTCAGTTGTAATAAAGAACCTCACAAAACACAAATATATATATTGATTACTTGTTGCACTAAAGCTGGGAAGCAATTTGTAACTGTATAGTTGATATTACTAGAGCCTAATATTTATAGGTGCTACTTCAAAATATGAGTGTTAGAACGTAATCTGTTTATTATCCCGCAATCGTAAAAGTAAAATGTATAAAGTACTAGCTGACACGGCGAATTTTGTACAGCCTAAAAGTTAATGAATGGCGTGATTCCATTAGCTAAACTGAATTTAATATTTTATTAACACTATAATTGCTGAATATATAGTAGTCGATCGAGAAAAGTCTGACAAACAAAGTTCTTAATTAAATGTTACTTATTGCTTTCAAACATAAAATATTGTTTGTATATTGTACGAAATTCGGACCTATTTCTCGTTTTTTGATGACATTTTTTACGGACATAGATTTGAATTTTGTTGGGAAATAATTAATGATTGTTGACTGTTGCTTAGCAATAAAAAATTGGAATAAATTTAGTGAAATATCTGAAGATATGGTGGAAATTTATAGTTTATGCTATTTTGTCACTTAAGAACTTCATATAGAAAAACTGTTGTCACCAGAAACCTTCGCCGGAATGTACTCAACAATTTCCCAAAGTTTCATGGCGATCAGATCAGTGGTTTAGTAATGTGCATAAGGCTCTTACATACATACGTACACACAAACATTCACTTATATATATATATATATATATATATATATATATATATATATCAGCTGTACCGGCGAAAAATCATATCGCCTAAAATTAAATGAATTGCATGGTAACATTAGTTAAACTTAATTTAGTATTTAATTAACTTAATTATAGATGAACTTATAGTAACCTGATTGATTGTTATTTATTGAAGTGCACTCGGATGTAAAATATTTTTTGCATATTGTACAAAAAATCACTGGTTTTTGGGCGTTATAATTGTACAAAAATTGGTTTTAAAATGTGATGGAAAATAACTTTAGAGTTGCCTAGCAACTCACATTTGTATTGAATTTAATGGAATTTCTTATAATATTATTTATATTCAATTTAAAGCTTATTATTCAATTTCATAATATAAAATTATTATAAAAATTCAATATATTTTACCTACTATAGCATATTTTAAAAGTCAATTTTAATTCTGTTTTATTGTATGATATTGTTTTATTTATTGGGCATATTTACATAAGATTTCATATTGAAAAAATACTTTATAATCTTACAAAACCTCCGTTTTTTACCCATTACGTCAAACTATATGAGTATCATTCGCACACTTAAAAGTACTACTATCCCGCCTATTTACTTTAAGTACTGTTTGACAATAAAGTTAATAATTAGGCCCGTTGATTGGGTAATAAATTCAGTTCAGTGGAACAATAGAGTAATGGAATGATGGTCGCTCGATGTCTCTGGTAAACCTACTACACCGTCATTGCACTTAACATCTGAGGAATGTGACAGATGGCGTGTTACACAGGGTACTTTTAGCTTAACATTTTGGTGCTGTAAAAATGTCGTTAGAACTGTAGTATTAAAAATTCTGTTCTTTCTACATTAATAAAATTTAGCTTTTTTATTCATATATAGACAAGATATTTCCCCTTTATTTTGCTGCACCTGACATTAATTTCTACCCTTAAATTCAAGTAAAATTTTAAACTATAACCCATAACTGTTATTTCAAAATATAATAGTATTATTATTAGTTTCAATTATTTTGTGGCTAAAATTGAATATTTTAGCAATTCAATAGGAACCATCAACATTTTTTTTATATTATTTTATTTTCAGTACTAAGCTATATAAATTGTGGAAACTCTTCAAGGCATTTTTAATCTTGAGGCAAACAAAAACGAATCGAATAGTTTTAAAAAAAACATACTTCTTAAAACATTAAATATCCCTAAGAATAAAACATTTTTTAAAAATATTCCATTGTATAAAGGAAGTGGAGTGTGTTCTCCCCACTCTACTCAAACATCGTTGGGACTTATATAAATGGTAAAGCCTGCACATTACGTATACATGTTGCACGGAAAAATTTCTATGTAGCTTTGTATGTACGCTTTCTGCACAATGCACGAAGTCTGTAGTTGAAAAATTATAACTACTGCAAAAGCGTTTTACCCTTTTAAAAGAAACAGCTGTGTTCTGGCCATTGCTCATCTATAAATAGCCTTTTATAGTTTTCACCATATGAGTTGATGAAAGGTTTGTAGTACGAAACTGATAACCGTTTAGCTCTAGATATGTATCGCTTTTAATTACAAAAGTAATGTAACCACGTTTTTCTTAAAGTACCTTTATTTGAACACAGTTTTCAAAATTCATGAAAAAGCATATTTCTATATCATTCAGTACTTTACAATATAAAAGCAATGTACTTTGTGGCTGCAAAGTTTAAACATATTGTTAACAAGATAATCAGAGCATTCAATGCAGTTAGTTAACACAAATATATTGTAATAACTTCAGTTATAAGTTCGTAAA
This sequence comes from Prosapia bicincta, assembly GCA_036971475.1. NCBI lineage: Eukaryota > Metazoa > Arthropoda > Insecta > Hemiptera > Cercopidae > Prosapia > Prosapia bicincta. The sequence goes on from JBAIZL010000002.1 coordinate 313,814,635, forward strand.
TTTAGATTTATATCATATTGAGAATTTTCCTTTCCTGACATCCTATAAAACGTTACAAATAAAACGTATAAAAAATATACATTTATTAATAAATAACCAGATTTTTGTTTAAATTCATACATCATTCACCAGTAACGGATGGTAGTTTTGTTACAATAGAAATATTTATTTTTAGAAAAAAACTAACTCATCGAGATAATATTTGTTAGGCAATAATCATGCGATTAACTCTTGGGTTGTTATAGATTTAGTAGAACAGTTATTACACATTTGTTTTAAAATATTTACCAACGCCAGAAAACAGTATCCATGATTAAATAAGTTTTTATCAATAAAATCTTCGCCTTTATTTCATACCTTTTAAAAATTGTAAATGATTTCAGCAAAATGTCTTAACACATAGTGTGGTGACATTTTTAAAAGATCTTATTAACAAATTGTCAACGACAGAAGTCGATCGCAGACATATATTTCTCTCTACCTCATTTATGATAAAGCAATATACGAAATATCTGATTCTGCCGAACTCAGTTGACAGTATTAATTTAAAAGACAGCAAGAAAGATATATTAAACGGTTTTTGCTTTATTCCTTGTTATTCTAAGAATAAATACTAGTTTTAATTCATTGAATAACTCAGAATTTCACATTATCTTTATACTAGATAAAAGTAAAGTCTCAGATGCTTTTAATCTGAGGATTCTATCATTCATTAAATTACATGCTTATTTTACAAATAGGATAGAATAGTATATCATTGAAATAATCTATCTGAAATAAAACGTTGAGAGAATATTCAATTGAAATAAAATATCTCGGTAGATAAAACGAAATAATTTGGTACCGCTAAAATACCTTAAAGATAAATACATAGCATGTGTAAGTAAGTGAATATACACTTTAAACAAAATGAATGAATAAATGATATCGAAGATATGAAGCCTAAATAGTAGTTGGTATTGTTGAAGCTATGTATGTATATATTATATATATATATATATATATATATATATATATATATATATATATATATATATATATATATATATATATATATATATATTTAAACTTCTACAATACGTTTTATAGAATCTGCCCAATAGCCAGTCCTACACCTCTGCCTGATATTCGAACTGGCATGAGATATTATTACCCATCTTCACATCTACCCTTGCCAAAAGGTATCAAGTGTTATCGAACCACTTCTTCAACCACGTAGTAAGTGTATCACAATGGTATATTTTAAGCTTACGTTTTGTGACTTAGATATTCTTAATAAACATTGTTTTTCAGTATCGTCTTTAATTGAATTTTTTAAAAATATCTTATTTAGAAAAAAACCTTCCTCAGTCCATACGTGTACCTCGTGCTTCAGAAACAAACCGTGTTTCCCATTTAGTTTTCTGGACTCGTTTACTTGAGTAGGTTGGCTCCTGAGCACATTTTAAAAGCTTTCACATCACATGACTAGATGTGAGTGTATTCTCACAGCTATTGAAATATAAGAGGAGAAAACCTGTCCTAGGTTATGGTCAAGAGGTTATAAAAAGTTCTAACAATTCCATCCTTTAAAATACCATCATTTTACTCTGTGGGTATTTAGAAAAAAACAATGTTTTAAATGTAAGAACATGCGTATTAAATATTAGTGCATATATTAGTGCATAAATATTATGCATATATAAAATAAACATCTACCGAGTCTTACATTATTATCATTATTATAGTTAGAAGAACATCTATTATAATTATTATTTTTGGTTAGCAAATTTTTACTTAACAGAATATATATTAACGAATAATTTCATCGTTACTTCAGATTGCACAGCATTTTGTAGTTTCTGTGCATAATCTGCAACAGAATAATTAACCCAATATTCAAATAAAAGTCCCGAAAGTTTATGAACCTCTTTATTCTCTCTGTATAGAGAGAAAAGTATACTTTTTGCATATGAAAATACGTTTGAGAATAATTGTGAAAAGAAAACATTCTACAGTTATGATATTCTTGTAATACATTATTGTCGATGATTTACAAATTTGTTAAATTATTTCTTTGTTCACTGTTTTTCCCCTCTCTTTCCCTCATATGTCACCCTGTTCTACTTTATGTGATTGATGTCCGAACGTTGTAATTTATTTCTTTCATTTTAACCTTGTATAAAACATTGTGATTGTGATGTGTTAGTTTTAGGTTTTCAAAAAAATTTCGTTTTTATCCTGGGAATGTATAATATGAGATCTTCCATCGTGTTTTAACATATGGTTTAGTAGTTTATTGCAACTTGTTTCGGAAATATATTACAATAGTAATACTAATTAAATGAATCACGCTAAAAAACTAAAATAAGGATAATTTCTCCATAATAGTATAATATTTTACAAAATAAACTCCACGCGCACATAGAATAAAAAATGAACATTTAAAGTTCCCTAATTTGGTTAATGTTAGTCGACAATAACCTTTATGTCACCTCTAACGTTGAAAATTGTTTATAAGACATATTTAATCAATAAAGTGTATGGTAATTTAAAATTCTCATTAACGCAGCCACAACGTGTCACATCAAAGCGTGGCAGAATTCAGGTACTAGTATAATATTTTTCAAAATTTATTTTAATAATTGCACGTATAATAATAGAAGTGTTATACAGAATAAAGAGTGAACAATGTTTAATATGCACTAACTTGGTTTATTTTTTCAACAGTAAGCCTTATGACAACACTAATGTTAATAATTGTTCAGAAAATATATTTTGTCAATAAAACTTATCTTATTAAAATGTATATAATTTAAATTAAACAATTATAAAGCATTTTGTTAAAGATTATTGTTACTGAAATATATATATATATATATATATATATATATATATATATATATATATAAATTAAGGTAATTGGTTAATGGACATCATCGACCAACTATCAACTTATAGTGTTAGGTTTTCACTTAAAACAAACTTTTAGCATAGGGCTACTACTTACGTTCAATAGTAAAAAAAAATCCTTTTCAACTCATGAAATATACCTGTTAGCAACTATCTCAACCTACATAAGAAGGAAGATAGTCAAGGAAAATAATAAGATTATTTAAATTCAGATACATTTTCGTATCTTAAACATGAAAAATAAATACAAAAAATTATTTTTATGCTTTCTAAAATGATAGGGATCAAATACGATTGTACCCACCATTGTTATTTGAAAATTAGTCATGGCAAAAAAATATAAATCGTAAGTAAAATTTTAGGTAAAGGACTTATTTAAAAATTTTTGTCAATCAAAAATTAAAACATTTTTAATTTTAAATGGTCTAATAAAAATATAGGTAACAAATTTATTTTGGCCTATCATATTTGTAAATATTGTTGGTACCTAAATATGAAATTATTTAATTTCAACTTTAAAATAAATGTATAAAGAGCACAATTATATACAATATTTTCTTACAGTTCATAGTAATATTGGACGACGTAATATCGGAATATTGAAAATGTGAATATTTTCTTTAACTCTCGTGTAAATCTAATTCAAGCAATTTTAACCGCTTATTTGCTTAAACAATTCCATTTAATCTCATATCAATAATATCACATTCGTGTTGTTCAAGATAGCTGTAATATTGTTTTGAAAAATATTTTAATTGTCTATCTGTTTGGTTGTTGTGAAAGAATTGACGGCTTTCATAAACCAGGTTGTTTCGTTTATTAAAAAGATGAATCATGTTTTTCAGCAGCAATACGATGTTTAATTAAAAACGTGAGTTTGTTATGGTATACGCAGTAGATACTACCTGCTGTTCAATTTAACACTTGCGTAAAGTGTACAAAACAAAACGATTAAATTCCATTCCTTTACTTTTCGTATAAAGCTACAATTTTTATAACAGTTACATGTTTTTACTTTTCATCATCTGTACTTGAAGTAGTGCAAACTTCATCCTCTGTACTTGAAGTAGTGCATATAACCTTTAGTTATTCTTATACTATAGAAGAAAGATATATCCCTTACTGTTGCTTTTTCCTAAATAAATATCTATTTCTCTGACATTGATTACTGAAGGTAATGCTGGTAAAATGATCCTTCATTATAGAAAGATACTTCAATATAGTAAAAATTAAGAAAGAAGAATCTGAGAGCATACAAATACAACTTCTTTTTTAGAGACTATATTGGATTAATCCGGAAATAATTTTCTCTGCCCAAGTGACTACAGCGCCTAAGTGAGAATCAGGGTAAGAACCTACGGAATAGCTGGAGTACTGAGTTTTGAACAGTATTTAAATAAAGTATCAGGTATTTATCTTTATTTATATTTTAGTTTAAATCATTTTCGACATTAGTTCTCCTTAATGAAAACAGTGTCATAAATTGAACACTCTTGTAAGAAGACTTCCAAACAATACAGCATAATGTTTTCATAGTGTTTGAATAGCTCGCAATTTACAAAAAATATTTTTTGTAACACATGTATTAATGCTTGTTTTGTATCAGTAATATTTCGAACAGAAATAGATTCTAAATTACGAATAGAATTTAAAAAAAATTTAAATATAAGCTTAAATGTTTGATATTTTAAGAGATTTTTATCCAATGTATTTTCTTTAACACTAAAAGTTACAACTTTAAACTTAGAATAATAAAGCATGTAAACATTTACATTTATTATTTGCAGGGAAGTACGTTTTTAAGAACTGAATTTGTTACTTTTGAAATTCATAAAGTAAATTGAAATTTAATAGTAATAATATGCCTACTATATTATGTTATTAATTAATTATGGACATGTTAGAATGTGTGATTGTTTTAATTATAAAACAGACAATTTAATTTTAAATCTATGGAGCAGCATTGAACAACGAAAATGATTATATGAAACGTTTAATAATTCAATATATGACTTAAAACCCTATAACGTTGATTACACAGCAGGACAGTGAAGTAATAAACCCCCATTTATGTCCACAATCTCACCCATTTTGCAACTCTTTCCATTTTATTGGAAACATCACGTGATGTTAATTAAAGCAAAAATGTAAAGCAACATTTTGACACTAATTTATCAAGAGACAAAAATATCTTACATCGTTTAATATTTGCTGTAAAGAAATATTGTTTTGGGTTGTTTTCTTGAACCCAAACCATGGTTGTTTAATATCTTTTACGTATATTTTTGAAGTAACACTCGTATGTAAACAAACCCCTTCGGAGTAAAATATAGTGTCAAAAGGTGGAATTTTTTGGAGCTAAGGGAGATCATGCAATAATTAAGTTTATTAATTATAAACTTTTATATGTAAATTTATAATGTGTTTGTAAAGAATTAGTATTATTTCAAGGGTCATAAGTTGTACGACCTCTGTAAATAGAAGATTGAATTACCTAGGTAGGTAGTAGAAATAGATTGAGGTAAGTTTTTGAGGCAAACTTTTGAGAAGCAATTTTATACTGTTGTTAAATACTTTTTTAGGGTTTACGAAAAGACTCACAATTTACGTAATCTAGGATTTAAATACGATATTGTGACAAAAGAACCGTGTATTCTATGTATGCAAGATTGTTTTAACAATATTTGTACAAACAAATTAAATTTGAAGACCTACAGACTTGAAATTTTACATATAGGTCAAGACTGAATGACAATAAAACATTCACACCCGTTAGGTTTGTTTAAACATAATTCAATTATAAATAAACTAGATTTGCTTGTGCGCCTGTGTACAACATCGGAACTTGTGTTTCGCGTATGCACACGACCCCCACCGCCATAAATACAACCCATAAGAATACGTTTGTGATTTGTAATGGAGATGGATCTGACATTGCATTCTTTCAAATGTACATAAACATGTACAACATATAATTATTTGTTTAAATCTTTAATTTGTTTTTCAGTGTTATAAGACTTATAGAGTTTTAACTATTCTAGGGAGTAAGACGTAACATTTTGAACTTCTGCATTGGCAGCTAAGCAGGATGTGAAATGGTAATTCACTATATATGTCCCTCTCAGAGCCTCATAAATATACACAAAAATGATTAAAAGCTTCATCCGGGCATAAGACTAAAAAAAAACAGAAAATAAAAAATTAAATGAAAAATGTTTTTTAGTATACCACGTTTTTAAATAGAACTAAAAAATATAAACTAATGTTTCACGGTTCCTCAAAAGTTTTGAGGTTGAATTGTTAGTGGCTCTTTGTAAGACTTGGAGAGAAAAACGTGAGATTCAGCGAGTAAATATTACAGTAAACAATCCAGAAATTCACAGCTGACTTAATAGAAATGGAAATTGGATTCACTATAATTTAATTAATTTAACCCTCCTTAACTATCATGAATTGCCTACACTCAACCTTTTTCTCTAAAAGTCTTTTTTATTTGATATACAGTCTATTTAGATTAACTATTGGTAAATCCAAGAAGCATTTGTTAATGTTATGTATGTATTTAACACACACGGTTTCTGAATATGTAGTGTTCTTCTTTCCCACAAAGTAGATAAATTGTACATTTTCTTAATGTTTTCATCAATAAAACGGTTTTTCATGTAAAACTCCCTTTAATTTTACGCCTTCGTGATTTTACCTTGGGAACGATTTCTGAGTAAAACGTTTTTTATATTGTTCAGTGTCAACACTATAATATATTTTGTTGTCTTATTATCTTCTAATTAGGGGCTAGTGCTCCCTAATTTCATTACAATTCTAAAGGATTGTTATTATATGTTCACTAAAGTATTCTTCGTAGCTATATGTTGCATATTCTAGTAATCTTGATACAAACTCAGCAAAGAGTCCAGAGATTGTTTCCTATCATGTACACCCATTCATGTAAATTTAGCGATTCACCAAACTCAATCAATTTGTTCTCGCTGTTAAAATTGATATTTCCCCCATCTGTTTTTACTTTAAAGTTGTGCATTTCTTCTTCTAGCATTGGCTTATTTAAATAACAATATATTCTTGTTATCGGGACATTATTTGAAAGTAAATGCAATTTTCTTTAACTAGTCATTTTATTGCTGAGAGGCGATCAACAGCAATTTACAGTAATTCTTTGCAGTTATAATGAAGTTTATTATTAAAGGACACTCTAAAAGTGTCGTAGTAAAAAAATTATGTGACTTTTAGTTGTTTTTAAAATGAAGGTTATATACATAAGTGTCCTAAATTAATTATAAAGGTTACTTGTAAAGTACATACTTGTTGTTACATCCTAGCTGTTGAGTATATCATTGTAACCCGCGCACACAAACACTTAAACACTCACATACAAGCAAACATTGTTTTTGTAGAACCATAAGACTGTATGAACAACTAAATACTAAATGATCCATAATGTATTTTAAAACAAAACATATCCTGAACCTTTTCTATATAATTATTCATTGTTTACCTAGTGCGTTTAGATAAACCGCCTAAATACAGTTTCAAATCTCAATTTACATGGAAATAATTTATATCACGGATTGCATGCAACGTATCATACCTCCATTGTTATAACAAACCAGTGACGACGATAATTCATAACGTAATCGAAGTGGGTTAGTCTTTAATTGTGATATAAGCACAAACCATTCTCAATTTACATGCAGATAGTTGAAATATGTGTGGAACTAGTGGCCAATATATTTGTCAAGGTTAACCGTGCCGAACTTCGATGATAAATCAGATTGTTTGACCCTTCGAAATGAAAAAAAGATGCTGAATTGTTCGTTTTAGTCTACTGAATTTTCAGGGCCTCACACAAGTTTTTCTTCATATCAGAATGTTTATCAATAAAAGGTTTTATTTAACGGTTTATAAAAGGTTTATAGGTAAAAACCCTATAGGTAGTTTAATGAATTTAAATAATCTTCAAAGTTTATTTTCTATAATCTAACGTGCAAGTAGGGCCTACTACAGTTTGAAGTATAGAACTGCTAAACTCGGGAAACGATATTAAACCGAATTCAAACCGAAGTTTTAAACGTCAAAGTTATCTTGAATATGTAAAGAGCACATGGGTGACGGAAATATTTTATTAATTATTTTATTTTTTGCCCTAAATTTGCGAATTTTTTCCGAAGTTGCGTCGCAAAAATGAATTGGTCGTGCGAAAATAATTACAAACTGTTCGGTAATTACTGACAGCTATTATCAGAGGGATAATCTGAAGGGGACTCTCTGTAATGCGTTATAAGGTGCATCGAATAACGCAATACTATCAGTGCATACTAACAATGTATGATCAGTTTAGTTTCATCACTGATATAAAGTAATATTTTTATTTGAATTAAATAGTAGCCTAGGCCTATATTACTGTAGCGCAAGACTTACTTCTTTGCAGCGAATTTAAGATAGGTTATTTCATTACATATTGTTTTGTATAGAACGAATCATAGATAAAAAAGTTTATATATTATTTCTTTTAATTTACTGCATTATAAAATTAATATAAATTACTCTATTGTTGAAACTGTATTGTTAAAATATTAATATTTACCATAGTAATGGGATGAGTGAGGTTGATAGGGAAATAATTATATATATATATATATATATATATATATATATATATATATATATATGTGTGTGTGTGTGTGTGTGTGTGTGTGTATAAACACTGAAATGAACTTAAAACTAAACTAAACTAAACTACATAAGAAATTATCTTGAGGAATAATCATTTAATAAAACAAACTGCCATTTATAGTTGTAGATTCTTTTGCCCTTGCTCTTTTAGTTAGTAGTGCCTGGTTGCTCTTTTAAGTTATTTAGACAATTCATTAGCTCTTGATAGAGAAACAATTAATTGTAAAAAACAGAATCTATGTAAATAAGCTTGTTAATGCTAATATCACTAGCTTTACATGATGGAATTGAAGGAGACCCAAGCAATAATGCAGTCTTAAGATCAGTTGTAAGCAACGTTGCAATTGAAATTTTTGCATTTAATTTCCAAAACTCTTGTTACAAATGAATCTCGCGTTATACTCCGCCCCAGAATCAGAACCACCCAAGATTCTTTGGCAACCCTCCTACTTATTTACATTCACTGGCACCGACATGGTCTAGCGGCCTACCTGCCACCGATGAGTTACATTCTAGGCCTTATTTTTCGAAATTAAAATCGTTAAAATGTATTGATTATTTGTTCTTTATTGACAATATAGACTCTACACGTTATTTCTTTTCTGGAATGAAGGCCAAACACGACATAACTGATTTTGTATTCATGATATGATGTGTAAATAACTGTATTAAACACACTCAGTATTAAGTTAAAAATACATATGAAGTACCTTCAAAACTTACGAACAGTAACTAGTATCAGAAATATTATGTAATTACATTATTTTAACCAATTAAACATATTATACTTGCATTAAAACCATAAATTTCAATTGTTTGGGTTTGTATTATACTGCAGCCACCATTCGTACGTGTTAACTTTTAAATATTAAATTTTATATGTTTAAACATTAAAATATTCTAAACGTAACTTCGAGTGTGGTTAAAACAATTTCGAATGATTGAAAGCATTTATCCCACCTAGTGGGGAACTGGACAAGCAATACATTCCACAAACATTACATCAGCGGGAATCCCGAGATTAAACAGCGCCATGGACGGGTCACAGATTAAAAACCTACAGAAAATTGTACAATGTGTAACATCTCCTGAAGTTTGTGATTACATATTGTAGGCATTCGAAAAAAAGGGCTGAAAAATAATGTTTGAAATAGAATTAAACAGACTTGGTTGTTTATAATAGAAAGTTGTTTCACTTTAGACCCATTTTAACTAAAATAACAATAATAACGTTCGGAATAAAGTTATTTTAGAGAAATAAAGCGAATGTTATCTTGGAAATTATTGCGCTCTCGCTACTCAGTATTCAGCATATTTCCCTTCAGCCACAATAATAATCTCAGTAACTACTGGAAATAAATTTACCATGGACCATTATGTTTATATTAGCACGTAATAAAAGGCATTGAAGTTGTGTGAATATAACAGAAGATGGTTTACTGCTATTGCTTGAAATCCTTTTTAAAAATTTTGTCTTTAATTAAATGTCTGGTAACCTATATAATTTAACTAAAACACTTAAAAATCTTACTGATTTAAAAACGGGTATTATTTTCTATTTGTTATACAACCGAGTAATAATATATAAATTAAAATAATGACAGCTTGAAAATTTTAATGTGGTTTCTGAAGTAGCAAATTCCTAATTCTAATGACGTAATCTAATTTTTATTATTGGGACTAGATAAAGTTTATTTATTGAATATAGAATAACGAGAAAATTAGAAACTGAACACTATAAAATTATAACCGTTTAAACGGGAAATTATTGATATTTTGATACAAAATTTCCGTTCTAGCGCTGGAATAACTATTGACACTTTAACATATGTTGGTGACATGAATAGTAATGGAAGAGAAGGAAACGCCTTGAAAGTGACGTGACTAATGAAGTTTTGCTTTTGTCAGCAAGTTTCCTGAAAGTAATAATTACTCGCATATTTCTAGGAGAGTAACTTCAAAAAAAAATTATGTTAAGCTAAATTATAATAGCACATGAATCGTTACCAGTTTTCATGATCCGTGAAATATGAAATTTCATTGATCCGTGAGAATATATTTAGTTTAACATTTAGTCAATAATTCAAAGCAACCGGTTAGTTGTTTTTAATAGACACTGTGCATTTTTTTATGCCTAGCGAGAAAATAATTAGTTAAACTGATAAATCTCGTCTAACAAAACATTTTCTTTTATATTTCCAGTTTAAATAATTTTACACAATGAAATTTATTTCTTAAAATAAATTAAATCGATTATTATAATTTATGCAATTGATTTAATAACCTTTCAATTTTCAATTCCCTCTATTAGTTTACAGTTTTCATTTATATATATATATATATATATATATATATATATATATATATATATATATATATATATGTGTGTGTGTAAAATAACCTCATTTTATATTAATAAAAAACTTTTTATTCATCCACTCATATTCAAATACATTTTCTTAAACTTGTTGTGGATGGCACTTGATATGAATACAGGTATTTCAGATATTAATTAATTTATTAAATTTAAATAACTTTGAGAAAATCTTTCGCAAAGGGGAAAGATATGCAATTTAGTGATTTCGTCCAATTGGCTTAAAATATGTAATAACATATGATTTCCTAAGAAAAAAACTGATTGCATATTGTAGGTATTTGGTAGATTAGATGTTTTGATGCGATTTATACAGTTGTAGTTATATAAAAAGTGACTAAGATGATAATTTATTTTCGCGTTAACTAGGGACTGGTTTAAAAAAATCTTTGTTCATATTACTCGTTTCTTAGCAATTATTTCATTATTTTGGTATTTTCTCATTTATAAACATTTATCCTTAAGTTGTCGACACCTAAAAGAATTTAATGAACTATTTAGGGGCTGTCAATTAGAAGTTGCTAATAATATACCCTTTACGAGACATATAGATAATATCTGATATTAAAATATAAAACGGACTGTAAAAAACATCTCACTTTGTCTTATGAATGCGACCGAAAGCATTTTTTTTTTATACTGAATGAGATTGGGGATAGGAAAAACAGTATTGATTTTCGTACCTAAAGCGAACTAATAGAAAAGTACTTTGTTTTTTGTATTTACTTGCTCTCACACTGAGCATATACTTTAATGTATCGTCTAAAACTTTCAATTAAATATCATTTATTGTTAGGGTTTAAGTATTTTTAGCGTTTCCACTAAAACATTTTCCTTCCTATGATATATGTTCAAAATTCAAAAGAATAAAAGTTCAATTCAATTTATTAAGTCAAACATTTAGGTGAATTGAGTCAAAAACTATTTATTACGCCTTGAAATATAAAAGAGACGGAAATACTCTAGTAAAAATGAGTTAACCCCTCTCGACATGCATACAGGTCATATTTATTTATAAATTCATTGCGTTGACCTTTTATTGTGAAATACAAAACGGGCAGATTATTGCAAATAGGAACCAGAGTTTAATTAAGTTGACACGATAATTTCGTAGAGTTAAAAGTGCAATTAAAAAGTTGATATACATATGGAATGGTGAAAAGACACGATGTGTGTGTATTGTGTCTGTATATGCGTGATGTGAGTAGAAGTAGAAAATTACAATGTTTTTCTGTGTCTTTTTCTCTCGAACTGACCAAAATCGTTAATGTAATATCTAAAATAGGTTCAAAACTAAAATGAATAAAATTTTAAATAAAATTATTAAAAGAATATATATAAGTGTATTGAGTCAAACACTTTGTCTTACGGCCTGAATTATAAAAGAGACTGATAGATACTAACAAAAATTTGCTAACCTTTTCTCATCGTGTGAAGTCATACGTAATGATGAAACAACCCGTTTTGTGTGTGTGCGTGTGTGGGTGTGTGTGTGTGTTTGTGTGTGTGTGTGTGTGTGTGTGTGTATGTTTGTGTGTGTTTGTGTTTGTGTGTGTGTGTGTGTGTGTGTGTGTGTGTGGGTGGGTGTGTATGTGTGTGTGTGTGTGTGTGTTTGTGTGTGTGTGTTTGTGTGTGTGTGTTTGTGTGTGTGTGTGTGTGTGTGTGTGTGTGTGTGTGTGTGTGTGTGTGTGTGTGTGTGTGTGTGTGTGTGTGTGTGTGTGTGTGTGTGTGTGTGTGTGTGTGTGTGTGTGTGGGTGGGTGTGTATGTGTGTGTGTTTGTGTGTGTGTGTGTTTGTGTGTGTGTGTTTGTGTGTGTGTGTGTTTGTGTGTGTGTGTGTGTGTGTGTGTGTGTGTGTGTGTGTGTGTGTGTGTGTTGTATTTCAATACTTACAGTATTATAGTGTGAATATAACGAGTGAATAACTTAAAACGCTTTAAATATAAACAATATTTACGCTCAAAATATAATGCTTTAAATTTATTATTATATAGATATGTTTTTGTTATATAACGTGTATAGCATTACTAATGTTATGAAACGTCAGCCACAGGAACATAAAACATCAGTTTCTGCCTCTTGTTCGTTACAACGAAATATACACGAGCAGATTTGCTTCTAACTGTGAAATTAATCAAGCCGGATGCAGGCAATCTGACACCTGTCATAAATTTCTAGAACTGCAGAAAAATGTGAACACTTTTTGAATACAGCTGGCAAGGAATAGCACGTCGTTTCCATTTGACTTTCAATTTGCTGGTAAAACTTATGCAATGTATTTGACAAGTAACGTACAACAATGGGCGTTGAAATTTGTCGTTTTGTGATATTTTCCTTTGTTAGTTAGCTTTTAGACTTAAGATGGTGAACTTCTCAGTTACTAGATGCAAGCGTTCGTATATATGTGTGTGTGTGTGTTGTTAAAAACATTTGTTATTGTGTTCGTGAATATACTAACATGTCATGTATAAGTACTTATTCTCTATATAGGCCTATACGAACAATATATTTCACCAAACAATCATTCGTATTCATACGTTGGACAATATAAATGTGTCTATTAAAAATAAAGGACAAATTTAAATAGCGGTCAAATAATAATTTAGTCACTTCTCCATTCTCAGTGCTATGTCCAGTTCATTAAAAACACAGTGAACTAGAACCAACAAAAACATCTATGTCTTAAAATTATCAATATTTGTTGTACTCCAATCATACTTAAATCAGCAGTATAAATTAAAATTTCTCATTATTCATTAAAATTTTATCAATACTACAAGCTTTAGTATTTGTATATTTCATGTTTCTATGAATGTCCCTTTGATTCTATTTAATGTGACTGCGATTAGGGATTTATTTTTACACGCTCTAGCTAAGAAATAAGTGACTATCCTTTAAAACGCCTTTCAAAGTATTCATTAACATCTTTGTTTCCATTAACCTAATATGTTCCTATTTTTCAAGTTGTCCAACAATGGTCAAATTTAACAATGGTTATTTAATCCACTGATAATAATTTACTTATAGTAGTTCCCAGGAAATTAGTAGTGTGCGGTATGTGTACTTTGATGCACGCTCACTATTCCATTCGCCCTTGCTAGATGCAAGCAAAAGCAACATTTGAAGTGTCAACGTATGCAAAATGTGATCAAAAACGGAATTTTATTATTTCATTTACGATTTTGATTAGGTTTTGAATAAAAACATTATAAATTATGTCCCATGAATAGAATATTATTTCATTACTTTTAACAAATTTCAAATATATGAATCAAACAAAATATCCTACAACGTTGTATAAGGCATCTCTTTTAGATTATTGTTTGTTTTGTACTCGATAAAGTATCAAACATTTATTCTATATCGGTCTTATAAATAACTTCTGTATTGGTCTAATGTTTAAGTTGTTTAATGATCCAATGGACATTATATTTTGATGTGGATTGAATTTTAAAACATTTGCAATTAGAGAAGAATTTGTGAAACAATTTGTTTCCAGAAAGGTTTATTATTCGAACTACTTTTCATATTTGAAAATCAAACAAAATATTAGTAATAATAAATGCGAACTTTTAATTAAAAATTTTATATAAAATGATATATATAACTATAAATTTGTTACGTATTTTTTTCTTTTTATAATGAGCTACCTCTAATTCCTTTGGGTGTAACTCACACTCTTTTTATATATATCTTCGAATTTTCAATCGTTATTAAAATAATTTTTATTTATCCTCTCAAGTTCAAATGAATTATTTTAAATTTATAATTGATAAAACTTAATGTTAGCACAATTCTTTCAAATAATTAAATTTACTGACGCATCTAAAACTATTACCAAGCTGTCAATTAAGTAGTGAAACGCGTGTGAAAAAAAGGTCAATAATTACATATTTATTATCAGACAAAAAAATTATCTCCACCTAAAATTTATGAATATAAATAAATAAAGATATAGTAGTAACTACGACATACAAATTATTGTACTCTTCTAAATCTATAAAAACTTTCTGATTTCTACAAGATGTTTTCCTAACAAACAAAACGTTTGCATTAGCTCATGTAATTGCTTCCAGAAGCCACCATGGTCCAATCACTTACGAATTGGACAACCATTTCATGTAAAAGAACAATAATTGTATATGAATTAAATACAATTATACAATTACAAAAATTATACAATTTTAATATTAATTATAAAATTATTTGCTTAGAGCTTTTCATTAATTTACCCCATTGATATTATCAAAGGCTTTGTAATCTTTCCAATGCTACAAAACTCAGTTTATATATACCGGCAAATAATTTTATAAATAATTATCTATATGATACATATCTGCATAAGTAAGGCGATTAATAAAAACACACACACACACACCACAGGAACACAAATATATATATATATATATATTGAAAAAAAGAAAGAGATATAGGAATACAAGAATAATTTATTTAAATATACAGTTTATGGCTTTGAATGTGTACAAATGAATTTCAAACAAATGTATTTGTTTTCTCTTATTTCGTTCATTTTTACACAAGAATATATATATATATATATATATATATATATATATATATATATATATATATATATATATAATACAAAAATACAATATGTGTTCTTGTGTGTTAATGAAAAAATTAGAAAATTACAAATACACAAAACCACAATTTGTAATGCAATATATAAATATATACAATATGCTTATGTGTATGCTTGTGAATGAATTTAAACATAAAACAAACGACCAATTCGTCGATTTCTACAAGATAATGAATTAACTATAAACCTTAAAACCACAATATCTTTCATTTTTAAATATATGAAAACAGAGCATTAGCAATTTAATACTACACTTAAAATAACAGGGGATGTATGTATTAAATAAATCACATAAAACGAGATATAATCTTAGTGTTTTATGGTGTCAATTGTGTTTAAGTTAGGCTAGGTTATTTGCTATGCGGAAACAGTTTTCCTTTTGTTTTTCCCGTAATTAATTGCAGCATAAACTATTTTCAAAACCTTGATCTATTATGATCCCCATATTGGTTGTCTTAAATACAATAGTTTTTTCCGTAGTTGGTTTTTATACAATCACAGCTGTCACTTCAACTTAACTCACTTGTGTGTGTGATATTAAACGATGAAGACCAATTACGTGAAGAAGGAACTGCAATCACTTGTAATACCGAATAATATAGGCAAATCCAATTTTGTAATTTATTCGCAGTCTAGAGGGTCTAACAATGTCATCTCGTCCCATAGCGCAGACTTATGCATGGGTAAATCTGGTTGCGAAGCCACCTGAAAGTATTTGATATTATATATGTTGGAGAAAACGGATGGAAGGAATGTAAAATACAATTACAGGCTTACAGTTTCACCCGTTGTATTCCTGCTGTAGTAAGATCAGAGCGAATAAATATCATTTATTAACACTAATTTTCATTTTCCCTAAAGATGCTTTTCAGTAAAGTTTAAAATAATTAATATTCACACTATATGCAAAAAATGTGTTTACCTTTATTTTGATAACACACTTACCAATATTTGAATTACCACTGATAATTAAGGCAAAATGAAATAAGTTTTGTAAAATTAATTATTTAAACTCAAACACTTGTTAAATTCTTTAAATATATTTAATTTCAAGACACTATCAATAGTGAAATTAACGTAAATTAGAGAATTGCTTCAACCAAAGACTAAACTATTTTTAATGATACTAATTTATGTAAGCTCAAAGAATACAGTTTAACAAATTTAAATTGGTATTTTATAAAATAGTAGTGAACAATTCGAGATTTATTTCTCAAAAAGGATCAAAATAAGTAAATAAAGGTTCTTAGAATAAAATAATTTTATTAAATAATATTTCAAGATGCAAAAATTATTAATAATTAGAATAAATATAGTTAAGCACATTTAATTACTAAAATAAATATTTTAGCAACGTCAGAAGAGCAAGCATTTTATATTTACAAAATTATTTAAGAACTACAAATTAATAGAATAAATTTCATACAAAAATTATTTGAAAATAATAAATATTTGCAGAATTTTTATGTTTAATAATTTGTTTGAGCATAAAAACTTGAAAAAGCATTGAGCATTATATTTATCTACAAATAACTCCACAAATAATTTTTTTAATATCTTGCGTTGATATCTTTAGATCTAAAAAACTCATTAGGTTTTTTCGAACAAGTATATAAATCTAATGGTTGTCGAACAATATTTAATTTTCTTCAATTCATCGCATAGTAAATGAAACTAACTAAGGCCCTTTTTAACACCATAAGAATTCACTCTTAAGAATAAATAAATTAATAAATAATGAGCTAGCTGTAAAGCTGGTTGGTTTAATATATATGGTTTCAGCTGTGTTTAAATATTGACAAATTTAATTATAAAAACTGAAAATATCAAATTTTAGTCAAACTCACAATGAGGGAACCAGTCATGGATTTTGGTTAATAAAACGTCACCCTTTGCTTATGAGTAGAGGTAAGGATTGGAGGTTCATTGGACTCTGTATTACGTTTAGTGTATATATATTATAACATAATGATATAGGTCAAATATGAATATTTTAATTTAGCCTTGGATATAAAATATGGGTGAAGATTATTCTAAGGTTCAAGTAAATCTGGAAAACCAAGGAAAGACTGGCAAAATTAATACCTGGCAGAGTGTAAGAACTCATAAAATTACGGTGTAATGGTAGGAAGCACACAACAGCAGAAAACCGTTGCCTGAACATTATGAGTTAAAGCTTTTTAAAACGTTGACTCTGATTGGCTGAAATACATAAGTAAAACCTGGAGCAAACTGAACTAAGTTTGGGGAGCTTCGGGAAGGTGCAGATGTAAGGAAATGTTTGATGTGTTGTTGCGTACAGTAGTTAAGCGTACTATAAAAGTAGTTGTTAGTTATTTATGTAAAGAATTTACAAAAGTTCGGCAAGTAATGAATTAAGTAGATATTAAAGACAAAGGGGAAGTAAGGTGAAGTTGATTGTTGTGAAGAAGTTAATCGACAGCAACCAGTGAATTCAGGAGTCGTAACAATAAGTATAAACTTTATGAGATTAGATTCAGGAATCGGATGTTTCTATAACTTAGTGAATTCATTAGAAATTTAAATTCATTATGTTTAAATTTTAATCAAGTTTTTTTTATCAAAATTTCTCCTTTATAGATGATACCAAAATAACGAATTGAGAGGGAGAGAGAGAGAGAGAGAGAGAGAGAGTAATCTAATCGTGTATGTGTTTAATTTTTGGTTACAGAGCCAAAAGCCTCAAGAGTCAGCTTTTATATACTTTTTAATACTATTTTTTGCAGTCAAACTTTGTCATTGCATCATATTAATATATTTTAAGGTATAAATTGTAAAAACTGAATATCAGGTAAATAAATGTAGGTGATTATCATATAATTAATATCTTTAAAATTATATATACATCAAATTTTTGCCAGAAAGTTGAATAACTAATTAACAAATGATTGATAACTAAAAACGTTACTATATCTTACAGTTTTTTCAAATCGTTTAGAAGTAACATATATAAATTTGAACACAAATCTATAAATCCACGAAAACTTATTCAAATTTAGAATTAATTTCCATGAAATCAATTTGTGCAAGCATTCTTGTAATAAAATATCTTACTGACGACATTTACAAATTATCATGCATTTGCCAGAAACAATGTAAAAGTATAGTTTACATGTACATTATACACATTGCAGATTTTCTATCACCTAGTTCTCCCCAAGCACATATATATTTGAATCTAGTTACGAAAAGAGTTCATGCCCTTTGACATGAATGGAAGACATAATTCATCCCTTTACACTATAAACTGAGTAGAATAGGTCCCTCGGGCGTAATAATTACTTTATCATATCAGGTTCGGTAATTAACTGAAGCCATAAACCTGTCCGATGACATTACCTGAGCTCTCCTTGCCAAAAGTCCTAGAAGTCAGGGACTCGTGCAAATATGTTCATCAACGGAAGTAAATCTGTAGGCAAGGGTTTATTATGTGCTCTTAGTGAGAACACTATTTCAAATAGGAACATTGCATTTCTTTAAAAAATAAATAGGGACTCATAAAGTAAATTTAGCAGACAGGTAAATAATGAAGGGGAAACCCCAAAAGTACAAATGTAGAATCAATAACGTTATTAAAGTAAAGGTTTAAGAGAAGGACGTAAATTTCAAAACAAGTTGCGAAAGAAACCACAAAGGATTTTGTATTGGATTAAACAACAGGAGAAGAATAATCCAGTTTGACTGAAATGAGGAGATTGGAATCATTGACGGACAGGGCAGAAAAAAGAGATATCATGAGGATCAAGGAAACAAGACAAGATGTAGTGATGTTCTGTGAGCCGGTGAGGGTAGTGAAGTATTGGGAGCCGAGAGAGATAGAGAGAGAGAGATAGATAGTTAATTTCTAGGAGTCGTAGAGTAGGGAACAAAACTACTAGATAGACTGAAGCACTCAAGGGGTAAGTGTCACACATTTTTCTTTTCTTCTGTAATATACTCAATAGTAAAATGTTAAAAATGTTTCGTTGAATAGTGTTATAGAGTAAGTAGAGACACATATTTGTACATATTTGATAGCTAAATGTTGGCAGGATTATTGCAATAACAAACCAAACTGTTGTTAACTCTTATAACGCTTTTACCAAGTTTGTTAAGACTACCAAGTTGCTCTGAGCAGCGTATAGGGTTTAGAGAGGGTGTGTTTAAATCTTTAAATATACTGTATATAAATATTTTGAAAAACATATTTTTCTAAAATTCTTTCTTGCATATAGATTGTTAATGAACTTAAGTAAATAGCTTACTACACTTTTTAAAATAAATATATTTATAGGATTTCAAATAACTTTTTCTTTAGAAATTATTAATGTAAGTTTTCATAATTCTTTAAGCAAAATATATATATAGTTTTGTGTTGTTCATCTTCATTTTTTAAATTTACTTTAATAAAATATCTGTATTGGTTATATAATACATTAAAATTAATTGCATTATGTACCCTACACTTTTTGAACATTCTTCCATTTATATCTTCGTAGTTTAGGATCCAAAGAATTCTAAAAGAGCATGAAATTATTTCACATTTTAAACGCTCCTTTTGGTTTTATGCGTGTCCTCCATAAGCGTGTCTTATTATTACTTTCAATTGTTTTCCATAGAACCAGATGGAAGACATATTGCTTAGAAATATTTATTATGTACTATGTTATTTAAAAATGGAGAAGAAATGAATGTTTAAATTGTCCATACCTTTTCTTATTCTTTAGCTTCAAAATGGGACCAGACTGGAGATTGTCATTAACTAACACAGTAATATATTGTATTTACGTCATCTATAAACACGTTAAAACTTCACTTCAAGGCACGTATGAGGCGTGAGTAGTAATCTTTTAAAAAGGTTTGTGTTGTATAAATGGCGGAGTAGAGTCATTACGTTGACAGATGGCGCGATAAATTCAAGCCAGACATCTGTGTGGACAAACGCATGGCATTGTTAAAGAGAGCTAAGAGTTCGGCTAAAGAGGAACGCCGAGGAAATCAACTCTGCAACATTAAATCTCTGTATAAGGTCATTGAAACTTTCTCTTGCAATGTCGTTTCTCATTTTAGCGTTACAACAAAAGTGTTAATTTGATTAAATAAAGTTTATTTTACCTATAATAGTTATGAATTCAAAAGTAAGGAACAAAATAACAAAGGAGTTAGCTAATATAAAATCTATATATAGATCCTAATCGTAATATATTGGGAATTTAATATGATATCCACTTTTATTGAGTCTTTATAACCTTTACTTTGCTTATATTTCTATTCCAAAGTATAAATAAATAGTCATTGCAAGGTAATAAGTAATAATAATAACTCGAGAAAATAGCACCATTTACGGTTAATGTCGATAATATCACCAGTTTATCGATTTGAATTTCTTTTATTATTTTCTGTATCATTTTCACTGTGATTTAAAATATGTAATAATATTTTACTTTTCATCCAAATTTAATTAAAATTATATGCCTTTGCATCACAGACGTGGGAATACACGCTGACCATTTTAGTTTATTTATTTTGGTAGGCCTACATAAAGGTACCTGGAGGAATATCTTCATGATAGCCTCCCTTATATCCTTATATCCCGCTTCGGACCCTAAAACTCCCTATCGCAAAGAGAAAATGACTGCACAAACTGTTAAGTTGTACATTATTGTCTCTAACCCCCATCGTCGCAAAGATGCATTGAAAATCTGAATGCACGTTTCATGAATGGATTTATTACTTTAATCCTCTTTATATAGATTTTAGATCTGTTACTGTTAAATCATGAACACAAACTAAATTGAGCCACGGGTGTCTCTGTACAGGAACACTTGGAAGTAGCAAGCTCCGCCCATACTCGAAACTAGACCGACAGAATCAATGTCCTTCACTAAAACACTTATAAATATATTACAAACTTGAATATAGTACCACTTATTTATATTTGTTGAGGATGGCCGTTTCGAGAGATACGTCATAATTAAATCAGTATAAGGAATAAAACAAAACAATTATCAATGTATGAAAAAGAATAAATTGTTACATTAGCAAAAGGATGAAACAAATGAAGGTTACGACTTTGTCGCTAACCGCTAAGTCTTGCATTTTAGTGCAGAAGAATGTTTTGCAACGATATTTGGCCGCTTTCAAATATCAACAATATGTTATATAAAGGCAGTATTCGTATCTACATCAAATTTAAAGAATATTATAATAATAATGACCTTTTTTTCAGTATTTGGTCCCTTGAACCCTTTTCCTTTCAAGCAATGCAATTACCGTATTAATATCGCAGTAATGACCTTGAGTATGAAATACAGGACATGTTCTAAAACATAATAGATAGAGTGAAATTGGTCAGCTTCCATTATTTCTGGAATTGAAGGAGATATCTTGGTTTAAGTAGAATGTAAAGTATCTGGTTGTAAAGGAGTATCTTGTTTCGCTAGCCGCTAAAGACAACTACATTGATTCAACAAATAATCAGTTTTGTTTAACAACCTACCTTCTATGTTGCCACTGCTTTTATAAACAATTTTACCTCTAAGTACAGCGTTTTCATAATAAAAGTTATTCTGTTCCAAGAAAAATACTGGTTAAAAGCATTACTTGAAGGTAAGTGTTATATATTTATGACGTCGATCAAAATGCACCTTCCATTAACGATAAATGACTTCCTTCCCATTGTAAATTCTTTCGAATTATTCCTAGTATATTAGAGAGCTGAATCAACTAAAATATTTATAATTTGCTCCAGTTTTGTATTTCACTAATTAAATAACATTGACTTAATCAATTATGCAACGGCCAAAGTTACTGTCGTTAAAACAGGTAATACGGAATTAGCCAAAATTAATAAATATTACTAAAAATTAAGCAAAAATAGATTAGAAACAAACAAGGAAATAAAACTAGAATAAGCAAAATAAAATTTAACACATTTTAATTCTTTATAGTAGGTCTATTTAATTTGGTTGGAATAGCTTACATTAGTAAATATTGGTCAAAGGGGTAACCTCGGTCCCGAGAGAAAAAAATAATAGACTCAGAACAGGTGCCAAAAAAGGTCATGTAAAATGTATTTATCCGCGGAAACAGTTTATAAAATCTTACCAAACAGGCAGTGACTTAAGGAAAATAGAAGGAATTAATGAGTAAATAATGATATATAAGAACCAATTCAGTTATAATGTGACTTTTCGTTACAATAAAGAACCCAGCAATCCTAGAAATACCTGTACTTGTTTACATGTTCTATATCGACAAAATAGCGATTACATTGACCAACTAAATACGTTTATGGAAGGATTTTGTCTCCATTACAAGTTCATTATCTTCTATTTTCATATTTCACTATGGTTGTTTACTAGATCGGATCTATAAGGTTTTAAGTAAACTATATAATAATATTCGGATATATTAAACATAATAAGATAAATAAAGATATTAAGAATAAGGTAAGATAGGTCTTCTCTTATGGCAATAAGCTACTAATGAGAGGTAATGTACTAAAATTCCAAAATTTAGTAAAATAATTTAACCTCAAACTCTATACGAAATAATATTCTTTCAATATATAGACGACTATCTCTGCTAAAGTTTGATAGTTTATGTACCACCAAATGTCAAGAAATTCAAAAAATTTGAAAAACTTTTCAACTCTTACTAACCAATAACTGAATAATCTAAATTAGATAAACATATATACCACTAATGACTTTTTCTTTTGTTTAAAACCTTATTTACATTTCATTGCATAGCAATCATCTTCAGAGGTAATTTACAATAAAAATACATTGAAGTCACATTTTTCATCAAATATATACACACTGGTAACTACTTCACCACGCCCCTTTTACATTTTCCTATTAATGACGTTGCAGTAAATTCCCCCCTCTTGCATCTAGGTCTGGTCTCTCAACTTCCGTGATAAAGAGTTACCCTTACACATATTTCAATTTTAACTAAAATACAACTATAGATATGTTTTAATTTTACAAAACTACAACTATCTTCTAATTAATGAATATAATTGAGAGACCGGAATAGGCCTTTTATCACCATTTATATATAAACTTTCAAAACTATAAGAACTTACGATTTAACTTTTTTCACTAATTAAAGATTATTTATTTCTAAAGAATGTTTGGTGTTTAGGATACTTGGTGTTCTGTAATACTTGATTTTTCAATAAAAGTTGCCAAAATAAATAAAGATTGAGATCTAAAAAATGAGTAAATCACGAGAAAATAAATAAATAAAGTGAGATAAAACGAAATCATTAAGAAAGATAGAGAGTTAAAGACAGTAATTTTATAAGTAATAAAGAAATAAAAGAAATAAAAACGATATGGTTACGTGTAAGTCAGATTTCCAGAGGTTTTTGGAAATGTTAAAAAATGAAAGAAGGAAAAAGCCGATAGAGAGAAATCGAAAGAGAAGGCGAAAGCGGAGGCGAAAGCGGAGAAGGAGAAGTAAACCTCAGAAAGGAAGAAAGAGAAAGACGAAGTAAAATCAAATATAGAGAAAGAAAAATAGTGAGGAGAAGAGAATAAGGTAACCCACAAAAAAGCATATAAGGAGAAAGAAAAAGAGAGGGAAAACAGTAAAAGAAAAAGACCAAAGGGAGAAAGATAAAGAATATATACAACAATTCATGGAAACGATTAAAGCAAGTTTTGAAATTAGAAAATGTCAGTTTGTAAAGAAACAGAAGAAATAAGAAATACGGTGGAACGGTGGGAAAATGTACTTCAGGCATCTAAAATAAAATAGAAGAAAAAACGCAGGAAACGGCGAAAATAGAAAATATTACAACGAGTCAAAAGATCAGGTTAAGAAGGTTGAACACCGCGTGAAGAGAGGCGAAGAGAAGTTAACAGGAATCGGTACAGAAAGATCCCAGCATTCACATACAAATACCGAGAATGACTGCCCTCATAGACTGGACTTTTTCCGGGAAATTGAATATTGAGGTAGGGATAACGATGAAACTTCTTGTCATTTTTGAAAGAACTCGATGGGCTGTTTAGCGACATAACCCCGACAATGGTAAGTGAGACCAAATTAAGAGGGCCGGCGGACGAATGGTGGCGTGGCGTTAAGACAGGTAATGAAGAGAATCGACGGTTTAGGGCCTTGTTTATACAACAATATTTAGGTTTTAGGTACAAGAAAGAGTTCAAATGCTAAAGTTCTACTATGTATTAAATATTCAAACGACAGGCAGTTCATTTTAACAAGTAGCGTGTAAAATGTGATTTTAAAAACATCGACACAAATCTTGATACAAGTAGTGAACATTAAAAACTAATCGCTTACGTATTATGTAACATGCGCTTTTTTAGTTTCTATAGAAAATATTAGCGCATTATTTCGACCATAAAATATTGGTATAGGATTAATAGTGGTTAAAATGTAGCCTATAGTAACTGGTTTGAAAAGATAAAAGATCACTATGTTTTTATATTTCTTGCAGTCACAACCACATACATCTGATTTCAAATTTAAAACTGGAATCAATTATAAAGTCATTTTCCATGATCACCAATAAAATAATAAATTTTAACGAAGTAAACGGAATTTGTTTAATAAAATCTTTTGGGTATATTGGTACACTAGTCTTTATACTTCGATTTAAAAAAAGACAAATCTATGATATGATTTACACATTAATAATATCTACAAAAAACCGATTATAATATTGATATATAAATGTTATTTCTTTTGAAAGAATGTTTGACATGAAACTGTGTGGAATATAATAATTTCTTTTCAATTGATTGAAGTATTAGTCTTACTGCCATAATTTCCTTTTTTGGTAGACTTTCGGCTAATGATTTTTTTTTTTATTGAATTTCTCTTAAAAAAATATGTTTCCAATTCAATTATTTAAAAATCTTTTACACAGAATTAATCAAAAACTGACAAACTGGAAACGATTCCGGTAAAATCAATTACCGCCTAATAACAATCCTAATATGACCTGCTACTTCATTTTCTCCCATATAATGAATTAATTCTAGTATAAGTGGATGAAACCGTCTTCAATCTTAAATTAGAAGTGGAAATCCAATGAAACGAGAGTAGAGAGGGATAAGTGTCGATTGATGAATCCAGGGACACCCTTTAGAGCTACTTTGCCAAACAATCAGAACATCTCGTCGATGGTTAAAAGGTTGTACCTCATGTATTGATTGTTAATATAAAACTGTAACACCTAAGAAACTTATTTTGAATAATTTTATAAATCATTTAGCTACAGTAAAACTATTGCGACTCTAACTTTGCTAAACCAATTTTATAGAAATCTACATAAACGCTATTAACCTCCATTAAGGATCTAATAATAACACTTAAACTATTCAAGTATATTTCAAAAAATTTTTATCGCTAATTTAACTTTTATTTGCAAATAACTAACCACCCCTATAAATATTTGCACGCCAATAGACCATTTGCTTGGCTTAAGCGAAATCATCAATATTTCGTTGCAAAGAAGAACAAAGAAATATGTTTTAATAAAATTGAAGGAATCAAATATACTGATTACAAAAATAAAAATTGATTGTCTACTGTGTTAAAATTCTCTAGCACGTTCATTATTTTAGTAAACGTTTTCCTTAATCTACAAATATGACATTCAAAGTGTAATTAAGTTATATGTTTTACTTATCGTTTTTTTTTTTATATATAAAGTATAAAAATTTATATAAATGTCTAGACTTTTTTAAATAAAAAATAGTTTTTTTTTAAATTAAAAAAATACCAACACAAATATTTCAGTAAGACTTTAGGAATGAAAATGGTACGATTTATTGAAAACATATCACACACAAAATATTATGTAGTGAAATAAAAGATTTCTTGATCATATATAATAGGATTTTATTTTTACCTATTGTTTTACTGTGTAATTGGTTCTGAGTAAGGATTTTTTGTATTTTAGATTTTTTCCCATGTTTTTATAACTTGAAATTTTTGTATGTATAGAATACGTCGCCCCTTAAAAGTTGTGAAGTTTGATTTTCAGTATAAAATATAACAAGGTACTTAGAGGATTTCTTTGTTTTCTAACTTACCATGAGATAAACAGAAAAATGGGTTCATTCTGTGGAATGTTGTAATGTTTAAAGATATTACCTTTTATGGTAACCTTAAAAAACCCATTCATTCATTAAGTATTTCCAAATAAAATAAACTAAGGTTATGAAATATAATAACTGACAGTATGATTACTCTAGCCATTGCTAATTTATATTTGTATCCAGGTTTATATTTTGCAGGTTATTCGAACTTTAGCTTATGTTATAAATATGTATCATTATATAAAAAATTATACTTTTTTCAGAATTGATCATCACGTTTAAAGATGTAAACGTAACAAAAAATATTGCTCTTTTATAAATTTCGCATCCCACGAACGATATAAAGCATGTACGTAATAATCCCTAAGCGCTATTATAAGCTCGTGTAATGCACAAATGCCGTGTTTGTACAATTATATAAACAAGATGGCTAATGTAGTGTGTGTTTGGGTTTATATGCATTACACAATATATTTTTATAACTAGTCTGGATACAACCTTTTTACCGAGAGACGTACTTTCTTTTATTCACTGCAGATTTTAAATTAAATGTGATATTCTATCCCAGTAATAATATTGGCAAACATTTCTGTACTTGGTGCGCTAATCACCTATCCACGGTGTTATATCGAGGCCTAATAGATGCAACTATTAGGAGTTTGGGCCGACTCTGCATCACAGTCATAGAACAATGCGTCCCAAGATCCATTGAAAGTTGTATAGCGATAATTGCATGTAGGCCTACATTCAGACCTTTTAAACACAAAGGCGGTACTTATTCACTTACCTTCACGTGGTACTTATTCTGTACGGTTTCATTTCTTTGTGTACGTCACACAAACTACACTAACTTTTATATACAAAGTATTTACTGAGCAGTTTAAAAAATGTCAACCTTATTTTCCACAAAGTGTAATCATGAAAGGTATTGGTAAATGTTAAAACATAAAAGTAAGTTCTTATTTTAAATGAATTCCTTTTCTGAAATTGTATGTTTAAAAAATAATAAAATAAAAGTTACACGAACTGTACGTTACATAACTTTTCAATAAAGTACTGCAATTACAACAATACTGTATTATACTAGATGTACCCTGCCAAACTTTGGTGGGGAACATTGTTCTTGCGTGGATAAGAAATGAGTGCGAAAATAAAGCAGTCCTTTTTATAGATGTATAACTTTACAATCTTACAATACTTCAGAGACTTAGGCATTACAGAACTAAGGCTACGTCATTTGTAGATAGAACCGTTGCCAGAATCAATCAGATAAGAAATGTTCTTCTTATTTCCTCTAGCGCATGCAAGGAAAGGTTCTTACAACTCCCCATCCATCACTCGCATTATGCGACCATAGATGCCTTTATGCTCACAGGTTAACTTGGGAATGCTTGATTGGACTAATGACTGGAGATAGCCATTGTTGTAACTCTTTTCAAGTCCACATTTTATGAAGCAGTCCCAGCTCGGGTGGGTTCTGGCATTCCCAAATAAATTACTTCGTGACTGGAGCAGCTCAATCGTGACATAGTCAGAAAAAGTACCTCAATTCAGGTGAGTATTTAATTCTAATTATATAAACTCCTGAATTGGATGCATGTGGATAAGAATGTACTTTTATTAAAAAATAAAATTCGGAGCAGGTGACTGTGGATGTCGTTGGCTAGTAGGGTCTTCGAGAAGTATTCCACTTAGTAGACAGAAGGCACTGTATTTGCACACAGCTGATAGTTTAAAAAAAACGTTTTCTCGTGGCTATGTTACTGATACGAAAACTAGTTTAAAAAAATCTTTGGAGTAGTTTTACGTTGAGTTAAAATGTTGGCTCAATTGGTACAAAATCGTTTG
This sequence comes from Prosapia bicincta, assembly GCA_036971475.1. NCBI lineage: Eukaryota > Metazoa > Arthropoda > Insecta > Hemiptera > Cercopidae > Prosapia > Prosapia bicincta. The sequence continues at coordinate 313,843,122 of JBAIZL010000002.1, forward strand.
AGTATTTTAAGGATACACAATCCAACTAAACATTTTTATGTGTAACGATTATCTTCCTAAAACTACCTTTTAATTATAACAGCAATATGCAATAATAATTTAAGTTAATGTTTTAATATGATATATCGTTTTAATAAGACTAATACGTATTCAGTGTGATAATATTTATTTCATAAAGCGATTGATTTTCCATCCCTTAGATCGTAAGAGCTTGTATGGTGTATGCCATACAAGAAATAAACTTTTTAATAAAATTGGAAGGCGTAATTAAATGAAATAGCACTAGCTAATAAGATATGTAAACTTATTTTAAACAATTGTATAACAAACTAAACACCCAAAATATATCCCAATAACCTTAAGGAAGTAATGTGTTCACCATTACACTAGTTGTACACGTCAGTTACAATGTTTCCATCTACAGACGTACTTTGAAGTATTATTATTATTACTCTAAAATTATTCCTGTACGATTTCATAGTCTCCTAGCACAAACTCCTAATATATGGCAATTGTTGATAATCCAAGTGTTGTAACATTGACTACAGTTGTATATCTTCCACAAGGGTTTAGTGTGCCCGTCAATTTGTTCTTAACTTCAAAATCAATTATTATTTGTAACATTCCACGATACAATCACTGGTGGCGTTCCAATAGACCCTAATATTCCAAAAGGGATTTATATCAGTTGCTTGATTATAAATTTAGAGTGTCTGATAATGACTAATACAGGATCGCTTTCTTTACATAATTCAGATTTCATATTAAAAATAAACTACTAATTAAATATCTGCTCACTTCTAAATAGTCTTCTGATTTTGGCAACTTGAAATTAGTACAGTCTACATGTACCAGCTGTTACTTAGCGTGAACTATAAATTATAAAATCCTAACAAATATTCTACTTTAAAAAAATCATCGTAAGGCTGCCTAATCATGCTAAAATTATTCATGTACGATTTCAAGTTCTCCTATCACAAACTCCTAACTTATGGCAATTGTTGATAAACCAAGCGTAAGATTGACCACAGATATTATGTAAGATATTCCACAAGGGCTACCTAATATACCAAGAATTTATATCAGTTTCTTAAACAATTAATGTAGAGTGTTTGATAATTACTATTTCAGGATCGTTTTCTTTAGATAATTTAGTTTATTTAAAATAAACTATTAAATAAATATCTGGTCACTTAATAATCTTCAGAGTCTGGCAACTTAGTAAGCTACAAACTATGAGTTGTTACTTAGCATAATCTGTAAATTATGGCGATTTCTGGTATTAGATCGAACTGAATTTATTCATGTGTAATAATGTAATTTAGTTTGTATGATAATTATTATTTAATATCAATGTATTTATTGAATTGAATGTTCAGACTTATAATTCCTATTATAAATATAAATTCAATGTGTGTTTTTATAGATACGTTTTTTTGTATCTACCCCAAATCCATAACTGTTTAGCGTAGATAAATTTGAGAATAAAAAAGTGAGACTACATCATATAAGCTTAGTAAATATTCTTTTATTTTGGTATAAGGAATACATATGTTATGCATAAATACTACAATAACAACAATAAATATTTGCATGCTTATATTTCATATTTTCAAACATATATTTAATAGGAGCTCATTAATCTAAGCTATCAATTTACTAATTACTTTTTTTTATAATTAATAACAAATTAAAATAAGTAAGAAATTTAAATACGTATAAATAAAGTTAAATAGAGAGTTTATTATAACGAGAAAAATTTTCTTCTCTTATATTTGTATGTATAGAATATAGGGTTTACATAGATAAGGTTTTGCTGTTAGTAAAATAGCTCTTGATACAAATAATCCAATCCTCCACCATTAGTGTGTTACCTTATGGTATTTTCACATTTATGTTCACAACTATATTTGTGTGTGTATATATATGTGTGTGTACACGTATATATAAGGCAATATAAATAATAACTTAAGTAAATTTAGTTTAATCAGTGAATTCAAGATGGTTACATCAAGAAACTTCAATAACTGAAGAGTGAGAACGTCTCGTCGTGAATAAATTCGGGAATAATGCATTTATTTTTGGAGATTGTTTAAACTAAAAATATTTTTATTTGACATTTATCAATTTTTTCCTGGTAAAGAAATATTACATATCATAAATATAATTTTAAATACTTTACTTTAGGTCAAGTAAGTGTTCGCAAGTTAAACACACAAGGGCTCGTTAAACCGGCAATAGTATTTTCTTAAACCCAAAGAGATAATATGTAAATTAGGACAAATTACAATGAACAGTAATAGATATTCTATAATATTGACGTAATAACTTGACGGTAGCTCGGATAATTTGTTTACAAAATTCATCACGTGAAGTACTTCACGTGTATTTCACGTGAATCATACTACATCACGTGAAGTACATTTCATTTACAAAGTACACATCTTTAAAACTAATTCAAAAGATAGTTAAGTTGTATCTGAAATAAACATCAAGTGTCATAGTAAATAAGTTAGTTTTACTTGTAGATTTGTAAATATAGCTAACAACTAAATTTGATGTCCAAAAATGCAAGTTTTGGGTAAAGTTATTCCATTGAGTGTTTTGTTTACATAGCTTTATTATTTAAAAAAACGGATTTGTTAAGGAATATCAGAATAATTTGTTAAGGAATAACATTGAAAAACATGAATAATTCTCAAGTAAACTTGGTGTTTCATTGGTTACCTCTAACGACATTTTAACGAAATTAAAGTTCGATTTAATAAGTGTATATTCATAGGAGATATTTTATAATATTTCTTCAAGTGTTCATTATTATTATAATTATGTATTCATAGGATACATGTATAAAAACTTTGACTTTATTCAACAAAACACTTTCCTAAATATGAATTACAATGTTATTATTAATTTAATTAATCTGAACAGTTTATATTTGTATGTTCTGCAATGAAAATATACCAACAACCATTTAATAGTTAGTAACTCAATTGCTCTACCATAATAAATATTAACAATAATAATGTAGAAATCTGTTTACAATACCAATAAACCATTAGTTTCCATTGTTTGTTAAAACGGTTGTCATATTTTAGTCTAAAACCTTCCTGGTTTTGATTTAGGTTCTGAGTAAAAACAAATTTTTTGTCTATACATATTAAAGTTATTTTTTATTTTGCCAGATCCTTACAATGTAAAAGAACAAATATTTAAAGGGAAAATATATACCATAAGGGATAAATCCCGTTGTGAGTTTTTTACTTCTATGTTGCCCTTATGGTTACAAACTCCCATAGGCTTTTGTTTAATACCATCCGATTATTTAACTTTGTAGTTTTTTAAAAGTTATTTCGTTTATACTTTACAACGAATACAACTTATTTTATAATGAAGATAGAACTTTTCCTGATTAAATTGCTAATTTACTTGATATATTTCGAAACTTTGAGGAAAATCCACTTGAATTAATTCTTCCTTTGCTGCTCAAAGTATTCCCAACTTTAAAGTAACGCTGTCGAAATTAGTTTTCTAACAGAATACTACTTTAGTTAAAACGTGAAACATTACAAACGAGAAAGAGACAGAGATGCAATTTCACCCTCGAACAATAAAGAAGTCAAGAGTTTTTAAAAAATTTCACTGTTCTAAGCAATATTATTAAGATATGGGGGTCAGTGTTCCCAAAAGGCATTTTAAATAACAACTGTCCTAATATTAACGTTCCATATAAAGTTTTGGTTTTAATGTTGAAGGGCAGTGGTTGTACACCATTTCCCAGTATTGCAACTGTCATGTAGTCCTTTCAAAGGACTATATTGAAATCAAACCTCTTAGAAATTAAACTAATTTTCCACTTAAATTTATTGTTATTTTAATACGCTTAATACTGCTTCGCCTTTATATTACCATTTGAAGGAGGTTCTTTAAACAGTAGCAAACATGTGTAAAAGTTTGTTTTACTAGAACGTTTCTTTTTTTGTGCACAATTGTGCAAGATGTAAATAACTAGTTGATAGGAATAATATGTTTTCTTTGCTTGACGATTTATGAAATTAATCAATCCATAAAAGGTCTGCGACAACCCAATCTCATTTTTATATTTACAAAATAAACTAATATTTGTTTTCAAAGTCAATTCCTATTGTCGTGAACAATTATTTATTTTGCTTTAGTTACTTTAAATTTTATAATAACTAATGTTATATAGGTCTATACATATGACAGAACCACAATGTTAAGTTTCAAAATAGAAAGTGAATTTCCTTGCAATTTTAAATTTTCCAATTTGCAATTTAAATGAATTGGACTGTTATGTTTGGGCGTTACTATATATTCGCATTTTTTCGTTTCTAACTTATGAAGCTGATGGTGATCTATAATTTCGCAATTTATCGATCCTTTGTATTGCTTCATTAATGACAGGAACCTTTCTTTCATAATTGCATATACATTTTTAAGTAATAGATGTCTAGCAATAGGAAAGTTGGCTCATTGCCAAACAGATGGATTGCGAAAATGTAGTCATTCATTTTGAAACCGACCAAGTTATCAGCTTTTTTCGTTTTAATTAATGAACATAAATTCGAGAAAACAATGTGAACATCAATTGCCATCTACTATAGGTTTTAAAAAAATGTATTCGAAATTGATTGGATGAATACAAACTTATTTCAATAAATATTGAAAATTGTACTACAATATATATATGGTGAAATAAAATAATTTTCATAAACAAGAATATACGAGTATTACTTCACTTTATTGTTGATTGAAGCTTTTCGCTAATTTACATTATTAAAATTTATAAATCACTGTCCAGTTATGTGACTAGAGTAAGACTGTTGAATATAATTGTACTATGCTCAGTAAACCTGGTATCAGTTATCTTATCTGTTAGATAAATAAACTTTAATATTTCCATTTGTCCTAATCTTTTATTTTTAAAATGTCATCCAATACGCTAAAGATTGTATTATGTTTTGATTTAATCTGGACTTGTTCCTCTATTAGTGTGCTCTTAATTTTATTTTTATATATCTCTAAGTTTTCTATTATATTCATTTCTAAGCCTTTTTGTACGTGTTTAATTAATTTCATATTAATAATATCTGGAAAATCATGATTTCATTCCATAAAGTGTGTTGCAAGATTAGATTTATAAATATGTGGTTTTAAATGCATTTAAATGTTCCTTGTAACGGTCCTTTATTTTCTTTTTTGTTTGTCCTATATAACATTTTTGACATGTTGTACAGTTAATACTTTATACGCCGTTTATATTAGTTTTATTTATTTTAATGTTTGTATTTATTATATTATTAATTGTGTTATTAGTGTAATAAGCTATTTTGACATTAGTGTCTTTAAATAATTTTATAATTGGTTTGATTTCATAACCGGTAAATAAAAATTTGGACCAAATAATTTCTTTAGTATTTGAATAATAATTTTTATTTATATTATTATCCATTCTTTTAAGGATTTTATTATTCAATTTATTAATGGTTTCTTTTTTATATCCATTTTGTATTGCTAATTGTTGAATAATGGTTAGTTCTTTCAATTTATTTATCGGGTTTAATGGAATTCGGTTCATTCTATATAATAAATTATAGAAACATGCCATTTTTTGATTGTATGGGTGGTTTGAATGATTAGGTATTATTTTTACTGTTTGATTGGGTTTTCTAAATTGTATTGTAAAATTTAATTTATTATTTTCCTTATAAATGGTGATATCTAAGAAATTTAGAGCATTAAGTTTTTCTATTTGTAGAAATGTACAGGCCGTCATCTACATATCTCTACCATTGTCCATTATTATCATATTTTTTCATAATTTTTATTATTTCTTCATCAATATATTGCAAAAATATTTCGGAAATGATACTGGATAGTGGTGAACCCATTACCAAGCCGTCTTCTTGTCTGTATATTTTGTTATTATAGCAAAAGTAATTTTGTTTTAATATTATTTTAAGTACATTATTTATTTCATCAAGTTCTTTTGTATCATATGTATACATATTTAATTTATTTTTTATTATTTTGTATGTTTCCATTGAAAGTATATTGGTATACATGTCTTTTATATCGAATGATATTAATTTGCTATTATTGTCTGCTTTTATAGATTTATTTTTCTCTATAAGGTGATAAGTATTTTTTATATTATAATTGCTATTTAATTTCATTTTGTTTTTTAACTGTTTTGCAAGAATTTTAGATATTTTTTATGAAGGTGCACTTTTAAAATTAATAATCGGTCTAATTGGATTATTTATTTAATGTAATTTTATAATAACATTTAATAATGGTATTTTAGGGTTATCATTTATGTTATTGATTTCCGGATAAAATAACACATAAGAATTCTTCACAATACCTTTTATTTCATTTTGGTATATAACCGTGGGATCTTTTTTTAGTTCTATAAACATATTATCTACAATATATTTTTCATTTTTGTTCATGTAATCTTGTTTGTTTATTACCCCTACTGCATTGCTTTTAACTGCTTTTATTGTACATAAGTTATTATTTTGTAATTTTTGTTTTAGATTATTAAATTGTATATATTGATTTTTGTTTTGATATTTTTTTATTTTATAAACATTATGTTTGTTTATTAATTTAGTTATTTCATTTGTTGCATTAATTCTTACCTTTTCTTGGTCATTTTCTATTAATTTATTTATAGCGGTTTCTGTATCTATTACAATATTATCAATGTCTTTATTAAAATATTTCTTTATGTTGACAATATCAATCTCTTCTAATATTTTTCCTTCATTTTTAGTAAAATTAATGTTAGTCAAATTGAATAAATTTGGGAAAAATATAAGATACGTTTCTTCGTGTAGTTTGTTTTTTTCCTTAAATAATATTAATTTATCTAATTTATTGTTTATATTATTTATTTTAATTTGTTTAAGATATTTATTTTTATAATAATTTCCTTATATATATATATATATATATATATATATATATATATATATATATATATATTTATATATATATATATATATATATATATATATATATATATATATATTGTAACACACTTTAGACGGTGTTACATATTAAATGAGCAAATTTCAGAAAACAAACGAGAATGGATTCAAAAGTGTAATAATATATGACTATGTAAAAAAAAATTGTTATGTATGAGAAATATTTTAATGAGATCTCTGGCTGGTAGTGACATGTAACGGAAAATGATTAAAACAAGTAATTAAGGTAGGGATGCGCCCCCCGGATGCGCGGTAGGTAGGAAGGTTGCACGCAACTAATATATCTCTCTCATTTGGGCAAGATGTAAAAGGGGAACGGACGTCTCCGAGAGCAAGAAAATTTTATTTGGTTTTTTTTTTTAATTAAATTAATGTAAAGTTTTAATTTCATATAATCATGGCTTAGAACACGGCGTACGTTACCAGGTACCAGATGGGACGCTGAATTACTGATGACATTTCCCGAGTCTTTTCCACGAGGATGATACAAGGCTTTTACCGAGACTTTTCCACGAGGAGGAAGTGAGGTTACGACATGTGAATACAGCTAAGTGGGCGATTTAAGACTTTAAAGATTTATTTCAAAATTTAAAATGTTTCACAGCATAATTCTAATTAATGAACATTGAACTTTTCAACTAATTAGCATAACTGTAATTACGCATCTTTTGGTGCCATTATGTTCACCTTGAATTATAAAATTTGATTATATAAAAAGGCAAGTAAACTCGAGTACAGATTCATTTTCAGCCATTGATTGATTAATTAATTGATAGATTGCTATCCTTATAAATTCATAAGTAGAATATAAAATGTTCCATAATCCGTAACTGAATGTCAAGAAATATGTATCATAATTATAATTTATTTTATTTGTCTTTCTTAAAATAAAAGAGTGTAATTTGCTTTAATTGAATTTAAAAGAGTCATTATTTTACCAGTGCACAATTCCTTGCATTTCAGGTTAACAAGCCTTAAGAATTAATTTAATAATATTCTGCTAATTTAAATGATTTAACTTGGTATTTTAAAATGTTTTAATGTAACGGAGTTATACCTTCAAATGCGTTACAGACAGACGTTATTGTTACGCCTGAAATGTAAGCTAGAAGTAAAAATTAAATTTTAAGAATTAAAACTAAATAATATTAAATTTGTTAAACTATACCGTTACAATATATATATATATATATATATATATATATATATATATATATATATATATTCCCTCTTTATTATATGTAACTTATTTGCTAATTCTAAATTTAATTTATATATTACATATGTTAATTTACTTTGTTTTTTAATATAATTCATTAATTTAATTTTTTATCCATATCTTCTCCGCTTGTAAATTAATTTTTTGTGCTGCTTTACTTTTATTTTTTATTTTCTTATGTTGATTTTTGCATATTTGTGTATGATTTGTAATTGTATACACTTTATTGAAAAATATATTACAATTATTTCTCATCCAATTAGACCGCTTATTAATTTTAAAAGTGCACCTTCATATAAAATATCTAAAATGCTTGCCAAATATTTAGAATATTTTTCAATTCTAAATTCTTAAAAGACAAAATGAAATTAAATAGCAATCATATTATAAAAAATATTTATCACCTTATAGGGAAAATTAAAAATATAAAAGTAGATAATAATAGAACTAAACATTATTCAACAATTAGCAATACAAAATGGATATAAAAAAGAAACCATTAATAAATGGAATAATAAGATCCTTAAAAGAATGGATAATAATATAAATAAAAATTATTATTCAAATACTAAAGAAATTATTTGGTCCAAATTTTTATTTACCGGTTATAAAATCAAACCAATTATAAAATTATTTAAAGACACTAATGTCAAAATAGCCTATTACACTAATAACACAATTAATAATATAATAAATACAAACATTAAAATAAATAAAATTAATTAAACGGCGTGTATAGTATTAACTGTACAACATGTTCAAAATGTTATATAGGAAAAACAAAAAAGAAAATAAAGGACCGTTACAAGGAATATTTAAATGCATTTAAAACCACATATTTATAAATCTAATCTTGCAACACACTGTATAGAATGAAATCATGATTTTGCAGATATTATTAATATGAAATTAAATAAACACGTACAAAAAGGCTTAAAAATGAATATAATAGAAAACTTAGAGATATATAAAAATAAAATTAAGAACACACTAATAGAGGAACAAGTCCAGATTAAATCAAAACATAATACAATCTTTAGCGTATTGGATGACATTTTAAAAATAAAAGATTAGGACAAATGGAAATATTAAAGTATATTTATCTAACAGATAAGATAACTGATACCGTTTACTGAGCATAGTACAATTATATTCAACAGTCTTACTCTAGTCACATAACTGGACAGTGATTTATAAATTTTAATAATGTAAATTAGCGAAAAGCTTCAATCAACAATAAAGTGAAGTAATACTCGTATATTCTTGTTTATAAAAATTATTTTATTTCACCATACATATTCAACAAGAAAAAATAATTCATATAAGGATTACAATATATATATATATATATATATATATATATATATATGTGGGGAGTGTAAATTATAAAGTACCAAAATAATATTAAAAAATACAATAATAAAAAAGTAGAGAAATCATAGAATTAATTCGTAGATATTTCAAACTAATCCTCATTTAAAATTACCCATACTTATGTTGCACTAAGCCCCTTAGGTAACAAGGTAGATGAAATTATAAATTATATTAAAATGATTATGTCAGCCACAAGATTGCCGTATAGGACCATCTCTATTCATAAGATAAATTAGTATTTTCATCACCAATTCCAAGTTAAAAGGGTTGATAAAATTATTTTAAATTAGAATTCTTTCAAACAATCTTGATGGTATTTTATATAAATTTCATTTCTTTAGTTTACGAAATATTATTATTATTTTTTTTTACTATATATAAAATACGTGTAAATATTAAATAGCCTAACTTGAAATAAAATTATCTTTAAACTAATTAATGAGCAATGCGTAAATACATTCCAATAATAAATTGATAGAATATCTTTTATGTGCATTTCTTTAAATGCTAAAAACTCTAAATGCTGAAATTATACAATTTAAAATGTTGACAATTTTCAAAATGTAAATGACCTCAGATTGTAGCCTACTAAATAAGGAGTACTAAATACTCTTAGCTTGAGTAAAGAAAAGATGGCCCTAATAATAATTTTGGTGTATTGTAGTAGATAAATAGTCCTATTAGAAAAATGATATCTATATAGCCAAATGTTTTTTTTATTTCTGTTTTGAAATATAAATATAAAAGTAAGAGCGATCTATGCTCACCCGCTTTATAATGATCCTCTACGTGACATACCTACAATTCCTTCAATGCTACTATAGTTACGGCCGTGCTGTTTAGGTGTCACTAATAAGATAATTTCAATAAAGGTATTTGGAACAGCCTCTCTGCCGCTCACGGCAGTAAGTGTCTTGGTGGCCTGCAGCGGTGAATTATACTGAGCAATTACAGTATCATTAGAGTGAAGATGTAGTGTCAAAATCCTCAGCCCATCCTCTTTACCATATGTATATAGCAATTTATACTATATAGATGAAATTTTATATAGTATTCCTATGTATAAAATATTTTTAAACAGATGTAGCTTTTACTACAGTGGAATTCTACAATAAACATTTATTACTTTATACTGAAATTATACTCATGTATAACATATTTTAGAAACAGTGTGTAGTTAGAGAAAATATAAGAAATGTAACATGTAGGCTGTATATATATATATATATATATATATATATATATATATATATATATATATTTATATAATTATTTATATATATATATTTATATATATATATATATATATATGTGTGTGTGTGTGTGTACATATATCTATTAAAAACACGTGGTAATAATAACATTTAAACAATTATAAACTAAAATAAAATTTTAATGAAATTTTTGGAAAGAACTCCAATACGACACAAATAATGAAATATAACAAATAGGACCAGTTACTTAAGATTAAATACTTATGTACATTTGAATGACCCGTTCATCTTCATCAGAGGGTATTATTACAAACTTACCGCCTATAGAGGTGAGTTAGGGCTATGCCCTTTATCTGCATTCAAGTAATTACAAGTAATTTGAATATTTTGTTACTTTTGAACAATAACTGTTTTAAAAGTGACTGACAAGTTGGTTGCCGACCTTACCTTTAAATTACTTCTTCTCTAAAGGCAAGTAGCGCTGCTTACAAAATTGTACAATCGCATAAAACCAAGATTTTATTACCTCACTTTAAAATAAAAAAATTAAAATTATGATTATAAAATAATCTATAAATTACAAAATTAGTTATTATTTACATCTGTTCTAAGTAGAGAGGAAGGATAGCATGATGAAAATCAATCAATTATTATCGTGTTTCTCTTAATAAGTTTGTAAACTTATTCTAACATAGTTTTTACGTGTCAATGAATGAAAATTGATTTAACATGTTGCCAAATTGTTTAATGTACTATTACAAGCAACATACAAACAATCATAGCTTAAGAAACTAAGCGTTGGTCGAAATTTTTAAAATGTTTAAGCAAAACTGTGAAGTTTTCCTTTGTGGGAATTGCGATAAAATAGGACCTCTCACATTACATTGCATGAAAGTATTTTGTTTCAAAGTTCTAAATGACAGGAAACTAAGTTTCTTATAACAAAGTATACAAATAAAACGTAATTACAAGCCTAAAACAAAATAAAAAGGTCAATATTTCTAGCCCATATTGACAGCTACTCGGTCTAGTTACTATCCTAGATGCGAATGAATGGATGCCCTTCGATGGTTACAAATCTGATACATCCCCGACACTAGACCCCCGTTACAAGCGCTTTATTTTTCCGCTTTCAGGCTTGTAACGTTCGGATGTTGCATTGGACCATCCCTTTTCATATGTCTACTGAACATGGTACTCTAGAAATACAGGTATTCATAAAATGCCATAAAAGGAGGGAAAAAGTTTGATATATTATCAAGTCAACATATAATTTAAACATATAAATATCCACGATAATGCATTAGTTTTTTTAGATTCACACATACACACACACACACACACACACACACATACACACACACACACACACACACACATATATATATATATATATGTGTGTTCTTTTGTATCATATGTATACATATTTAATTTATTTTTTATTATTTTGTATGTTTCCATTGAAAGTATATTGGTATACATGTCTTTTATATCGAATGATATTAATTTGCTATTATTGTCTGCTTTTATAGATTTATTTTTCTCTATAAGGTGATAAGTATTTTTTATATTATAATTGCTATTTAATTTCATTTTGTTTTTTAACTGTTTTGCAAGAATTTTAGATATTTTTTATGAAGGTGCACTTTTAAAATTAATAATCGGTCTAATTGGATTATTTATTTAATGTAATTTTATAATAACATTTAATAATGGTATTTTAGGGTTATCATTTATGTTATTGATTTCCGGATAAAATAACACATAAGAATTCTTCACAATACCTTTTATTTCATTTTGGTATATAACCGTGGGATCTTTTTTTAGTTCTATAAACATATTATCTACAATATATTTTTCATTTTTGTTCATGTAATCTTGTTTGTTTATTACCCCTACTGCATTGCTTTTAACTGCTTTTATTGTACATAAGTTATTATTTTGTAATTTTTGTTTTAGATTATTAAATTGTATATATTGATTTTTGTTTTGATATTTTTTTATTTTATAAACATTATGTTTGTTTATTAATTTAGTTATTTCATTTGTTGCATTAATTCTTACCTTTTCTTGGTCATTTTCTATTAATTTATTTATAGCGGTTTCTGTATCTATTACAATATTATCAATGTCTTTATTAAAATATTTCTTTATGTTGACAATATCAATCTCTTCTAATATTTTTCCTTCATTTTTAGTAAAATTAATGTTAGTCAAATTGAATAAATTTGGGAAAAATATAAGATACGTTTCTTCGTGTAGTTTGTTTTTTTCCTTAAATAATATTAATTTATCTAATTTATTGTTTATATTATTTATTTTAATTTGTTTAAGATATTTATTTTTATAATAATTTCCTTATATATATATATATATATATATATATATATATATATATATATATTTATATATATATATATATATATATATATATATATATATATATTGTAACACACTTTAGACGGTGTTACATATTAAATGAGCAAATTTCAGAAAACAAACGAGAATGGATTCAAAAGTGTAATAATATATGACTATGTAAAAAAAAATTGTTATGTATGAGAAATATTTTAATGAGATCTCTGGCTGGTAGTGACATGTAACGGAAAATGATTAAAACAAGTAATTAAGGTAGGGATGCGCCCCCCGGATGCGCGGTAGGTAGGAAGGTTGCACGCAACTAATATATCTCTCTCATTTGGGCAAGATGTAAAAGGGGAACGGACGTCTCCGAGAGCAAGAAAATTTTATTTGGTTTTTTTTTTTAATTAAATTAATGTAAAGTTTTAATTTCATATAATCATGGCTTAGAACACGGCGTACGTTACCAGGTACCAGATGGGACGCTGAATTACTGATGACATTTCCCGAGTCTTTTCCACGAGGATGATACAAGGCTTTTACCGAGACTTTTCCACGAGGAGGAAGTGAGGTTACGACATGTGAATACAGCTAAGTGGGCGATTTAAGACTTTAAAGATTTATTTCAAAATTTAAAATGTTTCACAGCATAATTCTAATTAATGAACATTGAACTTTTCAACTAATTAGCATAACTGTAATTACGCATCTTTTGGTGCCATTATGTTCACCTTGAATTATAAAATTTGATTATATAAAAAGGCAAGTAAACTCGAGTACAGATTCATTTTCAGCCATTGATTGATTAATTAATTGATAGATTGCTATCCTTATAAATTCATAAGTAGAATATAAAATGTTCCATAATCCGTAACTGAATGTCAAGAAATATGTATCATAATTATAATTTATTTTATTTGTCTTTCTTAAAATAAAAGAGTGTAATTTGCTTTAATTGAATTTAAAAGAGTCATTATTTTACCAGTGCACAATTCCTTGCATTTCAGGTTAACAAGCCTTAAGAATTAATTTAATAATATTCTGCTAATTTAAATGATTTAACTTGGTATTTTAAAATGTTTTAATGTAACGGAGTTATACCTTCAAATGCGTTACAGACAGACGTTATTGTTACGCCTGAAATGTAAGCTAGAAGTAAAAATTAAATTTTAAGAATTAAAACTAAATAATATTAAATTTGTTAAACTATACCGTTACAATATATATATATATATATATATATATATATATATATATATATATATTCCCTCTTTATTATATGTAACTTATTTGCTAATTCTAAATTTAATTTATATATTACATATGTTAATTTACTTTGTTTTTTAATATAATTCATTAATTTAATTTTTTATCCATATCTTCTCCGCTTGTAAATTAATTTTTTGTGCTGCTTTACTTTTATTTTTTATTTTCTTATGTTGATTTTTGCATATTTGTGTATGATTTGTAATTGTATACACTTTATTGAAAAATATATTACAATTATTTCTCATCCAATTAGACCGCTTATTAATTTTAAAAGTGCACCTTCATATAAAATATCTAAAATGCTTGCCAAATATTTAGAATATTTTTCAATTCTAAATTCTTAAAAGACAAAATGAAATTAAATAGCAATCATATTATAAAAAATATTTATCACCTTATAGGGAAAATTAAAAATATAAAAGTAGATAATAATAGAACTAAACATTATTCAACAATTAGCAATACAAAATGGATATAAAAAAGAAACCATTAATAAATGGAATAATAAGATCCTTAAAAGAATGGATAATAATATAAATAAAAATTATTATTCAAATACTAAAGAAATTATTTGGTCCAAATTTTTATTTACCGGTTATAAAATCAAACCAATTATAAAATTATTTAAAGACACTAATGTCAAAATAGCCTATTACACTAATAACACAATTAATAATATAATAAATACAAACATTAAAATAAATAAAATTAATTAAACGGCGTGTATAGTATTAACTGTACAACATGTTCAAAATGTTATATAGGAAAAACAAAAAAGAAAATAAAGGACCGTTACAAGGAATATTTAAATGCATTTAAAACCACATATTTATAAATCTAATCTTGCAACACACTGTATAGAATGAAATCATGATTTTGCAGATATTATTAATATGAAATTAAATAAACACGTACAAAAAGGCTTAAAAATGAATATAATAGAAAACTTAGAGATATATAAAAATAAAATTAAGAACACACTAATAGAGGAACAAGTCCAGATTAAATCAAAACATAATACAATCTTTAGCGTATTGGATGACATTTTAAAAATAAAAGATTAGGACAAATGGAAATATTAAAGTATATTTATCTAACAGATAAGATAACTGATACCGTTTACTGAGCATAGTACAATTATATTCAACAGTCTTACTCTAGTCACATAACTGGACAGTGATTTATAAATTTTAATAATGTAAATTAGCGAAAAGCTTCAATCAACAATAAAGTGAAGTAATACTCGTATATTCTTGTTTATAAAAATTATTTTATTTCACCATACATATTCAACAAGAAAAAATAATTCATATAAGGATTACAATATATATATATATATATATATATATATATATATATATGTGGGGAGTGTAAATTATAAAGTACCAAAATAATATTAAAAAATACAATAATAAAAAAGTAGAGAAATCATAGAATTAATTCGTAGATATTTCAAACTAATCCTCATTTAAAATTACCCATACTTATGTTGCACTAAGCCCCTTAGGTAACAAGGTAGATGAAATTATAAATTATATTAAAATGATTATGTCAGCCACAAGATTGCCGTATAGGACCATCTCTATTCATAAGATAAATTAGTATTTTCATCACCAATTCCAAGTTAAAAGGGTTGATAAAATTATTTTAAATTAGAATTCTTTCAAACAATCTTGATGGTATTTTATATAAATTTCATTTCTTTAGTTTACGAAATATTATTATTATTTTTTTTTACTATATATAAAATACGTGTAAATATTAAATAGCCTAACTTGAAATAAAATTATCTTTAAACTAATTAATGAGCAATGCGTAAATACATTCCAATAATAAATTGATAGAATATCTTTTATGTGCATTTCTTTAAATGCTAAAAACTCTAAATGCTGAAATTATACAATTTAAAATGTTGACAATTTTCAAAATGTAAATGACCTCAGATTGTAGCCTACTAAATAAGGAGTACTAAATACTCTTAGCTTGAGTAAAGAAAAGATGGCCCTAATAATAATTTTGGTGTATTGTAGTAGATAAATAGTCCTATTAGAAAAATGATATCTATATAGCCAAATGTTTTTTTTATTTCTGTTTTGAAATATAAATATAAAAGTAAGAGCGATCTATGCTCACCCGCTTTATAATGATCCTCTACGTGACATACCTACAATTCCTTCAATGCTACTATAGTTACGGCCGTGCTGTTTAGGTGTCACTAATAAGATAATTTCAATAAAGGTATTTGGAACAGCCTCTCTGCCGCTCACGGCAGTAAGTGTCTTGGTGGCCTGCAGCGGTGAATTATACTGAGCAATTACAGTATCATTAGAGTGAAGATGTAGTGTCAAAATCCTCAGCCCATCCTCTTTACCATATGTATATAGCAATTTATACTATATAGATGAAATTTTATATAGTATTCCTATGTATAAAATATTTTTAAACAGATGTAGCTTTTACTACAGTGGAATTCTACAATAAACATTTATTACTTTATACTGAAATTATACTCATGTATAACATATTTTAGAAACAGTGTGTAGTTAGAGAAAATATAAGAAATGTAACATGTAGGCTGTATATATATATATATATATATATATATATATATATATATATATATATATATTTATATAATTATTTATATATATATATTTATATATATATATATATATATGTGTGTGTGTGTGTGTACATATATCTATTAAAAACACGTGGTAATAATAACATTTAAACAATTATAAACTAAAATAAAATTTTAATGAAATTTTTGGAAAGAACTCCAATACGACACAAATAATGAAATATAACAAATAGGACCAGTTACTTAAGATTAAATACTTATGTACATTTGAATGACCCGTTCATCTTCATCAGAGGGTATTATTACAAACTTACCGCCTATAGAGGTGAGTTAGGGCTATGCCCTTTATCTGCATTCAAGTAATTACAAGTAATTTGAATATTTTGTTACTTTTGAACAATAACTGTTTTAAAAGTGACTGACAAGTTGGTTGCCGACCTTACCTTTAAATTACTTCTTCTCTAAAGGCAAGTAGCGCTGCTTACAAAATTGTACAATCGCATAAAACCAAGATTTTATTACCTCACTTTAAAATAAAAAAATTAAAATTATGATTATAAAATAATCTATAAATTACAAAATTAGTTATTATTTACATCTGTTCTAAGTAGAGAGGAAGGATAGCATGATGAAAATCAATCAATTATTATCGTGTTTCTCTTAATAAGTTTGTAAACTTATTCTAACATAGTTTTTACGTGTCAATGAATGAAAATTGATTTAACATGTTGCCAAATTGTTTAATGTACTATTACAAGCAACATACAAACAATCATAGCTTAAGAAACTAAGCGTTGGTCGAAATTTTTAAAATGTTTAAGCAAAACTGTGAAGTTTTCCTTTGTGGGAATTGCGATAAAATAGGACCTCTCACATTACATTGCATGAAAGTATTTTGTTTCAAAGTTCTAAATGACAGGAAACTAAGTTTCTTATAACAAAGTATACAAATAAAACGTAATTACAAGCCTAAAACAAAATAAAAAGGTCAATATTTCTAGCCCATATTGACAGCTACTCGGTCTAGTTACTATCCTAGATGCGAATGAATGGATGCCCTTCGATGGTTACAAATCTGATACATCCCCGACACTAGACCCCCGTTACAAGCGCTTTATTTTTCCGCTTTCAGGCTTGTAACGTTCGGATGTTGCATTGGACCATCCCTTTTCATATGTCTACTGAACATGGTACTCTAGAAATACAGGTATTCATAAAATGCCATAAAAGGAGGGAAAAAGTTTGATATATTATCAAGTCAACATATAATTTAAACATATAAATATCCACGATAATGCATTAGTTTTTTTAGATTCACACATACACACACACACACACACACACACACATACACACACACACACACACACACACATATATATATATATATATATATATATATATATATATATATATATATATATATATATATATAAATATCGCAATATGTGTTCTTGTGTATTAATAAAGAACAAAAGTCAAAATACATACAAGAATTTACAATTGTAAATTCAAATATAATTCTTGTATTTGTATTTTGACTTTTGTTCTTTATATATATATATATATATATATATATATATATATACAGTAGTATGAATGAATATGTGGGTTGATAATATAGTTACCATATCTATTTCAAATTAGTAATGTTTCATGGCTAGTTCTTTGCCTTCATCACGTTTGTTTGCTATAAAAATCAAAGTCTTTATATGCCACAGTCAAATGTCAAACCTCTCACAGATCAGTAACAAATTTCTTTACTATATATATCAGATATTTAACCCATTACAGGATAGGAGCTCCTTATTTTTAGAATAATACTTTCAGGATACTTAGTTGCCCACGGAGTTGTGAAATTCAGAATAAAAATTCCATAGAGCATCCTTAGTTAGACACAACAAAACCTATATCAGTGGAAAGCTAAAATTATAAACCTAATCTTCGTGTAAGTATAATAAATTTGTTTACAAATTTTAGTTAGATGCAAAAATATTGATTAACAATAATGTTTAGAAATTCTGTGAAAATAACTAGTTGTTTTTACTAAAAGACAGGAAAGTCATTCTATTCAAATAATATCTCTAGCTTATTTTCCTGTTGAAAAAAAAATAGATTTTTAACAGAGTTTTTCATGTTTTTTACTGAGCATGTCTCTCATAGAATATTATTTGCATTCCAGTAGTTTTCCCCTCAAAATGCATTACCTAAGGTTGAGTCTACTGACTACCAGTCAATGTGGAATTATGCTCTAATAAAAATACATAAAAGTGGCATACTATTTACACTAACCCAATCTTGTATTTACACATTATTATTACCAAGAGATATATCGGTCCAAAGAATGCTTCGTTACACATGAGCCAATAATATTTGTTCAAACGTTACTATTCTTATTATGTCAGGATGTGAGAAGTTGTTAGGCTCTTGAATTTTGGAATTTGTTAGTATCTATAGACCTTTTGTATAATTTATATGTAATATACTGTGATAAAATTTACATTATATTCTGCTAGGTGTTTTTACATAGACTTTTATGATGTTTGTATTTTTATACGGTCCTGTTCTAGCTCGCGGATATGTGAGTGGATTTAATTATCTAAAACCTATCAATACCCTAATCGTCACTACCTACGGCGTCACTTTGATACTACCTATTTGTTGAAGTCGCCACCCTGTTAGGAGGATCCTTAAGGGCAATAAGGTAAAACTAGTTATTCTCCAGGTTTCCTGTAAGGCAGAACGATTACCCCTAGTTGGCTAAAATGAGGATACTGATCTCTGAGGTAGAAAATCCTCCATTCTGAAAGCGACATAGAATTCTGGTGAGCCATTGGTATAGCCTATAGGGCGAACAAATTATTAATACAGGGCTTAACCAGTTCCAACAGTTCATCTGAGTATATAGTAAATAGCAAGGATGTTTAAAATATAATTCCTGTGAGACGAGAGTACAGTTTCTTGATAATGGTTAACCAAATAAATATGTTTTCAGCGATAGCAATGAGAGTGGGTAGGCGTCCTAGAAGTTACTATCTATATCTTATTGTATTGCATTACAATCTTAAAGTTTTGGGCTGTTTCAAGTTGAATGTTTGTCACTCAATTAGTGTTACCACAAATAAAAGTGACGAAAACAGAGTTTCAAACTTAGTATTTGATTCATATTAAATCCTAATCTGAATAAATCATAAATTATCTATAAAACTACTTAGTACCGAATATATTTTTAAATCATGATCGTCATGTGTCTACATTTACTCAGTTATCAAGACTGATACAGTGTGAGTGTATCTATAAGTACTTATGCATGTATTGAAAAGAACTTTATTTTATTACTACTAACTAACGTAGAGGAATTTTTTTCAAATATAAACAATCATTTTCATCTAAAAAACGTAATGTTTACTTATTAGGTTGAAGTTAACGACATCCATTGGGGTATAACATTTTATTCTAAAATTGCGTCGTCAGGTTTCATAAATGACATGGAGAGTGTTATTATGCTTTTCAGATTTTATTACACAATTAAGTCTAACGAGTTTCACGTCGAGACACCGTTACCACACTTCCATAGCCTTTTCTCCTTTCATGACTACCTAGCTATAAATAAATATAAAGTAAATATTAAATTAACTCAAACATGGTTTTTACAAATGATTTTTTCTACTTTTCAGGACATTCGCTAAAAAACTGCCACTATTGAACGTAAGTAGTAGCCCTATGCTAAAAGTTTGTTTTAAGTGAAAACCTAACACTATGAGTTGATAGTTGGTCGATGATGTCCATTAAACAATTACTTAAATTTATATATATATATATATATATATATATATATATATATATTTCAGTAGCAATAATCTTTAACAAAATGCTTTATAACTGTTTATTTTAAATTATATACATTTTAATAAGGTAAGTTTTATTGACAAAATATATTTTGTGAACAATTATTAACATTAGTGTTGTCATAAGGCTTACTGTTGAAAAAATAAACCAAGTTAGTGTATATTAAACATTGTTCACTCTTTATTCTGTATAACACTTCTATTATTATATGTGCAATTAATAAAATAAATTTTTGAAAAATATTATACTAGTACCTGAATTCTGCCACGCTTTGATGTAACACGTTGTGGCTGCGTTAATGAGAATTTTAAATTACCATACACTTTATTGTTTAAATATATTTTATAAACAATTTTCAACGTTAGAGGTGACATAAAGGTTATTGTCGACTAGCATTAACCAAACTAGGGAACTTTAAATGTTCATTTTTTATTCTATGTGCGCGTGGAGTTTAATTCGTAAAATATTATACTATTATGGAGAAATTATCCTTATTTTAGTTTTTTAACGTGATTCAGTTAATTAGTATTACTATTGTAATATATTTCCGAAACAAGTTGCAATAAACTACTAAACCATATGTTAAAACACGATGGAAGATCTCATATTATACATTCCCAGGATAAAAACGTAATTTTTTTGAAAACCTAAAACTAACACATCACAGAAACTAAGTTTTATACAAGCTAAGGTTAAAATGAAATGAATAAATTACAACGTTCGGACATCAATCACATAAAGTAGAACAGGGTGACATATGAGGGAAAGAGAGGGGAAAAACAATGAATAAAGAAATAATTTAACAAATTTGTAAATCATCGACAATAATGTATTACAAGAATATCATATCTGTAGAATGTTTTCTTTTCACAATTATTCTCAAACGTATTTTCATATGCAAAAAGTATACTTTTCTCTCTATACAGAGAGAATAAAGAGGTTCATAAAACTTTCAGGACTTTTATTTGAATATTGGGTTAATTATTCTGTTGCAGATTATGCACAGAAACAACAGAATGCTGTGCAATCTGAAGTAACAATGAAATTATATGTTAATATATATTCTGCTAAGTAAAAATTTGCTAACCAAAAATAATAACTATAATAGGTGTTGTTCTAACTATAATAATGATAATAATGTAAGACTCGGTAGATGTTTATTTTATATATGCATAATATTTATGCACTAATATATGCACTAATATTTAATACGCATGTTCTTACATTTAAAACATGTTTTTTTTCTAAATACCCACAGAGTAAAATGATGGTATTTTAAAGGATGGAATTGTTAGATCTTTTTATAACCTCTTGACCATAACCTAGGACAGGTTTTCTCCTCTTATATTTCAATAGCTGTGAGAATACACTCACATCTAGTCATGTGATGTGAAAGCTTTTAAAATGTGCTCAGGAGCCAACTTACTCAAGTAACCGAGTCCAGAAAACTAAATGGGAAACACAGGTTATTTCTGAAGCACGAGGTACACGTATGGACTGAGGAAGGTTTCTTTCTAAATAAGATATTTTTAAAAAATTCAATTAAAGACGATACTGAAAAACAATGTTTATTAAGAATAACTAAGACACAAAACGTAAGCTTAAAATATACCATTGTGATACACTTACTACGTAGTTGAAGAAGTGTATCGATAACACTTGATACCTGTTGGCAAGGGTAGATGTGAAGATGGGTAATAATATCTCATGCCAGTTCGAATATCAGGCAGAGGTGTAGGACTGGCTATTTGGCAGATTCTATAAAATGTATTGTAGAAGTTTAAATATATATATATATATATATATATATATATATATATATATATATAATATACATACATAGCTTCAACAATACCAACTACTATTTAGGCTTCATATATTTTATATCATTTATTCATTCATTTTGTTTAAAGTGTATATTCACTTACTTACACATGCTATGTATTTATTTTTAAGGTATTTTAGCGGTACCAAATTATTTCGTTTTATCTACTGAGATATTTTATTTCAATTGAATATTCTCTCAACGTTTTATTTCAGATAGATTATTTCAATGATATACTATTCTATCCTATTTGTAAAATAAGCATGTAATTTAATGAATGGTAGAATCCTCAGATTAAAAGCATCTGAGACTTTACTTTTATCTAGTATAAAGATAATGTGAAATTCTGAGTTATTCAATGAATTAAAACTAGTATTTATTCTTAGAATAACAAGGAATAAAGCAAAAACCGTTTAATATATCTTTCTTGCTGTCTTTTAAATTAATACTGTCATCTGAGTTCGGCAGAATCAGATATTTCGTATATTGCTTTATCATAAATGAGGTAGAGAGAAATATATGTCTGCAATCGACTTGTCGTTGACAATTTGTAAATAAGATCTTTTAAAAATGTCACCACACTATATTTTATGATATTTTGCTGAAATCATTTACAATTTTTAAAAGGTATGAAATAAAGTCGAAGATTTTATTGATAAAAACTTATTTAATCATGGATACTGTTTTCTGGTGTTGGTAAATATTTTAAAACAAATGTGTAATAACTGTTCTACTAAATCTATAACAACCCGAGAGTTAATCGCATGATTATTGCCTAACAAATATTATCTCGATGAGTTAGTTTTTTTCTAAAAATAAACATTTCTATTGTAACAAAACTGCCATCCGTTACTCGTGAATGATGTATGAATTTAAACAAAAATCTGGTTATTTAATAATAAATGTATATTTTTTATACGTTTTATTTGTAACGTTTTTTAGGATGTCAGGAAAGGAAAATTCTCAATATGATATAAATCTAAATTTACGAACTTATAACTGAAGTTATTACAATATATTTGTGTTAACTAACTGCATTGAATGCTCTGATTATCTTGTTAACAATATGTTTAAACTTTGCAGCCACAAAGTACATTGCTTTTATATTGTAAAGTACTGAATGATATAGAAATATGCTTTTTCATGAATTTTGAAAACTGTGTTCAAATAAAGGTACTTTAAGAAAAACGTGATTACATTACTTTTGTAATTAGAAGCGATACATTTCTAGAGCTAAACCTTTATCAGTTTCGTACTACAAACCGTTCATCAACTCATATGGTGAAAACTATAAAGGACTATTTATAGATGAGCAATGGCCAGAACACAGCTGTTTCTTTTAAAAGGGTAAAACGCTTTTGCAGTAGTTATAATTTTTCAACTACAGACTTCGTGCCACAAAATAATTGAAACTAATAATAATACTATTATATTTTGAAATAACAGTTATGGGTTATAGTTTGAAATTTTACTTGAATTTTAAGGGTAGAAATTAATGTCAGATGCAGCAAAATAAAGGGGAAAAATCTTGTCTATATATGAATAAAAAAGCCAAATTTTATTAATGTAGAAAGAACAGTATTTTTAATATTACAGTTCTAACGATATTTTTACAGCACCAAAATGTTAAGCTAAAATCACCATTTTTTTATCTAAAGTAAATATTATTCTATAGGCTATAGTATACAGACTTTAGAGATTGAAATAAAATCATGCCCTAATGTAAAACAAATACTGATCCTTTTATAGTAATTTTTGAAGTAAATATTTACTAAACGCTATATTTTAAATACTCATGTGAGAGACTTTGGGCTAATTTAAAGAACTCCCTATCTTAATTAATCACAATAGCCAACATTAAATAAAAATGTAAGTCATTTTTTCTATGAAAACCAATCATCAGATTTTCATCATTGCAGCAGGTTTATTTAGCAAACAGTATGCGCCACCAACATTATTCATTGCAGTTACAATGGCAACGCTACATTATAATGATGTGCAAACAATGCCTCACGCAGTTCAGTTGTAATAAAGAACCTCACAAAACACAAATATATATATTGATTACTTGTTGCACTAAAGCTGGGAAGCAATTTGTAACTGTATAGTTGATATTACTAGAGCCTAATATTTAGAGGTGCTACTCCAAAATATGAGTGTTAGAACGTAATCTGTTTATTATCCCGCAATCGTAAAAGTATAATGTATAAAGTACTAGCTGACACGGCGAATTTTGTACAGCCTAAAAGTCAATGAATGGCGTGGTTCCATTAGCTAAACTGAATTTAATATTTTATTAACACTATAATTGCTGAATATATAGTAGTCGATCGAGAAAAGTCTGACAAACAAAGTTCTTAATTAAATGTTACTTATTGCTATCAAACATAAAATATTTCTTGTATATTGTACGAAATTCGGACCTATTTCTCGTTTTTGGATGACATTTTTTACGGACATAGCTTTGAATTGTGTTGGAAAATAATTAATGATTGTTGAGTGTTGCTTAACAATAAAAAAATTGAATAAATTTAGTGAAATATCTGAAGATATGGTGGAAAGTTATAGTTTATGTTATTTTGTCACTTAAGAACTTCATATAGAAAAACTGTTGTCACCAGAAACCTTCGCCGGAATGTACTCAACAATTTCCCAAAGTTTCATGGCGATCAGATCAGTGGTTTAGTAATGTGCATAAGGCTCTTACATACATACGTACACACAAACATTCACTTATATATATATATATATATCAGCTGTACCGGCGAAAAATCGTATCGCCTAAAATTAAATGAATTGCATGGTAACATTAGTTAAACTTAATTTAGTATTTAATTAACTTAATTATAGATGAACTTATAGTAACCGGATTGATTGTTATTTATTGAAGTGCACTCGGATGTAAAATATTTTTTGCATATTGTACAAAAAATCACTGGTTTTTGGGCGTTATAATTGTACAAAAATTGGCTTTAAAATGTAATGGAAAATAACTTTAGAGTTGCCTAGCAACTCACATTTGAATTGAATTTAATGGGATTTCTT
This sequence comes from Prosapia bicincta, assembly GCA_036971475.1. NCBI lineage: Eukaryota > Metazoa > Arthropoda > Insecta > Hemiptera > Cercopidae > Prosapia > Prosapia bicincta. The sequence continues at coordinate 313,868,881 of JBAIZL010000002.1, forward strand.
ATAATATTATTTATATTCAATTTAAAGCTTATTATTTCGTTTTATAATTTATCTGACGCATGAAGATATTACAAAACCTATTTTGCTTGTATTATAATATGATATTTTGTTTACTTGTAACAAAATTTTCCTTAAGAACTTCTTAAATGTAATAAATTTTGGTACTACTTGACACAACATACATCACCAATAAACCACTTACAGGAAATACTGACATACAATATTTCATTCTTAACTTCGGGTTTTGTATCTTAAAGGCAAATATATCACTATATTATGATTTAGTGTTATAAAACAAATATAAAATTAAGTTTTACAATTTTAGAAAAATGATGAAAAAGACTATGAAAATAATCATAAATTTTAAAAACATATCTAACATACAGATTCGTAACTTGTTAGAAACTGTTGTATTAACAATTTTGAATCATATCCTACAATACCGTTGATATTTGCAATAAACCGTTGAGTGTTTCGTCGAAAGTTGTTTTTTTTTTAATATCGAGTCAATTTGACAAAGTCTTGAGCGGAATTTAAAAAAAAAGATTTATATTTAGGCCCACTGTTTTTCAGATAAAAGAAACGAATTGTAAAAGACTTAGAGCTGGGATATATGCTTTAGTTACACAAAACTAAAAGCTTGTAATTGAAGGACCGACGAAGTAATATCAGTGAGTTTCCCTATTCCCATTGTTTCCCTGATGATTAGTATCTATATTGTCTGCGATTTCCTCTCTATATTTATATATTTATTTATTACTACTCTTATATTATACTCTAAGTATGTCATAGAGGTTTAGCGGCGATATAACTTTCGGCCGCTAGACCATGTCGGTGCCAGTGAATGTAAATGAGTAGGAGGGTTGCCAAAGCCTCTGGGGTGGTTCTGATTCTGGGGCGGAGTATAACGCGAGATTCATTTGTAACAAGAGTTTTGGAAATTAAATGCAAAAATTTCAATTGCAACGTTGCTTACAACTGATCTTAAGGCTGCATTATTGCTTGGGTCTCCTTCAATTCCATCGTGTAAAGCTAGTGATATTAGCATTAACAAGCTTATTTACATCGATTCTCTTTTTTTACAATTAATTGTTTCTCTATTAAGAGCTAATGAATTGTCTAAATAGCTTAAAAGAGCAACCAGGCACTAAAGGGCAAAATAATCTACAACTGCCAATGGCAGTTTGTTTTATTAAATGATTATTCCTCAAGATAATTTCTTATGTAGTTTAGTTTAGTTTAGTTTAAAGTTCATTTCAGTGTTTATACACACACACACACACACACACACACACACACACACATATATATATATATATATATATAATTATTTCCCTATCAACCTCACTCATCCCATTACTATGGTAAATATTAATATTTTAACAATACAGTTTCAACAATAGAGTAATTTATATTAATTTTATAATGCAGTAAATTAAAATAAATTAAATATAAACTTTTTTATCTATGATTCGTTCTATACAAAACAATATGTAATGAAATAACCTATCTTAAATTCACTGCAAAGAAGTAAGTCTTGCGCTACAGTAATATTGGCCTAGGCTACTATTTAATTCAAATAAAAATATTACTTTATATCAGTGATGAAACTAAACTGATCATACATTGTTAGTATGCACTGATAGTATTGCGTTATTCGATGCACCTTATAACGCATTACAGAGAATCCCCTTCAGATTATCCCTCTGATAATAGCTGTCAGTAATTACCGAACAGTTTGTAATTATTTTCGCACGACCAATTCATTTTTCGCAACTTCGGAAAAAATTCGCAAATTTAGGGCAAAAAATAAAATAATTAATAAAATATTTCCGTCACCCATGTGCTCTTTACATGTTCAAGATAAATTTTGACGTTTAAAAATTCGGTTTGAATTCGGTTTAATATCGTGTCCCGAGTTTAGCAGTTCTATACTTCAAACTGTAGTAGGACCTACTTGCACGTTAGATTATAGAAAATAAACTTTGAAGATTATTTAAATTCATCAAAATACCTATAGGGTTTTTACCTATAAACCTTTTATAAACCGTTAAATAAAACCTTTTATTGATAAACATTCTGATATGAAGAAAAACTTGTGTGAGGCCCTGTAAATTCAATAGACTAAAACGAACAATTCAGCATCTTTTTTTCATTTCGAAGGGTCAAACAATCTGATTTATCATCGAAGTTCGGCACGGTTAACCTTGACAAATATATTGGCCACTAGTTCCACACATATTTCAACTGTCTGCATGTAAATTGAGAATGGTTTGTGCTTATATCACAATTAAAGACTAACCCACTTCGATTACGTTATGAATTATCGTTGTCACTGGTTTGTTATAACAATGGAGGTATGATACGTTGCATGCAATCCGTGATATAAATTATTTCCATGTAAATTGAGATTTGAAACTGTATTTAGTGAACATATAATTACAATCCTTTAGAATTGTAATGAAATTAAGTAGCCCCTAATTAGAAGGTAATAGGATTACAAAAAATATATTATTGTGTTGACACTGAACAATATAAACAAATTTTTACTCAGAAATCGTTCCCAAAGTAAAAGCCCGAAGGCGTAAAATTAAAGGGAGTTTTAGATGAAAAACCGTTTTATTGATGAAAACATTAAGAAAATGTACAATTTATCTACTTTGTGGGAAAGAAGAACACTACATATTCAGAAACCGTTTATGTTCAATACATACAAAACATTAGCAAATGCTTCTTGGATTTACCAATAGTTAATCTAAATAGACTGTATATCAAATAAAAAAGACTTGGAGAGAAAAAGGATGAGTGTAGGCCATTCATGATATTCAAGGAGGGTTAAATGAATTAAATTATAGTGAATCAAATTTCCAGTTCTATTAAGACAGCTGTGAATATCCGGATTGTTTACTTGTAATATTTACTCGCTGAATCTCACGTTTTTCTCTCCAAGTCTTACAAATAGCCACTAACAATTCTACCTCAAAACTTTTGAGGAACCGTGAAACATTAGTTTATATTTTTTAGTTCCATTTAAAAACGTGGTATACTAAAAAACATTTTTCATTTAATTTTTTATTTTCTGTTTTTTTTTTAGTCTTATGCCCGGATGAAGCTTTCTAATCATTTTTGTGTATATTTATGAGGCTCTGAGAGGGACATATATAGTGAATTACCATTTCACATCCTGCTTAGCTGCCAATGCAGAAGTTCAAAATGTTACTCCCTAGAATAGTTAAAACTCTATAAGTCTTATAACACTGAAAAACAAATTAAAGATTTAAACAAATAATTATATGTTGTACATGTTTATGTACATTTGAAAGAATGCAATGTCAGATCCATCTCCATTACAAATCACAAACGTATTCTTATGGGTTGTATTTATGGCGGTGGGGGTCGTGTGCATACGCGAAACACAAGTTCCGATGTTGTACACAGGCGCACAAGCAAATCTAGTTGTTTTATAAATGAATTATGTTTAAACAAACCTAACGTGTGTGAATGTTTTATTGTCATTCAGTCTTTTCCTTTATGTAAAATTTCAAGTCTGTAGGTCGTCAAATTTAATTTGTTTGTACAAATATTGTTAAAACAATCTTGCATACATAGAATACACGGTTCTTTTGTCACAATATCGTATTTAAATCCTAGATTACGTAAATTGTGAGTCTTTTCGTAAACCCAAAAAAAGTATTTAACAACAGTATAAAATTGCTTCTCAAAAGTTTGCCTCAAAAACTTACCTCAATCTATTTCTACTACCTACCTAGGTAAATAACTATTCAATCTTCTATCTACAGAGGTCGTACAACTTATGACCCTTGAAATAATACTAATTCTTTACAAACACATTATAAATTTATATATAAAAGTTTATAATTAATAAACTTAATTATTGCATGATCTCCCCTAGCTCCAAAAAATTCCACCTTTTGACACGATATTTTACGCCTAAGGGGTTTGTTTACATACGAGTATTACTTCAAAAATATACGTAAAAGATATTAAACAACCATGGTTTGGGTTCAAGAAAACAACCCAAAACAATATTTCTTTACAATAAATATTAAACGATGTAAGATATTTTTGTCTCTTGATAAATTAGTATCAAAATGTTGCTTTACATTTATGCTTTAATTAACATCACGTGATGTTTCCAATAAAATGGAAAGAGTTGCAAAATGGGTGAGATTGTGGACATAAATGGGGGTTTATTACTTCACTGTCCTGCTGTGTAATCAACGTTATAGGGTTTTAAGTCATATATTGAATTATTAAACGTTTCATATAATCATTTTCGTTGTTCAATGCTGCTCCATAGATTTAAAATTAAATTGTCTGTTTTATAATTAAAACAATAACAAATTCTAACATGTCCATAATTAATTAATAACATAATATAGTAGGCATATTATTACTATTAAATTTCAATTTACTTTATGAATTTCAAAAGTAACAAATTCAGTTCTTAAAAACGTACTTCCCTGCAAATAATAGATGTAAATGTTTACATGCTTTATTATTCTAAGTTTAAAGTTGTAACTTTTAGTGTTAAAGAAAATACATTGGATAAAAATCTCTTAAAATATCAAACATTTAAGCTTATATTTAAATTGTTTTTAAATTCTATTCGTAATTTAGAATCTATTTCTGTTCGAAATATTACTGATACAAAACAAGCATTAATACATGTGTTACAAAAAATATTTTTTGTAAATTGCGAGCTATTCAAACACTATGAAAACATTATGCTGTATTGTTTGGAAGTCTTCTTACAAGAGTGTTCAATTTATGACACTGTTTTCATTAAGGAGAACTAAAGTTGAAAATGATTTAAACTAAAATATAAATAAAGATAAAAACTTGATACTTAATTTAAATACTGTTCAAAACTCAGTACTCCAGCTATTCCGTAGGTTCTTACCCTGATTCTCACTTAGGCGCTGTAGTCACTTGGGCAGAGAAAATTATTTCCGGATTCATCCCATACCGTCTTTAAAAAAGAAGTTGTATATAAATATTTGTATGCTCTCAGATTCTTCTTTCTTAATTTTTACTATAATGAAGTATCTTTCTATAATGAAGGATTATTTTACCAGCATTACCTTTAGTAATCAATGTCAGAGAAAGAGATATTTATTTAGGAAAAAGCAACAGTAAGGGATATATATTTCTTCTATAGTCTATGAATAACTAAAGGTTATATGCACTACTTCAATTACAGATGATGAAGTTTGCACTACTTCAAGTACAGATGATGAAAAGTAAAAACATGTAACTGTTATAAAAATTGTAGCTTTATACGAAAAGTAAAGGAATGGAATTTAATCGTTTTGTTTTGTACACTTTACGCAAGTGTTAAATTGAACAGCAGGTAGTATCTACTGCGTATACCATAACCAACTCACGTGTTTAATTAAACATCGTATTGCTGCTGAAGAACATGATTCATCTTTTTAATAAACGAAACAACCTGGTTTATGAAAGCCGTCAATTCTTTCACAACAACCAAACAGATAGACAATCGAAATATTTTTCAAAACAATATTACAGCTATCTTGAACGACACGAATGTGATATTATTGATATGAGATTAAATGGAATTGTTTAAGCAAATAAGCGGTTAAAATTGCTTGAATTAGATTATAGATTATTTGATTATTATAGATTATTGATTAGAAAATATTGTATATAATTGTGCTCTTTATACATTTATTTTAAAGTTGAAATTAAATAATTTCATATTTAGGTACCAACAATATTTACAAATATGATAGACCAAAATAAATTTGTTACCTAAATTTTTATTAGACCATTTAAAATTAAAAATGTTTTAATTTTTTATTGACAAAAATTTTTAAATAAGTGCTTTACCTAAAGTTTTACTTACGATTTATATTTTTTGCCATGACTAATTGTCAAATAACGATGGTGGGTACAATCGTATTTGATCCCTATCATTTTAGAAAGCATAAAACTAATTTTTTGTATTTATTTTTCATGTTTAAGGTACGAAAATGTATCTGAATTTAAATAATCTTATGTTTTTACTTGACTATCTTCCTTCTTATTTAGGTTGAGATAGGTACTAACAGGTATATTTCATGAGTTGAAAAGGATTTTTTTTAAATTTTCTTATTCGGTATAGCGGTACATAGAGTTACTAATTTAAAACCTTACGTTCAGTTCTAGGCTAAAACCTAGACATATATTTCTCTTTAAACTCATTTTCCCATCCTTGGTTTTATTTTGTAAATGCTGGAGAACCATTGTTTTGACAGTACACAAACCAAACATTCTTAGCATAAATAGGTAAGTAAGATGATTGCCATTCTATGTAACTAATTGTAGTTATTGGGACCCTATAGTTCGTGTTTATATAAAATGGAAAATAATATCAAGTCACGCTACCCTTATTTATATTTAATTTTTTATTTCCCCACTAATTCATAATTTATATTTATACAACCAAATGTCGATATATTGTCACATAATTTAGTTATTTAGGCGAGCACACTAGTTACTTGACCTGTGACAGTTACACTATCCCACTTTGCTTTTTACAACAATCATATTTGGTTTCAGCGTAGTTATTAAACTTAGAAAAATCGTTCACATCTAGAAAACACTCGGCTTTAAACTCCAGCCTCTTTATATGATTTTCTAATAAAGGATTATCATCATTTATGGCTACCCACATTGCAACTATAAAACATGTAATTTTAAAACACATAATATTCTATTGACTAACAAATTCTCGTGTCCAGTATTTCGTTCGTGTACACCTCGTAAATTAGTGTTAAACTACTATTATTACTATTCAGATTTGTGATTATTTTACTTTATATCTCAGAAGTGACAACTTTACTTTAAGGTTAAACTGTAAAAAGCTGTAGAGAAAGTCATCCAGAATTAGAATTATTAAACTCTTTGAATCTTTTTTTATTCCTATAATATGGTTCAAGGTCAACACTACAGGCATAACACCTGATAAAGAACTGGTTTCTTACTTACGAACATTATATATATATAATTATTTATAAAAGCATCAGTGGTATTTTAATATTTTCCTCAAATAAAATTACTGAATTGAATTATAAAATGTAAACTTTATATGTATATATATATATATATATATATATATATATATATATATATATATATATTGTAAAACTTAGATGAAATATTTTTTCTTGTTGAATATATATGGTGAAATAAAATAATTTTCATAAACAAGAATATACGAATATTACTTCATTTTATTGTTTATTGAAGCTTTTCGCTAATTTACATTATTAGCATTTTCAAAATATATAACTCACTGTCCAGTTATGTGACTAGAGTAAGACTTACTCTAGTCACATAACTGGACAGTGAGTTATATATTTTGAAAATGCTAATAATGTAAATTTGCGAAAAGCTTCAATAAACAATAAAATGAAGTAATATTCGTATATTCTTGTTTATGAAAATTATTTTATTTCACCATATATATATATATATATATATATATATATATATATATATATTAAAACAACATAGATTGTAATTTTCATTCCTGATGATGTTGGTACTGTTTACCAACGAAAAGCTTTGAATATGAATTAATAAATATTCTTGTATTTGAATAACCTATGTTGTTTTAAATTATTAAACAAGAAAACGTATTATATATATATATATATATAATTATATTAATGAACTATAAAAACTGTTACAATAATATAAACCATCTTTAAATCTCAATTATCTATATAAAGACTCCTTTTGAATAATTCAAAAATAAATCCTTTTTTTCATACTTAAAACTTCAATCTTCTACTACCACCGTTATAGTATTTATATTAGTAATTAAAGAGTTGTTATATTTTGTCAGGAGTATTGTAACTTTTAAAATACCTAATATAATATTTAAAAAATTAAACCTACTTTTAATACATTTATGTAGCGTTTACTATTAGTTATTGCTGTTATTAACCTCTATAAATGAGTTTAGCTACTGCTAACGCATGGACCTGTATTAGCAACTAATAATAGTATCGTAAAGTATTAATTATAACATGGAATAAGCAACTCAGTGTATTCAAAAGTGACATGCGTTTTTAACAAAACAATATGTCCAAAAACTATAAAAAAAACATATGCATGAACGAATATGAGTAAATAATGATCTATTTTAAAGTTATTGCAATAGATGAGGTTTTGTAATTTAGTAGTAAAATGTAATGAAATGTTAATGTATTTCACAAATGTATTAGACTTCCTGTATAACAAGTTAATATGACGAGCTATTCAAATGCCTTTGCAATGATTTCCGCACGAGGAATAAACGCATGACGGGTTCCGCCAGATAGAAGGTCTTATAACTGGTGTAGTTCTATCATTGAATCCATAAATTTGTAGCAATTAAAGTTGGGTAAAATTTTCAGCGCGGATATAGCAGTTGTGAATAGTTTGCCTGCCTCGCGGAGGGATACACGACATCGCAAATGCACTAAACGTTACACTTGGATAATGTGTAGCATTACGTTTTGGCATAATTTTAATGAAATTAAAGTGTTTAAAGTATGAATTAAATGAATATAAAAGTATAAAATGTAAAGTATCCATTCAGGATAGATTTGGTTCTAATTGTATAAATGTAACCATTTAGGTAATGTATAAAATTAAAACCAAATCTAACCTGACTGGACACTTTTTAGGTATATTTTAATATAGGTATACATTAATGTATAAATTTAAAACCAAATCTATCCTAACTGGAGACTTTGTAAGTATATTTAGATATATGTATAAAAATTAAGCCAAAACTTTGTTTCTCAAATATCTACACACATAAGGTTGCGTGACGTACCGGGGCCGATGCGTACAACCTTATGCGCAGCACTGTGACGTGAAAAACCATTTGTATCACTCCACGCTCATCACAACTTCTACATCCTCGCTGAAAATTTTACCCAACTTTAGTTTAAGAAAAAATAATGTTTCTAGGCAAAAAAAAAATAATTTCAATGAAAATAGCCTTTTTACATGTTTCTTAATGTTTTATAAAATTATAGGCCCGGTTTAGGAATCTAAACAATTACCCTAGTTTTGTTAGTTTTCCCCAACGATAATAATATTTCTCTTTGTCTTAATAAGCATTTAATAGGTACGAGTGTACACGTATTTTTATAAGTATTTCTTTAACGCAAAAAATTTTCAAATTGAAATAAATAAAACTCACAAACATTACCTACAAGAATATTTCTGAACTCTACAATTGCTTTATATTAAAATTAAAAGCCGTTATTAGACTAGATTATATACACGTATATTTAGAGACTTTTTTTGTTTAATAGTGAACGATTTTTTAATTTTTCTTTTATTAAATACTTCATAACTTGCAAATTTTATAAATTTCATTGACTCAATTATTATTATTTTTCGTTGTTTTTATTATTTCGTTTAGGTTTTAATAGCGCCACTAATCACTGTTGAGAAAAATATATGTATTATTAATATATGATTCTAAGGATTGGACTAAAATAACATACCACAAATTACTGTTTCATAACATAATTTAATCCAATTTATCAAAAGAATTACAACTTTAATATTTGATGATGATAATTTTATACTCTTTACCTTAATGTTGGTTTGCTCATTAATAGTAATAGCCTTCAGAGACTCCTAATCTTATTATTTAATTACTTATATTAATTTACATGTATTTTCTTATTTCGTCTCAGGGTTGCTGTATTGAAGAAATACAAGTCTAAATTTTATATAAAGTGGTTCTTATTTACTTGACGGTTATTGCTTTGATAAATTAATACAAGAGAAATATGTGATCGGCAGATACACAAAAAGTTAATATTGAAAATCTATTTATAAAGTTAATGTATTGAAGATCACCTGTTCGTAGATCTTGGTCTGAAGTTTCACCCGTTCGATGAATCACTTTAGGCAGGATCACAATCACTTCTCGACAATTTATTTTCATTTTGCTACAACGCGTAGGTTTCTACTTAGAATTGACTTCCGACGAGTTTACTTAATACTTTATACTAACTGGAGGTAACTTGACCGACGTTGGTTTTCAGCTAACGTTCTTGGATGACACTTCCGTAACGTTTTTCCTAACTACTAACTATATGGAGTTCTTATCCTTTCTCTCCTAGTTTAAACCAATCAAATTTCGTAATTAGATGTTTTAACGTATTTTTTTAAAATCTAACTTATTTTAGAAATTGTCTTTTAACGGTACCAAGTCATTTCTTTATGGTTTTTTGGAGTGCCCTTGCATCTTGAAACTGACTACTTTTTTTGAGAATTTATGACACGATAAAGTAATAATACTACCAGCTTGCCCTTGTACACTGTATTCTTAGTTTTACAAACTTAATATACAGTTCCCATTAGAGTCTCTGTTCACATATCGTTATATGTCCTTATATATAATATATATTATCCTTCGATGAAAATCATTTTTAATGCATAAGTATATATATATATAAAGAACTAAGTCAAAATACAAATACAAGAATTGTAATTGAATTTACAATTCAAAGCTTTTCGTTGGCTAACAGTACCAACATCATCAAGAATATTGAACAATTGTTTAATACTCCTGATGATGTTGGTACTGTTAGCCAAAGAAAAGCTTTGAATTGTAAATTTAATTATAATTCTTGTATTTGTATTTTGACTTAGTTCTTTATTAATACACAAGAATACATATTGCGATATATATATATATATATATATATATATATATATATATATATATATATATATACCTATATAAAATGGTTATACAAACATTTTCAAAACCAAAACTATTACATTTACTTTATATAGCTATATTAGGCTAAGGTTTTCCGTTGATTATTATTTTCAGCTTTTTCAAAACTTGTTTAGTATCATAGCTCTATAGTTACATCTGAGCTCTGATGTATAACTATATCGGAATAAAAAAATTATGTTTAATATAGTGGTAATATTTTACGATTCCGTGTAACCAAAATCTTAGTAATAATATATAAATAGGTCTAGCTTAGACATATACAGATTTTATTTATTTTATTATTTCTTGGTGTGTTGGAGGTGGTTTCTGTGTTTCACGTATTTTTTGTCTTTTTCATACAAGATATTTCTTTGTACATAGATTTGTAAAGCCTCAACATGTATTCTGACCAATAAAATTGCGTCTCTGTTATTTCTTTTTATGTTCCTCCAAGTTTTCATTTTATTTATTTCGATAGTATGAGAACATTTACTACATGATCTTAGTCAAAGTTCTCTAACAGTAACTAGTAGCCTCACTATATTTACATTTAGAACAGGATTTAAAATAAACATTAAAATGTAGTCGAATCTATTAATTTCTACAAGTTATCTAAATTCGACCCTCCTAGAGAGTATATTTTGTTCCTTCGAGCAAGGCGGTCTACTTAATTGCAACCTACTGAATATTCATTTAAAATAAACGCAATTTGCATTGTTATATTACATCTTGTATTAGTTTTAAATATTTCTACCATTAAATTTCACTGAATTTTCAAAGTCGTTTCCTAAACAGCGATTATTTTCTAATGTGTTATTTTACATTAGGCTACATTTTCTTAAAAACCTTAAACAATATTATTCCATACAAAGTTACTGAAACTAAAACTTTGGTAGAAAAATAAATACATATTGAAATTTTTACCTGTTTCAGAAAATCAGCAATGTTTAAACGGATCTCATAAAGGATAAATAAATTTACTTAACACTAATTTTTATCAAACTATTTATGATTTGTACTATTTTTTTTTCTAGACCACAACATTTTATTTCACTATACCAAATATACGAGAACTAAGTGAAAAGGTAGACTTCAAATAATTAGAATATTCCGAACATTTAACTACTTTAGTTTAATCTGTGTTCTGTGATCATGATTCTTGCGTTATGCATCTTCTAATTACATTGTAATTTATTAAAATGTAGTACTAAACTATTTATAATAAACACGAAAAATAAAAACAGGCTTCCTACAATTTGCTAACAATTTATTACTTATGGTTGTTACATCCATAAATGAAATTATATAAGAATTTTATTCTAAGTATTTGACGGCAATTATGATAAAGCAGACATCAATTATTCGGGTTTAACAAAATACATAGTAAGAGCTAACTAATGAGATTTAATCGTTTTAATCTCTAAAAATGTAACTTTTCTTTAGAATATTTTTAATTTTTTATTTTAACCTAGGGATTATATATATTTAAAATTATCCAAGCAATTTTTACTGATCATTAAACATTTCTTAACAAATAAACTTCGCTGAAAACTATTTCCGTTAGTAAATTCTTTACCCGCAATAAATTAGGTTTAATTGTCTTTTAATGACGTCATTTTTATTCTACTTGGGAGAGGTCGTAGCCATTAACTAAAGTTAGAGCTCTCTGCTTGGGCGGTTTTACGAAACCTCTTTAAAAAACCAATTGTACAGTTTAAATGTGTACAAAGAGCATTACGTTTTTCTCCGAGTCCGATTCATTTTTTAGTTTTTGTTATATTTAAAACCCTAGTAATTCAGTATCAACTATTGTAGTAGAAGCTTTTCACATAGAAAAGATATAACGATGCTGTAGCTGGGAAACAATAAACCCCCTTTTATTAGTCAATTCAATAAATTAAGTTGGCTGTTTTACTTGACGATTTTATGAGGTAAAAAATATATTTGCAACGATAGGTTTTGTTATCACTTATAGTGGACCATTTAGCATTTTTCATGTTTATTTGAGCCCCCTAGATAACTATTGAATAAATTATGTCCGGTTGAATATCGTGTCTTTTGACTCATTTATTTATGAAAACTGATTTTGTATCCATGATATGATGTGTAAATAACTGTATTAAACACACTCAGTATTAAATTAAAAATACATATGAAGTACCTCCAAAATTTACGAACAGTAAATAGTATCAGAAAGATTATGGAATTACATAATTTTAACCAATTAACACTTTGGCTCCCATGTGTACAAAATCTGGACACATTAGGTTTTCCCTCAGACCCATGTGTACAATTCTTGGACACGGAACCAAGCAACGTTTTTAACTGCTGTGTACAAATACGGACGCACTCTAATGGTATATTTATGGCTCTGGCTATAGTAGTGGGTCCGGGCAATAGAAATATCATCTTCGTTGATAAAGCCAATAGATACGCTTTTCAAAAAACAGTGTTGGGTACATTGAAGGAGAATGTTAAAGACAATTCCATAATTGCACAGTGGAGTGATGTAAATGTTGATGAAATGAAGGGTTTTCTTGGATTTCTACTTTGGATGGGATTGGATAGGAAACCCAAACTTAAATCCTACTGGTCGACGTTTGTCCTTTATAAAAATGAATTCTCTGTAGATTTTGGCATGTCCAGAAATCGCTTTGAGGCTCTTTTGAGTATGGTGCATTTCAGTGACAATGAACTTTGTGCTGAGGGGGACAGAATGCACAAAATTTCATCCCTAATAGAAACACTGAATAGTCGTCACACCAGGTGAAACTCTATGCATTGATGAAACAATGGTGCTCTTCCGTGGTAGAATAGTTTTCCGACAATATATAAAAGGAAAGCGCCATAAATATGGTATAAAATTGTTCAAATTGTGCACAGAAGGTGGCTATTCATGCAATATAAAAGTATACACTGGCAAACAAACTAGTTCTGAGAAACGGCCAATGACTATAGCCGCAGTTATGGATCTGATGGAACCATACCTTGATTCAGGAAGGCAGTTATTCACTGATAATTATTATACCTCAGTAGACTTGGCCCACAAATTGATTGAAAGGAGAACACACCTGACTGGGACACTGCGTAGTAACAGGAGAAATGTACCTAAGGTGCTTGTGAATAAGAAACTGAAGAAAGGTGAGCTTGTAAGTTTACAAAGCAATACAAACGTGATTGTAAGTGGAAGGACAAAAGAGATGTTCTCTTCTTGACCACTAAAGCAGTTCCACAAATGGTCACCGTTACAACCAAACGGGGTAAAGATATACAAAAGCCATCAACTGTTTTGGATTATAATGCCAGTAAGACATTTATCGATTTGTCGGATCAGATAAGTTCATACAATACTCCACTTAGACGTGGTTTAAAATGGTACAGAAAACTGGCAATAGAATTATTGCTCAACACTTGTGTAGTAAACGCACACATATTATTCAAAAAAGTTACAAATTCTCAGATGGACATAACAACATTTAGGGAAAGACTTGTACTAAGTGGTTTGTGCCCAAATAAAATAGGTATGGATGTGATTCCCAAGTCCCATCATCTTGTGGAAGGTAAAAGAGGGAGCTGCACAATATGCTACAACAAAATGACGGCACAATTTGGTCGCAATCATGCATCAAAAAATGCTAAAAGAGTTACAACTTCATGTCCTGCTTGTAATGATGTAATGTACATGTGTTCTCCATGTTTTTTCAAGACACATAATGTAGGCAAGAAGATAAATCGTATTCACTTAATTTTAATTTTCAGTTTTAGTCTGCTTAGGTTTGCTTTTATTAGTTGGGGTACTTAGTAACTTTTTTATCATTCAATTTTAGTCATTAGTGTTGCTTTTATGAGTTATAATTTGTAGTCATTGGGTTGTCATTAAATTTTACGGGTTTTTGTGATAATGAAGTGTATAAAGTGATACAAGAAAAAACATTAGACCACACAAGAATAATTACTTCCACTGTCAAAATTATCAACTTATTGATAAGTACGTAAAAACAACAATAATTATTATTAAAATAAATACTAACATTTTAATAGCCTAATACTAGTATCTCCATGTTATAATACTATTTACTAATAATATTGTAATCATGAATGAGTATTATGTGATAATAATTTCAAATTGTTGATTGACAAGTGTGTCCAGATTTGGTACACATGGGCCTGAAATGTAATAAATTCAGTTATAACCTTGTCCACCCCGCGTGTACCACAGATGGACACGCATAAATTTATGTAAATTATACATTTTTTCGGTTCACAAACTAAATGATTAAACTCTACTAGAGGTATAGCAATGAAATATATGAAAAAAATTATCTGGGTTCGGGGGAAAGTACAGCACAACTGGTCCGGTAGCCAAAGTGTTAAACATATTAAACTTGTATTAAAACCATAAATTTCAATTGTTTTGGTTTGTATTATATTGCAGCCACCATCCTTATATATTAAATTTTATATGTTTAAACATTAAAATATTCTAAACGTAACTTCGAGCGTGCGTAAAACAATGTCTAATGATTGAAAGCATATATCCCACCTAGTGGGGAACTGGACAAGCAATACATTCCACAAACATTACATCTGCGGGAATCGCGAGATTAAACAGCGCCATGGACGGTTCACAGATTAAAAACCGACAGAAAATTGTACAATGTGTAAAATATCCTGAAAATATCCAGTTTGTGATTACAAATTGTAGGGATTCGAAAAAAGGGTTGAAAAATAATGTTTGAAATAGAATTAAACAGACTTAGTTATTTATAATAGAAAGTTATTTCACTTTAAACCCATTGTAACTAAAATAACAATAATAACGTTAGGAATAAAGTTATTTTAGAGAAATAAAGCGAATCAAAGCAAATGTGTTATTTTGGAAATTATGGCGCTCTCGCTACTCAATATTCAGTACATTTCCCTTCAGCCACAATAATAATCTCAGTAACTACTGGAAATAAATTTACCATGGACCATTTTGTTTATAATAGCACGTAATAAAAGGCATTGAAGTTGTGTGAATATAACAGAAGATGGTTTACTGCTATTGCTTGAAATCCTTTTTTTAAATTTTGTCTTTAATTAAATGTCTGGTAACCTATATAATTTAACTAAAACGCTTTAAAATCTTACTGATTTAAAAACAAGTATTATTTTCATATTTGTTATACAACCGAGCAATAATATATAAATTAAATGAATGACAGCTTTAAAATTTTAATGTGGTTTCTGAACTAGCAAATTCCTAATTCTAATGACGTAATCTAATTTTTATTATTGGAGCTAGATAAAGTTTATTTATTGCATATAGAATAACGAGAAAATTAGAAACTGAACACTATAAAATTATAACCGTTTAAATGTGAAATTAATGATATTTTGATACAAAATTTCTGTTCAAGCGCTGGAATAACTATTGACACTTTAACATGTGTTGGTGACATGAATAGTAATGGAAGAGAAGAAAACGCCTTTAAAGTGACGTCGACTAATGAAGTTTTGCTTGTCAGCAAGTTTCCTGAAAGTAATAATAACTCGCATATTTCTAGGAGAGTAACTTTTAAAAACCTTATGTTAAGTTAAATTATAATAGCACATGAATCGTTACCAGTGTTATAATTCCATTGATCCGTGAGAATATATTTAGTTTAACATTTAGACAAACCTTCAAAGCAACCGGTTAGTTGTTTTTAGTAAACACTGTGCATTTTTTATGCCTAGCGAGAAAGTAATTAGTTAAACAGATAGATCTCGTCTAACAAAACATTTTCTTTTATATTTCCAGTTTAAATAATTTTATACAATGAAATTTATTTCTTTAAAAAAATTAAATCGATTATTATAATTTATGAGGCAATTGACTTTTAAACCTTATTTTTCCATTCCCTCTATTAGTTTACAGTTTTCACACACACACATATATTCAATAAAAGTATTCTTGTTTTTGAAACATTTTTAATTTATTATATATATATATATATATATATATAATAACCTATATAAAAATTAATACATAAATATATACAAATATATCAAAATTTCTATCATTAATAAAATAATTTTTATTCATCCACTCATATTCAAATACATTTTCTTAAACTTGTAGTGGATGGCACTTGATATGAATACAGTTATTTCAGATATTAATTAGTTTATTAAATTTAAATAACTTTGAGAAAATCTTTCGCAAAGGGGAAAGATATGCAATTTAGTGATTTCGTCCAATTGGCTTAGAATAAGTAATAACATATGATTTCCTAAGAAAAAAACTGATTGCATATTGTAGGTATTTGGTAGATTAGATGTTTTGATGCGATTTATACTAGTTGTAGTTATATAAAAAGTGACTAAGATGATAATTTATTTTTGCGTTAACTAGGGACGGGTTTAAAAAAATCTTTGTTCATATTACTCGTTTCTTAGCAATTAGTTCATAATTTTTGTATTTTCTCATTTATAAACATTTATCCTTAAGCTGTCGACACCTAAAAGAATTAAATGAACTATTTAGGGGCTGTCAATTAGAAGTTGCTAATAATATACCCTTTACGAGACTTATAGATAATATCTGATATTAAAATATAAAACGGACTGAAAAAAACATCTCACTTTGTCTTATGAATGCGACCGAAAGCATTTTTTTTTAATACTGAATGAGATTGGGGATAGGAAAAACAGTATTTATTTTCGTACCTAAAGCGAACTAATAGAAAAGTACTTTGGTTTTTGTATTTACTTGCTCTCACACTGAGCATATACTTTAATGTATCGTCTAAAACTTTCAATTAAATATCATTTATTGTTATGGTTTAAGTATTTTTAGCGTTTCCACTAAAACATTTCCCTTCCTATGATATATGTTCAAAATTCAAAAGAATAAAAGTTCAATTCAATTTATTAAGTCAAACATTTAGGTGAATTGAGTCAAAAACTATTTATTACGCCTTGAAATATAAAAGAGACGGAAATACTCTAGTAAAAATGAGTTAACCCCTCTCGACATGCATACAGGTCATATTTATTTATAAATTCATTGCGTTGACCTTTTATTGTAAAATACAAAACTGGCAGATTATTACAAATAGGAACCAGAATTTAATTAGGTTGACACGTTAATTTCGTGGAGTTAAAAGTGGAATTAAAAAGTTGATATACATATGGAATGGTGGAACGACACGATGTGTGTGTATTGTGCGTATTGTGTCTGTATGTGCGTGATGTGAGTAGAAGTAGAAAAGTACAATGTTTTTCTGTTTTTTCTCTCGAACTGACCAAAAACTTTAATGTAATATCTATAATGGGCTTTCAAATAAATATCATTTATTGTTAGGGTTTGAGACATTCTAGTTTTTCTATTTAGACATTAACCTTCCTAGCATGTTTGTTCAAAACTCAAATTAATAAAATTTTAAGTAAAATTATTAAAAATATATATATATGTATAAGTGAATTGAGTCAAACTCTTTGTCTTACGGCGTGAAATATAAAAGAGACTGTTAGATACTAACAAAAATGTTCTAACCTTTTCTCATCGTGCGTAGGAGTCATACTTAGTAAAAGCGTTGAAAGGTTTTTTTTCGAAAAATTAAAAGTTCAATAGAATGAAAGAGTTGGATATACGGAATGATGGAACAACCCGTTCTGTGTGTGTGTGTGTGTGTGTTTGTGTGTAAGTGTGTGTGTGTGTGTGTGTGTGTGTGTGTGTATGTTTGTGTGTATGTGTGTGTGTTTGTGTGTGTGTGTGTGTGTGTGTGTGTGTGTGTGTCTGTGTGTGTGTGTGTGTGTGTGTGTTGTATTTCAATACTTACAGTTTTATTGTGTGAATATAACGAGTGAATAACTTAAAACGCTTTAAATATAAAAAGTATTTACGCCGAAAATATAGTACTTTAAATTTATTATTATATAAATATGTTTTTGTTATATAACGTGTATAGCATTACTATTGTTATGAAACGTCAGCCACAGGAACATAAAACATCAGTTTCTGCCTCTTGTTCGTTACAACGAAATATACACGAGCAGATTTGCTTCTAACTGTGAAATTAATCAAGCCGGGTGCAGGCAATCTGACACATGTCATAAATTTCTAGAACTGCAGAAAAATGTGAACACATTTTTAATACAGCTGGCAAGTAATATCATGGCGTTTACATTTGGCTTTCAATTTGCTGGTAAAACTTATGCAATGTGTTAGACAAATAACGTACAACAATGGGCGTTGAAATTTGTCGTTTTGTGATATTTTCCTTTATTAATAAGCTTTTACACTTGAGATGGTGAACTTTTCAGTTACTAGATGCAAGCGTTCGTATATATATATGTGTGTGTGTGTGTGTGTGTGTGTGTGTGTGTGTGTGTGTGTGTGTGTGTGTGTGTGTGTTGTTAAAAACATTTTTCATTTTGCTCGTGAATATACTAACATGTATAAGTACTTATTCTCTATATAAGCCTATACAAACCATAAATTTTACCAAACAATCATTCGTATTCATACGTTGGACAATATAAATGTGTCTATTAAAAATAAAGGAGAAATTTAAATAGCAGTCAAATAATAATTTAGTCACTTCTCCATTCTCAGTGCTATGTCCAGTTCATTAAAAACACAGTGAATTAGAACCAACAAAAAATCTATCTCTTAAAATTATCAATCTTTTTTGTACTCCAATCATACTTAAATCAGCAGTATAAATTTAAATTGTTCATTATTTATTAAAATTGTATCAATACTACAAGCTTTAGTATTTGTATATTTCATGTTTCTATGAATGTCCCTTTGATTCTATTTAATGTGACTACGATTAGGGATTTATTTTTACACGCTCTAGCTAAGAAATAAGTGACGATCCTTTAAAACTCCTTTCAAAATATTCATTAACATCTTTGTTTCCATTAACCCAATATGTTCCTATTTTTCAAGTTGTCCAACAATGGTCAAGTATAACAATGGTTATTTAATCCAGTGATAATAATTTACTTATAGTAGTTCCCAGGAAATGAGTAGTGTGCGGTATGTGTACTTTGATGCACGCTCACTATTCCATTCGCCCTTGCTAGATGCAAGCAAAAGCAACATTTGAAGTGTCAACGATTGCAAAATGTGATCAAAAACTTGTTTTTGTTATTTTATTAACGATTTTGATTAGGTTTTGAATAAAAACATTTTAAATTATGACCCATGAATAGAATCTTATCTCATTACTTTTAACAAATTTCAAATATAGGAATCAAACAAAATATCCTACAACGTTGTATAAGGTATCTCTTTTAGATTATTGTTTGTTTTGTAGTCGATAAAGTATCAAAACTTTATTCTATATAGTTCTTATATAGGTAAATAACTTCTGTATTGGTCTAATGTTTACTTTGTTTAATGATCTAAGGGACATTATATTTTGATGTGGATTGAATTTTAAAACATTTGCAATTAGAGAAGAATTTGTGAAACAATTTGTTTAAAACTCCAGAAAGATTTCTTATTTGAACTACTTTTCATATTTGAAAATCAAGCAAAATATTATTAATAATAAATACGAACTTGTAATTAAAAATTTTATATAAAATGATATATATAACTATAAATTTGTTACGTGTTTTTTTTTTTTTAATAATAAGCTACCTCTAATTCCTTTGGGCGTAACTCACCTTTCAAGTGAAACGATAAATTTAATTAATTATAAAATAACGTTGAGAAGGGGGGAACAAGTACATATGTGTGCTGCAAAGTCCCTTCCCTTTATATTGATATCCCTTTCTTGCAGAATACCAAACTTTTGTTGTTTAAAAAACTTATTTATAAGCAAACCAAACATCTGCCAATCACTCCGCTTGTTAAACCGTGCTAAAATCCCTGAGTTACGTGTATATTTCCCGCTCATAGGGCCATGCCCAAAACAAGCCTATTCCCCCTGACTACTATTTAAAATAAGTATAAACTCCCCAAAATTGGTTTATCAATTATGTAGGGTCTAGATATAGTCACACATGTCATTTCAATAGTCAGCTGGAAAGAAACACATTTAAAATAATACACAAAATATTCACAGAGTCTTACCACCTGATGATGATCTGCAGAGACAGCAAGGGAACGTGCAAAATATGATCGTGTTTAAATTACCTAATTTAAAAGGCTCCTGTGTCCTTTTAAACACAATATGCCAGTAGATAAATCTCTGGACTTTTATACAAAAAACCAACTAATCTTTAGGCTAGCTCAATGAAGTTAGTTGAGAGAAACTCTTTAAAAACATTAGGTTTTTACTATTATTAATTAATGGAATTTAATTAAACTTGTTTACTGATTTAATAATCATTTTCATATTAGTTGGAAAAATCTAAAAAGTTTTTATTGATTATTCAATAACACAGGATGAAATGTAAATACTGTTGATTTTTATAACATATCTAATTTTATTTTTTTTAAATAAAAAAGAATATTTATCTTTTCAAATAAAACACAATTATAATGACAAAAACAATTCACTAAATAACTCGTTATCTTTCATATTTTAAAATCTTATAATTTCCATATATATCAATTACATTTACATAAAAATAAAATTATTTCCCAAATTACACATAATAAAAATTTATCTTCTACATTAAATTGGTAAATTCATATTTATGACACATATTTATTAAATTTATAATATTCAAAAAATTCTTATTTCCTTGAAAATAAATGGCTCATGGCCAAAAACCCTTTGTAAGTTACATATTTATCATTTGAAATATTCTGATCACATAAATTCATTTTATTAAGCATAAAATTTATTTAATTTTTATAAAGAATGAAGTCATTGTTTAAGCTTGAATATTTGTTTGAATTTAATAAAATTAACTGACTAAATTTAACGTAATTGGTATCGAATAGAAAAAATAACTTGCCAAAGATGTTCCTGCCGGTCCTAGAGTCCCTCGTCTGGATTCCCTGGTCCTTGGACATCGGAAGTCGCCATCCCTGGTTCGTCGGTGGTGGTTTTCTTCCATTCCCGCGTCCTGGAGGCTGTCTGGAGCCATCATCCCTTGGTAGTCCTAGACGTCGGAAGCGTTGAGGTTTGGTCCATCTGGCCTGATGGCGGTCCTATCCGCGGTCCAGCATAGCGTTCCGCGGCACCTCATATTAAACATTTATTTCAGACTGTCTCTAAGGTCTTAGAGACCTAGTATATATAGCGGTGAATTTAACCTACCTCACCCCGCCTGCAATACTTGCTATCTTTGGATTTATTCCTTGTACAGGCAAGTCGGGCAACGAATCTGTTTTAGCTTGCCGAGTTTGATTATCTTTTTTGAAACACTGAAAAATGTCTATTTTATTAAAACTGCTGTAACTTTTTTGTTTTTTAAGTTTTTCAAATATTGTTTTCACTAATGTTTATTCTGGCTTATTCTGGTTTTTCTAAAATGTCGATGATAGTTCTACGTGGTTTGGTTCTTAAGATAGCTTTTTTAAGCACTTAGACAATTTTCGCCTCCCTCCCGATGGTCAAATTTAGCTAGTTATTACAAATTTTTTCTCTAATACTTTTTAATTTAGCTTAATTATTCTATTTATGGTTTTATTTAATTCTTCACTCTTTATTATTTTTATAACTCCAAACTTGGTTAATTTAAAAATCAACTTTATTACTTAAAAACAGGAAATTATTTATTTCCTATTTGTCACGGTATGTCAGACCGTTACAGTGCTTTATTTAAAATTTAACACCCATACTATAAACGTACATACACATTAATATTCACCAAATCTGTTACTAAGGACAATCATTACTTGGACAAAAGTCAATAATTCTCCAGTAATATTTTAGGATAAAACATATTTTGTAAATAGTACCTTTCAACCGGAAAGCATAAATACATACCGTCTGTTGCGTATTTCAGTGAATTAAGGTATTTCAATGACATTTGGTTTTAATAAATAATCCTACTTCGTTTACAAAACGTTTCAAGGTTTTTCTTTTTATATTAGATGCTGAGATCATCTAACTGTTGTACCTTGTTGCTTAACTTAATGAATTATGCACATATCGATCTTGGCACATGATATTGTACTCGATTATGTTTTTATTTATACAAAACAAATTGGTCAAAAGACATTTAATTAAAATGTTGAAAATGGAGTAATTATCTAAAATTAGATACTATTTGGTTTTTCTCAATTTTGTCTAGGTTCACACTCTTTTCATATATATCTTCAAATTTTCAATCGTTATTAAAATAATTTTTATTTATCCTCTCAAGTTCAAAAGAATTATATTAAATTTATAGTTGATAAAACTTATTGTTTGCACAATTCTTTCAAATAATTAAATTTACTGACGCATCTAAAACTATTACCAAGCTGTCAATCAAGTACTGAAACGCGTGTGAATAAAAATGTCAAATATTACATATTTATTATCAGAAAAAAAACTTATCTCCGCCTAAAATTGATGATTATAAATGAATAAAGATATAATAGTAACTACGACATACATATTATTGTACTCTTCTAAACCTATAAAAACTGTCTGATTTCTACAAGATGTTTTCCTAACAAACAAAACGTTTGCATTAGCTGATGTAATTGCTTCCAGAAGCCACCATGGTCCAATCACTTACGAATCAAACAACCATTTCATGTAAAAGAACAATAATTGTA
Organism: Prosapia bicincta; assembly: GCA_036971475.1. Taxonomy (NCBI): domain Eukaryota; kingdom Metazoa; phylum Arthropoda; class Insecta; order Hemiptera; family Cercopidae; genus Prosapia; species Prosapia bicincta. The sequence goes on from JBAIZL010000002.1 coordinate 313,892,295, forward strand.
TATGAATTAAATACAATTATACAATTATAAAAATTATACAATTTTAATATTAATTGTAAAATTATTTGCTTAAAGCTTTTCATCAATTTACCAGATTGGTATTATCAAAGGCTTTGTAATCTTTCCAATGCTACAAAACTCAGTTTATATATACCGGCAAATAATTTTATAAATAATTATCCATATGAAACATATCTGCATAAGTAAGGTGATTTATTAAAAAAAACACACACACACATACAAAGACACACACACATACGCACACACAACTAACATACACACCAAACATACACACACACATTCACACACTCACACATACACACACACACACACACACACACACACATTCACATACTCACACACACACACACATCACAGGAACACAAAAAAAAAAAAAAAAAAATATATATATATATATATATATATATATATATATATATATATATATATATATATATTGAAAACAAGAAAGAGATATAGGAATACAAGAATAATTTATTTAAATTTACAGTTTAAGGCTTTGAATGTGTACAAATGAATTTCAAACAAATGTATTTGTTTTCCCTTATTTCGTTCATTTTTACACAAGAATATATATATATATATATATATATATATATATATATATTTATGTATATATATATATATATATATATATATATATATATATATATAATACAAAAACACAATATGTGTTCTTGTGTGTTAATGAAAAAATTAGAAAATTACAAATACACAACAAAACCACAATTTGTATTGCAATATATATATATATATATATATATATATATATATATATATATATATATATATATATATATATATATATATACAGTATGCTTATGTGTATGCTTGTGAATGAATTTAAACATAAATCAAACGACCAATTCGTCAATTTCTACAAGATAATGAATTAACTATAAACCTTAACACAACAATATCTTTCATTTTTAAATATATGAAAACAGAGCATTAGCAATTTAATACTACACTTACAATAACAGGTGATGTATGTATTAAATAAATCACATAAAACGAGATGTAATCTTAGTGTTTTATGTGTGTCAATTAAGTTTAAGTTAGGCTAGGTTATTTGCTATGCGGAAACAGTTAATCTTTTGTTTTTCCCGTAATTAACTGCAGCATAAATTATTTTCGTCTATTTGATCTATTATGATCCCACTATTGTTTGTCTTAAATACAACAGTTTTTTCCGTAGTTGGTTTTTATACAATCACAGCTGTCACTTCAACTTAACTCACTTGGTGTGTGTTATATTAAACGATGAAGACCAATTACGTGAAGAAAGAACTGCAATCACTTATAATACCGAATGATATAGGCAAATCCAATTTTGTAATTTATTCGCAGTCTAGAGGGTCTAACAATGTCATCTCGTTCCATAGCGCAGACTTATGCATGAGTAAATCTGGTTGCGAAGCCATCTGAAACTATTTGATATTATATATGTTGGAGAAAACTGATGGATGGAATGTAAAATACAATTACAGGCTTACAGTTTCACCCGTTGTATTCCTGCTGTAGTAAGATCCGAGCGAATAAATATCCTTTATTCACAATAATTTTCATTTTCCCTAAAGATGCTTTACAGTAAAGTTTAAAATAATTAATATTCACACTATATGCAAAAAATGTGTTTACCTTTATTTTGATAACACACTTACCAATATTTGAATTACCACTGATAATTAAGGCAAAATGAAATAAGTTTTGTAAAATTAATTATTTAAACTCAAACACTTGTTAAATTCTTTAAATATATTTAATTTCAAGAAACTATCAATAGTGAAATTAACATAAATTAGAGAATTGCTTCAACCAAAGACTAAACTATTTTTAATGATAATAATTTATGTAAGCTCAAAGAATACAGTTTAACAAATTTAAATTGGTATTTTATAAAATAGTGTGAACAATTCGAGATTTATTTCTCAAAAAGGATCAAAATAAGTAAATATAGGTTCTCAGAATAAAATAATTTTATTAATTAATATTTCAAGATTCAAAAACAAATAATAATTAGAATAAATATAGTTAAGCATATTTAATTACTAAAATAAATATTTTAAATGTAACGTCAGATGAGCAAGCATTTTATATTTACAAAATTATTTAAGAACTACAAATTATTAGGATAAATTGCATACAAAAATTATTTGAAAATAATAAATATTTGCAGATTTTTATGTTTACTAATTTGTTTGAGCATACAAACTTGAAAAAGCATTGAGCATTATATTTATCTACAAATAACTCCATAAATAATTTGTTTATTATCTTGTGTTGATATCTTTAGATCTAAAAAATTCATTAGGTTTTTTCGAACAAGTATATAAATCTAATGGTTGTCGAACAATATTTAATTTTCTTCAATTCATCGCATAGTAAATGAAACTAACTAAGGCCCTCTGTGACACCATAAGAATTCACTCTTAAGAATAAATAAATTAATAAATAATGAGCTAGCTGTAAAGCTGGTTGGTTTATATGTATGGTGTAAGCTGTGACTAAATATTGACAAATTTAATTATAAAAACTGAAAATATCAAAATTTAGTTAAACTCACAATGAGGGAACCAGTACATGGATTTTGGTTAATATAACGTCACCCTTTGCTTATTGGTTGAGTTAAGGATTGGAGGTTCAGTGGACTCTGTATTACGTTTAGTGTATATATATTATAACATAATGATATAGGTCAAATATGAATATTTTAATTTAGCCTTGGATTTAAAATATGGGTGAAGATTATTCTAAGGTTCAAGTAATTCTGGAAAACCAAGGAAAGTCTGCCAAAATTAACACATGGTAGAGTGTAAGAACTCATAAAATTACGGTGAAATGGTAGGAAGCACAAAACAGCAGAAAACCGTTGCCTGAACATTAAGAGTTAAAACTTTTTAAAACGTTGACTCTGATTGGCTGAAATACATAAGTAAAACATGGAGCAAACTGAACTAAGTTTGGGGAGCTTCGGGAAGGTGCAGATGGGGGAGGGACAAGTAGTAAGGAAATTTTTGAATGGGTTGTTGTGCTTAGAGTAGTTAAGCGTACTATAAAAGTAGTTATTAGTTATTTATGTAAAGAATTTATAAATTTTCGGCAGGTAATGAATTAAGTACATATTAAAGAGAAAGGGGAAGTAAGGTGAAGTTGATTATTGTGCAGAAGTGAAGTGAAGAAGTTAATCGACAGCAACCAGTGAACTCAGGAGTCGCAACAATAAGTATAAACTTTACTAGATTAGATTCAGGAATTAGATGTTTCTATAACTTAGTGAATTCATTAGAAATTTAAATTCATTATGTTTAAATTTTAATAAATTTTTTTATCAAAGTGTCTCCTTTATAGATGATACCAAAATGACGAATTGAGAGAGAGAGAACAATCTAATCGTGTATGTGTTACATTTTTGGTTACAAAACCACAAGCCTCAAGAGTTCGCTTTTATATACTTTTTAAAACTATTTGTTGCAGTCAAACTTTGTCATTGCATCATATTAATGTATTTTAAGGTATTAATTGTAAAAACTGAATATCAGATAAAATAAATGTAGGTGATTATCATATAATTAACATAAAATTAGCATATAAATATCATATAATTAACTTCTTTAAAATTATATATAAATCAACTTTTTGCTAGAAAGTTGAATAACTAATTAACAAATGATTGATAACTAAAAACGTTACTATATCTTACAGTTTTTTCAAATCGTTTGGAAGTAACATATTTTATTTTGAACACAAATCTATAACCCACGAAAACTTATTCAAATTTAAAATTAATTTCCATGTAATCAATCTGTGCAAACATTCTTGTATTTATAGATCTTACTGACGACATTTACAAATTATCAGAAACAATGCATTTGCCAGAAACAATGTAAAAAGTATAGTTACTATGCACATTATACACATTGCTGATTTTCACCTAGTTCTGCCTAAACACATATATATTTGACTCTAGTTACGAAAAGAGTTTATGCCCTTTAACATGAATGGAAGACATAACTCATCCCTTTACACTATAAACTGAGTAGAATAGGTCCCTCGGGTGTAATAATTACTTTATCATATCAGGTTCAGTAATTAACTGAAGCCATAAACCTGTCCGATGACATTACCTGAGCTCTCCTTGGCAATAGTCCTAGAAGTCAGGGACTCGTGCAAATATGTTCATCAACGGAAGTAAATCCGTAGGCAAGGATTTATTATGTGCACTTAGTGAGAACACTATTTTAAATAGGAACGTTTCATTTCTTAAAAAAATAAATAGGGACTCATAGAGTAAATTTATCAGACAGGATGATAATAATGAATAATGAGGGGGTAACTCCAAAAGTACAAAAGTAGAATCACAAACGTTATTAAAGTAAAGGTTTAAGAGAAGGGGGTAAATTCCAAAACAAGGTGCGAAAAAACCACAGGATTTTTTTATTGGATTAAACAATAGGAGAAGGACAATCCAGTTTGACTGAAATGAGGAGATTGGAATCAATGGCGGACAAGGCAGGAAGAAAGGGAAATCATGAGGACCAAGGAATAAAGACGAGATCTAGCGACGTTCTGTGAGCCGAAGAGGGCAGTGAAGTATTGGGAGCCGAGAGAGAGTGACAGTTAATGTCTAGGAGTCGGAGAGTAGGGAGCAAAACTACCAGATAGACTGAAGCATTCAAGGGGTAAGTGACACACGTTTTTCTTTTCTTCTGTAATATACTCAATAGTAAAATGTTAAGAATGTTTCGTTGAATAGTGTTAAAGAGTAAGTAGAGACACATATTTGTACATATTTGATAGGTAAATGGTGGCAGGATTATTACAATAACAAACCAAACTGTTGTTAACTTTTACAATGCTTTTACCAAGTTTGTTAAGATTACCAAGTTGTTCTGAGCAGCGTGTAGGTTTTAGAGAAGGTGTGTTTAAATCTTTAAATATACTGTATATAAATATTTTGAAAAACATATTTTTCTAAAATTCTTTCTTGCATATAGATTGTTGATAAACTTAAGTAAATTACTTACTACACTTTTTAAAATAAATATATTTATAGGATTTCAAATAACTATTTCTTTAGAAATTAATAATTTATTTTTCATAATTTTTTACGCAAAATATATGTGGCTTTTGTGTTGTCCATCTTGATTTTTAAAATTTGCTTTAGTAAACTATCTGTATTTGTTTTGTATTACATTAAAATAATTGCCTTATGTAGCCTACACTTTTTGAGACATTCTTCATTTATACCTTCTTAATTTAGGATCCAAAGAATTCTAAAAGAACATGAATAAGCGTCCTCCCTAAGCGTGTCTTATTATTAATTCCTATTTCTCCCAGTTTTATTCACAAAGATTGTTTTCCATAGCACCAGATGGAAGACATATTGCTGAGACATTTTTATTTACTGATGTTATTTAATAATGGAGAAGAAATGAATGTTTAAATTGGCCATCCCATTTCTTATTCTTTAGGTTCAAAGTGGGGCCAGACTACTAGTGGTCATTAAGTGGCCATTAAATAATAAAGTAATTTATCATACTACAATGTTTTGCGTCATCTATAAACACGTTAAAACTTCACTTCAAGGCACGTATGAGGCGTGAGTAGTAATCTTTTAAAAAGGTTTGTGTTGTATAAATGGCGGAGTAGAGTCATTACGTTGACAGATGGCGCGATAAATTCAGGTCAGACATCTGTGTGGACAAAAGCATGGCATTGTTGAAGAGAGCTAAGAGTTCGGCTAAAGAGGAAAGTCGAGGAAATCAACTAAAAAAAAAATCTCTGTATAAGGTCATTGAAACGTTCTCTTACAATGTCATTTCTAATTTTAGCATTAGAACAAAACTGTTAATTTGTTTAAATAAAGTTTATTTTACCTATAATAGATATGAATTCAAAAGAAAGGAACAAAATAACAAAGGAATTAGCTAATATAATATCTATATATAGATCCTAATCGTAATATATTGGGAATTTAATATGATATCCACTTTTATTGAGTCATTATAACCTTTAATTTGCTTATATTTGTATTCCAAAGTATAAATAAATCGTGATTGCAAGATAATAAGTAAAAATAATAATACTTGAGAAAATATCACCATTTACTGTTAATGTCGATAATATCACCAGTTTATCGATTTGAATTTTTATTATATTTTTTGTATCATTTTTATCATTATGATTTACCATAAATAATAACATTTTACTTTTTATCTAAGTTTAATTAAAATGGTATATCTTTGCATCAAAGACGAGGGAATATACACTGAACATTTTAATTTATTATATCTTCATGAAACCTGAATTTTTCAATTGGAAAGTGAAATTGTGTACTGCTTTACATATTTGAAATAATAAATATTTTGTGCTACATATTTTACTTGTCTTGGTTGTGCAATGCAGCACTAAATTTTTCATGACATTAAGAGTATACAACGAAGCCACTGCGTTACAATCGAAAAGTGATTATTTCATACTCTTTTGGATTCCAATCATTTTGTGTCAGTCTCTAATACATTCCAGTTATTTTATGTGCTCTAATCTATTGTTACCCTGTTACTAGCACTATCATTCAAATCATTCTTCTGGTCGCTAATGCACTCAGAGCGTTGTAATATTGTTCTGGGCCAATTTATACTGCATTCTATTCATCTTGTTATACAAGTATTAAAGTCTTTTCTAATTCTAGTAATTTTGTTATGCCATTAGTAATTAAACCTCCCTAATTTTAAAAGACAATGAATACTTTGCCATTTTACATTACTTCGTTTTAAAAATTATATCCGCTAAATGCCGCTCTGTTGTTGGAACATTCCGTTTTTCGGATGTTCTTCATAGTTTTTTGTATCATATCTCTTGGAACAGCTGCTACTTTCGTGATAATTGCTTCTTTAAGTGCTTACAGATTTATGGGACGATGTTTGTATTCTTCAATCTTTAACAGTCCCCAAAGAAAAATCTCACAAGGCGATAAATCAGGTGACCTTGGAGGCCAGGCAAAGTCACCTCGCAAAGAGATAAGACCAACTCTGTCAACATTTCCAAAGAGTGACAACAAGTGTGACATGTGGCTCAGTCTTGCTGGAACCAAACTTCATAGTCTACAACGAACTGGTTTAGGCAAGGTTAAACAGTAACGATTCGAATTAGTAGGACTTGCCCTACCCTGGGACAACTACCCCTAACTCGGCCGCTACGTAACCTAGGACTGTAGGGGTAGTTTTGGATGATGCAGGAGGTCATTGCGCACCTGATCCCAGACCCGGGGGTGGTTTCGACCACGTTTAGAGGGGTAGGGGGTAGTTTTTCGAAAAAAAATTTATTTTAACCTTACTCGGCCGCTACGTAACCTAGGACTATAGGGGTAGATTTGGATGATGCTGAAAGTCATCGCGCACCTGATCCCAGACCAAGGGGTGGTTTTGTCCACGTTTAGAGGGGTAGGGGGTAGTTTTTCGAAAAAAAATAAATTCCGGCCAACTAACCAAAGCTAGCCAAAATGGATCTAACCCAACCTAACCTAAGTGTAGGGGGTGACCTCAGTCACGTTCAGGACTATCTCCCGGGGTAGCTCCGGGGGTGGATTAGGGGTGGGGGGTAGTTTTCGAAAAATTTTTGGAAAAACGTGTCTTGACCGATGGGGTGAGTTTAGAGTCTATTACGGGCTGCTGAGGGGTAGTTTCACCTAGGGGTAGTTTTTACAAAAAATACGAAATTGCCAAAAATCGATCGGTTGGACCAACAGACAGTACGGGATACGTGTAGAGGCCCTTTTGGACCGTTGCGGGGGTTGTTTCACCTAGGGGTAGTTTTTAAATAAAATATGAAATTGCCAAAAATCGATCGGTATGATCAAATGACCGTACGGGATATGTCTAGAGTCCATTATGGACGACTGTGGGGGTGGTTTCACCTGTAATCAGATTGCCAAAAATGATCGGTGACCTAGGTAAAAGTCACCACCGAACCCGCGCTTGAGGTAACACCGCCTAAGAGCGGGTAAAGCTAACACGGAGCACGGCCACGGTTAAAGCCAATCCAAGCCCAGCCACCCAGCAGCTATGCCTTAGGTAAAGCTAACACGGAGCAAGGTAAAGCCAACCTAGGTAAAGTAACCCCGGAATCAGGCCATACCTAGAGACACCCAGGAGACGGGCCTTAGTTAAAACAGTCAGCCTTTAAGTAAAGCTACTCAAGAGCCGGGCCAGGATGATTGCTATATCAATTACAGCCTATCGACTAAGACAAGTACCTCCACCAAGTCCTAGGTAAAGCCATCACGAGGCCGACTCCTCGGTAAAGTCACCCAGGACTTAGCTAGAGCCAATAAGGAGCAAGGCCACAGGTAAAGCCACCCAGGACTTAGGTAAAGCCAATCCTAAGCTATGCCCTAGGTAAAGTAATCCGGGAACTCGACCTTAGGTAAAGCTACCACGAGGTCGCGGCCTAGGTAAAGCCTCCTCGGAGCAAGACTTTAGGTGAAGCAGTCAGCCCTTAAGTAAAGCTGCCCAAGAGTTGGGCCTTAGGATGGATGCTATATCAAATACAGCCTCTCGACCAAGACAAATACCTCCACCAAGTCTTGGTGAGCGTTCAGCCCCTACAGAGTATGGGCCTAGGTTAAAACCACCCCGAAGCCGGGCCCTAGCTAGAGACACCCTGGAGAAAGGCCTGAGGCAAATTCACACTAGAGCAAGTGGGGGGTTGATTGCCAAAAATGATCGACCAATCACAACACAGGGGCCCTGTAGGTCCACGCAAACGGTCGCTGTAAGGCGCGAAGGCTTATATACAGCGTTAAACCAATATATATGATAGCCCACATAATGTGTTAAACAAATATGTAAGCCTACATACATACTATGCTAGGCCAACATACATGGGCCTACTATGTTTGTAAACCACAGGCCAAACCCTTATGACCTGAGCTATTTTCACCTCTTCTATCAGGTTGATCCTGGCAACCGTATAATATGGGAGGTACTATATGGTACATCTACCAATGCATAACCTATCAAGCCCACGTAAAGGTTTAATATATTTGACGACGTATCGGCGTTCGAGCGACTCAGGTATTAGGCCCTCCATAACTAGAGGGGCAAGGGTTATGATTGTCAAAATTTGTCTATGCTACAAAATAATAAAATAAAGCAACAAAGCCCCGTCGTTTCAGGGAATGCGCTTGACCGTGTGCTAGACATCTACAGACTTGCAGAGATAACACATTATCTAAGAAACCGCAACGGCTGCCGCTATAGCAAGCTTAAAACCCGCACGGCTGTGTCGTTGTGAATCTAGGCACGTGTCTATGTTTTGATTACTGTATCAATTTACTGTGTACTGTCGTCATACCAAGGCCTATAATCAGAAATCAGTGTAAATAATCAAATAGCCTCAATGGACATCTCCTATAGCTGTAAATGTATCTAGATATAAAGGTATATATGGAGAAACACTAATAAAGAGGCCTATCACAAAACGAGAATAAATATATGTTATAAAACGATGCCAAGCCATCATGCATGCTATCATACATAGGCTTGTTTAGCCAACACACGTGATATGACACATAATGTGTTAAACAAATATGCGTGTAAACCTGCATACATACTATGCTAAGCCGACTTACATGGGCCTACTATGTCGGTAAACCACTGGCCAAAGCCTATATGACCTGAGCTATTTACACCTCGTCTATCAGGTAGAACCTGGCAACCGTATAATACGGGAAGTACTATATGGTATAGCTAACAATGCATAACCTATCACGCCCATGACGGTCAACAAATATTACAATATAATTTAAAAAAAAGTTACGCAACCTATATACATACAATGCTAACCAATATAGGCATATATACTATGTTAAACCAGCATGCAATATACTCTAAATAGCTATATATATACGCTGTTAAACCAATATGCAGGTTAACCTATATACAGCCCTTATTAGGCAAATATCCCCGTTACCCACATAGGCCTATGTTAAACCAGGATGAATGATAGCTTATATAGTGTGTTAAACAAATATGCATGTAAACCTACATAAATAATATGCTAAGCCTGTGCTAAACAGATATGCGTGTAAACCCACATAAATACTATGCTAACCAGCATGGATGCTATCCTACATAGGCTTATATACTATGTTAGGCCTGCATACGTAATTACCCTATTTAGTGTGTTAAATAAATATGCGTGTAAACCAAATAAATACTATGCTAATCCAACATGCATGCTATCATACTATGTTAGGCCTACATAATGTGTTAAACATATATGTGTGTGCAAGCTTGCATAGATATTATGCTAAGAAGACATGGGCCTACAAAGTATAACACATTATATCCGGTGCATAGTTTAGCTAACGGTCATCACACACTATCCTACAAGCTGCCCACAAATTACCACATAATACCTGATACATAGCTTGGCTAATCATTAACACATAGTAGGCCCCAACACATAATATCCGGTGCATAGCCTAGCTAAATAAGCATAAACTCCCCAAAATTGGCATATCAATTATGTATGGTCTAGATATAGTCACACATGTCATTTCAAAAGTCAGCCGGAAAGAAACACTAGCCTGGCTAATCATTAACAAATAGTAGGCCCCGACACATAATCCCCAGTGTATAGCCAGGCTAATGTTCATCATGTAGTACCCAATGCATAGCTTGAGTGTGGTTTAACAAACAGTATCCAAAGCATAGCTTGACTATGATTATCACATGAGTAGGTTGATTACAAACTAACACATAATAATCATTGCACAGTCTGGCTAATGGTTATTAAATAGTACCTGTTGCATAGCCAGGCTAATGATTAACACATAGTACCCGATGCATAGTCTGACTAGGGTAAACACATAGTATCCGAACCATAGATTGACTAATGGTTAACACATGGTATCCAAAGCATAGCTAGGCTAGCGAATAACTAGTGGTTAGTTTGACTATGGATAACACACACACACACAGTATCCGATGCGTAGCTTAGCTAACGGATAACACATAGTAACCTATGCTTAGCTTGACTAGGGCTAACACATATCCAACGAATGGCTCGACTAAGGCTAACACACAGTATCCGGATCGAATATGACGTCATCCAGGGCGAAGACGGCGGCTATGTTGATACCGTGATGGTCAGTGTAGGCTAGATCAATTTATTATTATTGTAGATTATTTATGTAGGTTTACATGCATATTTGTTTAACACACTATATAAGCTATCATTCATCCTGGTTTAACATAGGCCTATGTGGGTAACGGGGATATTTGCCTAATAAGGGCTGTATATAGGTTAACCTGCATATTGGTTTAACAGCGTATATATATAGCTATTTAGAGTATATTGCATGCTGGTTTAACATAGTATATATGCCTGTATTGGTTAGCATTGTTTGTATATAGGTTGCGTAACTTTTTTTTAAATTATATTGTAATATTTGTTGACCGTCATGGGCGTGATAGGTTATGCATTGTTAGCTATACCATATAGTACTTCCCGTATTATACGGTTGCCAGGTTCTACCTGATAGACGAGGTGTAAATAGCTCAGGTCATATAGGCTTTGGCCAGTGGTTTACCGACATAGTAGGCCCATGTAAGTCGGCTTAGCATAGTATGTATGCAGGTTTACACGCATATTTGTTTAACACATTATGTGTCCTATCACGTGTGTTGGCTAAACAAGCCTATGTATGATAGCATGCATGATGGCTTGGCATCGTTTTATAACATATATTTATTCTCGTTTTGTGATAGGCCTCTTTATTAGTGTTTCTCCATATATACCTTTATATCTAGATACATTTACAGCTATAGGAGATGTCCATTGAGGCTATTTGATTATTTACACTGATTTCTGATTATAGGCCTTGGTATGACGACAGTACACAGTAAATTGATACAGTAATCAAAACATAGACACGTGCCTAGATTCACAACGACACAGCCGTGCGGGTTTTAAGCTTGCTATAGTGGCAGCCGTTGCGGTTTCTTAGATAATGTGTTATCTCTGCAAGTCTGTAGATGTCTAGCACACGGTCAAGCGTATTCCCTGAAACGACGGGGCTTTGTTGCTTTGTTTATTATTTTGTAGCATAGACAAATTTTGACAATCATAACCCTTGCCCCTCTAGTTATGGAGGGCCTAATACCTGAGTAGCTCGAACGCCGATACGTCGTCAAATATATTAAACCTTTACGTGGGCTTGATAGGTTATGCATTGGTAGATGTACCATATAGTACCTCCCATATTATACGGTTGCCAGGATCAACCTGATAGAAGAGGTGAAAATAGCTCAGGTCATAAGGGTTTGGCCTGTGGTTTACAAACATAGTAGGCCCATGTATGTTGGCCTAGCATAGTATGTATGTAGGCTTACATATTTGTTTAACACATTATGTGGGCTATCATATATATTGGTTTAACGCTGTATATAAGCCTTCGCGCCTTACAGCGACCGTTTGCGTGGACCTACAGGGCCCCTGTGTTGTGATTGGTCGATCATTTTTGGCAATCAACCCCCCACTTGCTCTAGTGTGAATTTGCCTCAGGCCTTTCTCCAGAGTGTCTCTAGCTAGGGCCCGGCTTCGGGGTGGTTTTAACCTAGGCCCATACTCTGTAGGGGCTGAACGCTCACCAAGACTTGGTGGAGGTATTTGTCTTGGTCGAGAGGCTGTATTTGATATAGCATCCATCCTAAGGCCCAACTCTTGGGCAGCTTTACTTAAGGGCTGACTGCTTCACCTAAAGTCTTGCTCCGAGGAGGCTTTACCTAGGCCGCGACTTCGTGGTAGCTTTACCTAAGGTCGAGTTCCCGGATTACTTTACCTAGGGCATAGCTTAGGATTGGCTTTACCTAAGTCCTGGGTGGCTTTACCTGTGGCCTTGCTCCTTATTGGCTCTACCTAAGTCCTGGGTGGCTTTACCGAGGAGTCGGCCTCGTGATGGCTTTACCTAGGACTTGGTGGAGGTACTTGTCTTAGTCGATAGGCTGTAATTGATATAGCAATCATCCTGGCCCGGCTCTTGAGTAGCTTTACTTAAAGGCTGACTGCTTTAACTAAGGCCCGTCTCCTGGGTGTCTCTAGGTATGGCCTGATTCCGGGGTTACTTTACCTAGGTTGGCTTTACCTTGCTCCGTGTTAGCTTTACCTAAGGCATAGCTGCTGGGTGGCTGGGCTTGGATTGGCTTTAACCGTGGCCGTGCTCCGTGTTAGCTTTACCCGCTCTTAGGCGGTGTTACCTCAAGCGCGGGTTCGGTGGTGACTTTTACCTAGGTCACCGATCATTTTTGGCAATCTGATTACAGGTGAAACCACCCCCACAGTCGTCCATAATGGACTCTAGACATATCCCGTACGGTCATTTGATCATACCGATCGATTTTTGGCAATTTCATATTTTATTTAAAAACTACCCCTAGGTGAAACAACCCCCGCAACGGTCCAAAAGGGCCTCTACACGTATCCCGTACTGTCTGTTGGTCCAACCGATCGATTTTTGGCAATTTCGTATTTTTTGTAAAAACTACCCCTAGGTGAAACTACCCCTCAGCAGCCCGTAATAGACTCTAAACTCACCCCATCGGTCAAGACACGTTTTTCCAAAAATTTTTCGAAAACTACCCCCCACCCCTAATCCACCCCCGGAGCTACCCCGGGAGATGGTCCTGAACGTGACTGAGGTCACCCCCTACACTTAGGTTAGGTTGGGTTACATCCATTTTGGCTAGCTTAGGTTAGTTGGCTGGAATTTATTTTTTTTCGAAAAACTACCCCCTACCTCTCTAAACGTGGACAAAACCACCCCTTGGTCTGGGATCAGGTGCGCGATGACCTTCAGCATCATCCAAAACCACCCCTATAGTCCTAGGTTACGTAGCGGCCGAGTAAGGTTAAAATAAATTTTTTTTCGAAAAACTACCCCCTACCCCTCTAGACGCGGTCGAAACCACCCCCGGGTCTGGGATCAGGTGCGCGATGACCTCCTGCATCATCCAAAACTACCCCTATAGTCCTAGGTTACGTAGCGGCCGAGTTAGGGGTAGTTGTCCCAGGGTAGGGCAAGTCCTACTCGAATTACCCGTTACCGTTTTGCAGCCTTCTTCAAAAAAATAGGATCCCTACACAAAACGTTCAGCAATAGCGCACCAAACTGTCACATGACGTTCCCGAGGGCTCTCTGCAGCCCAGTAGCGGAAATTCTGTTTGTTTACATTAACTGATGAGTGGAAGTGGCCCTCATCCGAAGAAATGAAGAAAGCATCAGGTTGAAAGTTCTGAAGAATTTCCTCACTTACTGCTCTGTGAGTTTCAACATTTTTCTCATTTAATTGGTCAGTAACCTTCATTTTATTGGATGCATATTAAGCTCTCTATGGAGAATTCTTCATACACTCATATTGGATAACCCCAGGGCAGCTGATGTTTAAGTGCTGAATGCCTTGGGGAACTCCATTTCCAAAACTTCAATAGTACTGGTTGCCCACTTTTGAGCTCGACTTTATATACCGTTAGTCACGCTCCCAACACTTTCAGGTCTCACTTCCTGTTTATGCACGTCTACTCTTGCTGCTTGCGTCCACCTACTTAATGATTTTAAACTTTTAAATATAGAGTTTGCCTGTGTATTCATTTGCTCGTTTATTATATTTTCCTTTTTTAACTTAGAAATTTCTAAGTTTTCTAAAATATTTAAACGTCTTCCTTTAATAACATAATGTAAAATTTTCATTGTATTTTTAATTTTTTTCGGTGTATGGTCTTCTTCAATCAAATGTGTAGCATAATTAGAATCATTTTTCTCATACTTAAACGTCCTAACATGCTCTTTATATCTGGTTTCAAATTTTCGTCCTGTCCTTTCTATATTACGTTTTAATTAATTTTTTAATGTGTTGTTAGTTTTCATTCCAACTTCTAGATTATATTTCTTGACAAAATATTTTAATTTATAAACCTCTTTTCCTGTATATGTAAATTTAGCCCATTTCTTTCTCTCTATTTCCTTTGTGAGGCTTTTTATTTGATTTTCTTCTTACCCTAATTTTTCTAAACAACTTTTTTATTGATTCTTTGTTGTATCCATTATTCTTAGCCATTTGAAATATAATATTCAGTTATTCTTTGTATTCTGTTTTCTATAGCAATATATCTAATAATCTGTTAAATAAATGCCTAAATGCCGCTAGTTTATGTTCTAGTGGGTGGTTCGATTTTGCATTAATAACGTTATCCGTGTATTTATCTTTTCTGAAAATTTCAAATTCTATTTTTTCTCCTCTTCTTTTCAATTTTAAATATAGGATATTTAAACTACCATTATGCTCTTCCTCCATCGTTAATTTTAAATTATGATTTATATTGTTAATTACTTTTAATATAGAATCTCCTTTCTTTCTTCAATGTTTTAAACTATTAATAGCGAATCATCCACATATCGCATATATTCTAAACAATCGAATTTCTCTATACATATTTTTGCTATTATGTATAGGGGTTGTAAGTCCTCACTGGCAATTTGGTATTCCCTCACCACAATCTCTACTGTTTTCAAGTTAGTTTGTTCTGCAAATTGTCCAGTCTCTAGCTCATTTTAGTAATATTATTATGCCATTAGTCTATTCATTACAGAGTTCTAGTACTTTTGTTATGCTATTAATGCGTTCAAGTTAGAGTGTTATGCAGAAGTTAAATTTTCTACCTCATTTTAGTAATATTGTTAGTGCAGTCTTCCCTAAATTTTAATCATTTTGTTATACATACCATTATTTCAATTTCTAATGCGTTTAGTCAGTTTTATACGCAACTATTCCAGGTTCTACCCTACTTTAAATATATTTGTATGCCACAATCCAGTCTTTGCTGAGTTCTAGTCATTCTGTTTTGATATTAGTACATCTATTTCAGTCATTATTTTAGGTAAGTAATCGAGAAACTATTAAAAACTCGAATATTATGTAATGAAACACTCAACAAAAATGTACACTAACCATACAATAATAGCAATTTTAACGTAGAAAATTACCATGAAAAACGTACAGTTAATGAATACTGTAGTTCAATATTGTTTGCAGGTTGAGCCCCCTATATATGGGCGAGCATGTTCGCGACAGTGTTGGAGGTCTACGAACATTCCAACCGGCAAACATGTTCAGTTCAGCGCTCAACCCAAGCCCCAACACGGACAGGCTCGGCCATCAGTGGAGGCGACCAACCTGTTCGCGAGCATTTTAGGTATTCGTAGCTTCTGCCACTAGCCAAATATTGAAGTGTCGCAGCAAGGCTCTCCTTACAGCTGATCGACTCCCTCTTAGCAGTATTCTGTTTCTCAACTTCTGGAGAAATACGTTGAAGAATGTCTTCGAAACAGTCTTCAGTCATCCTCAGGTAGTTTTTATAATCATTTGGTTCGTTTGCTTCTAGTTCTGCCAACAGTCACATGTGACTGAACCGGTTCCTATTTTTAAGCCAATTCTTGAACCATATTTGGCGTGGCTTGCGTTTTTTTCACCTTCCAAACTAACGAAACCACCACAAATAGCCACCACACGTTAGAATACACGTGACAAAACTAGACTGTCACATCGCCAAGAAAAACAAGAATACTTTGCGGCGGCGGCGATCATGTTCGCGAGCATGTTCGATCGTCTTTGGGCAACGCCAAGCATGTTCCCGAGCAGGTTCGCCAACATGCTCGCGAACATGCTCGCCCGTGTATGCAGGCTTTATATTTACCCAGAATAGGAACACAAAGTGGTTTATCATGTAAGTAGAATTGTAGTTTTGTGCTGCTTAAATCATTGCAATTTAGTAGAAACTAATGTAAATTATATTGTTATATCTACCTCTAGAAACTGTTAGAAAATCAAAACATTGACTTTAAGTTCTTTTACGCCTCTCCGTAAAGGTTTTATTAGTCGCAGTCCATGATATTAATTTTTAAATTTTGGTTAACATTTCAATAATCCGCTCTTCGTAAAATCTTATTGTTTACTTAGTTTTAAAAATTGATAGGTTATATTTAAATTTATAGGGTTTTCATAAAATACATAGGTATACGGTACATTTTACACTAATATATAAATACATTTTAAAGCAATGCCAGCACATCAGCATTTACTATGTACATAATAGAGCTTATATTAAATAGTAAACACGTTTAAACCTGTATGATATATAAATACATTTTAAAGCAATGTCAGCACTTCAGCATTTACTATGTACATAATAGAGCTTATATTAAATAGTAAACACGTTTAAACCTGTATAATATATAAATACATTTTAAAGCAATGTCAGCACTTCAGCATTTACTATGTACAGAATAGAGCTTATATTAAATAGTAAACACGTTTAAACCTGTATAATATATAAATACATTTTAAAGCAATGCCAGCACATCAGCATTTACTATGTACATAATAGAGCTTATATTAAATAGTAAACACGTTTAAACCTGTATGATATATAAATACATTTTAAAGCAATGTCAGCACTTCAGCATTTACTATGTACATAATAGAGCTTATATTAAATAGTAAACACGTTTAAACCTGTATAATATATAAATACATTTTAAAGCAATGTCAGCACTTCAGCATTTACTATGTACAGAATAGAGCTTATATTAAATAGTAAACACGTTTAAACCTGTATAATATATAAATACATTTTAAAGCAATGCCAGCACATCAGCATTTACTATGTACAGAATAGAGCTTATATTAAGTAGTAAACACGTTTAAACCTGTATAATATATAAATACATTTTAAAGCAATTTCAGCACTTCAGCGTTTACTATGTAAGGAATAGAGCTTATATTAAATAGTAAACACTTTTAAACCTGTATGATAAATAAATACATTTTAAAGCAATGTCAGCACTTCAGAATTTACTATGTACAGAATAGAGCTTATATTAAATAGTAAACACGTTTAAACCTGTATAATATATAAATACATTTTAAAGCAATGTCAGCACTTCAGCATTTACTATGTACATAATAGAGCTTATATTAAATAGTAAACACGTTTAAACCTGTATAATATATAAATACATTTTAAAGCAATGTCAGCACTTCAGTATTTACTATGTACATAATAGAGCTTATATTAAATAGTAAACACGTTTAAACCTGTATAATATATAAATACATTTTAAAGCAATGTCAGCACTTCAGCATTTACTATGTACATAATAGAGCTTATATTAAATAGTAAACACGTTTAAACCTGTATAATATATAAATACATTTTAAAGCAATGTCAGCACTTCAGCATTTACTATGTAAAGAATAGATCATATATTAAATAGTAAACACGTTTAAACCTGTATAATATATAAATACATTTTAAAGCAATGTCAGCACTTCAGCATTTACTATGTACAGAATAGAGCTTATATTAAATAGTAAACACGTTTAAATCTGTATGATATATAAATATATTTTAAAGCAATGTCAGCACTTCAGCATTTACTATGTACAGAATAGAGCTTATATTAAATAGTAAACACTTTTAAACCTGTATGATAAATAAATACATTTTAAAGCAATGTCAGCACTTCAGCATTTACTATGTACAGAATAGAGCTTATATTAAATAGTAAACACTTTTAAACCTGTATGATATATAAATATATTTTAAAGCAATGTCAGCACTTCAGCATTTACTATGAACAGAATAGAGCTTATATTAGATAGTAAACACGTTTAAACCTGTATAATATATAAATACATTTTAAAGCAATGTCAGCACTTCAGAATTTACTATGTACAGAATAGAGCTTATATTAGATAGTAAACACGTTTAAACCTGTATAATATATAAATACATTTTAAAGCAATGTCAGCACTTCATAATTTACTATGTACAGAATAGAGCTTATATTAAATAGTAAACACTTTTAAACCTGTATGATATATAACTATAAAGTTTTCACTGGAATACTTTAGATTCAGAAAGTAATCAGTAGAAACAATCAGCTATGTAGTAACTCGGCGATCTCTTATTCAAGATAATGGATATTCTAGACAGAATGCATGACACTTAAAGCTGTACAACTAATGACAATGAAACACAAAAATTAAAAGAACTTATATATTCAAAATTATACAGGGAAATATCTAAAGCTTTTCAATATGTTACAGTTAAAGAAAAAATTCGGTGTGTAGATGTTTTAAAATACGTATAGGGATCAAGTGGGACACGAATCTCTTAATGTTTTAATAATTATAACGCTTTGACAGTTTGTTGAAATTATTGACAGAATTAAAACCATAAAACGTGATCGTATTAGGCTACAAGCAAAGATGTTATAAACATAACATCAATTTATAATATAAAATTTAATATTTAGAAAATGAAAGGTTAAACTATATTATAACGATGTAATACTGATTTCTAAAGACTATTTTGAATGAAATATGTAGAAATTTAAGTATTTCCAGTCGAAGCGTTATGTTGAATGTAAAATACAAAACCAAAGTATATTAATTCAATAACGTACAGAATTTATTTGTAACTACGCTGCTCGTTCTATTGAATTGGCTCTTAATCTTTATTCGAAATACCTGATACTACACTCAAAGTTACTGTATAGTACCATAATTTAAATCAACGTCATTATGAAACGAGGCTAAAACTTTCAGTCTAGATTTGCAAAACAATTAGAGAATTTTTGTGCTTCAACCAATGGTTAATCAGTATAATGGTCACTAATTTAATAGAAAGGCATTCATTGCAATTATAAAAAACATTACGCTATTTTAGATTGTAGTTTATATTATTTAAGATCATTTCTTTTATGTGCGGAACATAGGTATAATCTAAGGTAGGGTAATTAAGGCCGAACTTAGTCAATTTCAACATTTTGCCTAGCGTCTGATTCTTCAGTTTGTTCTTCATAAAATTGTTTTACTATTCTCTTATTTATGGAGCCATTTAGTAAAATATAAGTTATTAATTAGGCTGATTTATACTTTAAACCGTTCGTGTATTATTTCCAGCTATCTTGTTTTAAAATCATTTTAAACATTATTTGTTTAGATTTTTCAAACAGAATTTAAAGCGATCGAGCTATTTTAACAAAACCAAGAGTAACACCAATCCTCTTTAATACCATGGAATTATTTGAATCATTATCATTGTTAAATAACCAATTCTGTTAGAAATAATAGAAAGTAAGGTTTAAACAGTAATGAAATCTTAATGTCTGAGCACCTTGTATTATTTTGTTTTGGGATGATAATTGGATCTTCCTCCATGATCGTTGGCATGATAGTAAATAGCAGAGGAGAGTTTACACACACACACACACACACACACACACACACACACACACACACACACACACACACTGTGACGGGCAGACCCGGCCACAATTGCCACCAAGAGGGAAAATAGTTAAAAGTAAAGCCAGGTTAAATTTTTTTGTTATGACATTAAGCCAAGCCATTGAGAAAGGGGTTAAAAATTTAAAGTAACTTATAGGGGGTCATTTGCAAGGGGAAAATTGTCAAATTCGGCCTAAAATTACAAACGACATTTCCATAGATGTAGAACAACAAATAAAGAACAACGACAATAATAAGAAAAATTCGTTAGAAACACGGGAAAATAGTTATACAGCCCGAAATGAGAACAAGTAAATTAATTTCTTTTAGGATGGCATTTCCTTTCTCACGGTCTGGCAGTGATGACGACAGACGCGCGCATCTAGGTAGGCAAGTTGGAGAAATATCGATTTTTGATTGGTCTGATCGAAACGCGGGAAAAATTGCTAAAACAACGAGCCCAACGGTTAAAGAGGGGCAAAGCGTTACTTGGCATTGAGAGACGGCGTGAGAAGGTTGGTCAAGGGAGTTCGCGTGAGTAGTAGCCGCGAAGAAATGAACTTTTGTTTTAAGTGAATAACAACGATCAAAAACGATGGCAGGCTAGACGGTTGGGTTTCGCTGAAATGTAGGAAGTGCTGTTTCAGAAATGGGGCCCTTTTGGATTAAGATCTATCCGAAAGCGGTGCTCATAACTAAGACCTAAAGGTGCTGCGTCGTAAGTCTTAAAGTGTTTCGGAATAATATATAAAAATGCAACTTTACTTGTGGTACGGATAGGAAAGTATGCAGTGTTTTAAATAAGGACAAAGTTTTTTAAAAGAAGAACAGTTTTAATTTTGAAATAGCAAAAGTAGAAAATTGACGATAAACTGTGTAAAAACTTGTAGTGTTTTAAAAATGGTGTTTAGAACAGTGTTTCATTTAACTAGCAAATCAAAATTTAACCATCAAGTGCTTAATATCCACAAGATGACCAGACAAAGGACGACACCGTGGGAACAGAACAGGAGCAGTAGGCAGGGCGTTGGCCGTTTCAAACAAAGGGACGAGGGATTTCAACATGGCGGACTTTTCTTTTTAAATTTTGGAAGGAGCTATAAGCGTCACTTGGAACCGGCACGAATGCAACCCCCCACTTCGATGTTCCATCCAAACACCTGAGGGAGAGGGAAGACTCTCAAGCCTTTGTCCAACGGAAAAATTTAAGGTCAGACCTATACAGTTTTCTTTTTGCAGATGGGAGTTTTTGTTTTGATAAAATTTTAAAAGGGGAAATTGTTCATTAAATTAAATTCAATTAAAAATAGTAGATTCCAAATTGTTTAAATTAAAAGATAGGAGCTGATGGCTTTGTTTAAGGGTGGGGATAAAAGAAACAAAATGGCGCAAGACTCGTGTAAGAGTATAGCATTTAAATTCTAAAAAGATATTTTAAAAATGTAATTTTGAAATAATAAATTCTTAAAGGGTTTAAACTTGAAATAAATTGAACTGAAAACAAATATGTTCAAACTTATTAACACACAAAATCAGTAGAAAGAACAGAAAATAGAGTTAAAAAATAGTTGTATTTTAAAAGTGTAAAAATCAAGTTCTATGTTTCAAGATGGCCGCCAGTAAGATTGTTTATTTACATCAGCTGACTGGAAGGTCAAGCATTACTATGTAACATTTGAAGAAATGAAAGGACTTTAAAAGAAATGTTTGTTTTTGTTAAAAGGAGTTGTTTAGTAAATGACAAACTTAAATAAATCGTTTTTGGTTTTAAATATAAATGTTTTAATAAGAATTAAAATAATATTTTCTGTTTGTTTAAAAAAGGGTTATATCGAAATTTCAAATTTTTATAAAATAAATTTTTGGGTATAAATAATACAGATTGAAATCAATGGTTGTTTTTTAAATTAAATGAGGTAAATTTATTAACAAATAAAAATAAATTGCATTAATTTGAGATAAGAAATTTTGGTTTAAATTAAGAAAGGGTTGTAAGGAACAAATAATAAAGCAAATATGGAGATAATATAATTTTAAAATAAATTTTAAATTTTTTAAAGTTGAGATTTAGTAAAGAGAAAAATATAACTATCAACTATGAGTTTTCATAGGAATAAGTGGGTCTAGTGATTGTTCATATAAAAAATAGGTATTTTGGTTCATGTTTTAGATGTAAGGAATAATTTGTTTTGTTTTGGGTATTAATTTATATATATATAAATAATAAGATGTTTTTTTTGTATTTCAAAAAAGAGATATATAAAAAAGTATTGTAAGTTTAAATTGAATAGTATGGTTTTGTTTTTATTAACTAAATTTATTGTTTGATAAATATTAATTAAAAGTTTATGAAAACACAATTTTCCTTCAGATATTGTGTTATTTACATTGTTGTAAAGGTTAATTAAATGTCAATGCATTTTATTTCACAAAAGGAAAGGGATAAAAGATTCATTTTGTAAAAGGGTTAAATAAGGGGTTTTGTAAATGTGTTAAATGATTTTCAATAACTATAAAAATGTTTTATATCAGATTCAATCATAAAATTAGCTGAAACTTTGGGTTTTAATTTTTCAAATAAATATGGGTTTTTCTTTCAGTAAATGAGTCAACATTGTTAAATATAAATATGAGTTATTAATTAATTCAGATGACAAGATTATAGCGTTAAATAGGTGCATTTGTAAGTTTATAACATGGATTCTATTTCAGAGGAGTTTGATAAATTTTAATTTATGAAAATAAAATAATTTCAGGTGATTGTTAGAAACTAATTGGTAAAATAATGTTAATAATCACAAGTCGTTGAAATGTACAAAAGGGTAAAACTTTCCCAGTTAGAAGAAGGGTTAAAATAAAGTTGTAAGATTTGTTTTTGATTTAATGTAAAGGGTTAAATTGTTTAAAGATTAAATAGTTTAAATTCAAAGATTTTGGTAAATGAGTTGGAGATAAAGTTTAATCCTGTAATTAGTTGTTTTGAGGTTTCTTTTTATGAAAATAGTTTTTAATGTTAATATGTATAAATGTTTGAAATTGGAAGGGTTAAATTTAAATATATAATAAAAAATCAATTGGGAAAGGTTTTGCATTTTGCTATATTCTTGTTGACTGTGAACAAATTTCAAATTATTAATTAATTGGTAAATTTTTCTGATAAAATAATATAAGCAAGTAAGATGTTTTCAATGTTAAGTTGTTTTGAATTGATAGAGTTTTTCTGGGTAAAATGTAGTGCTTACTGTGCCATGCACATTCAAATAAATAAATGTAATTTTAAAAAATTAATATTTTTTTTACTAACTTGCAAACTTATTGAGTTTTCATATAAACAAGTTTCTTACACTATCCTATAAAGATGGTCATTTCTCCGGTTATATGCCTTTCAAAAGAACTCCTCCCCGGGAAGTCTCACCCAAAGGGTTAATTCTCAGCAAGTTAGGTTTTTTGTTTTAAGTCCAGGGATTTTCCACTGGCAGAATTTGGCGAGCAATGCACAGCGTTCGTAACTTCGGCTGCGAACGGCTCGTAACAAATTTCTTACCCTGCAGCGGGCGCGGGTGTTGGTCATGTGCTTGGAGTTGGTCGACGGTTGGGTTGACCGCTCAGGTAAGTGACCGTGGTGATCAAAGGGGGCAGCACGCGTTTTTGGCGTGGGCCGGTCCGTTGCAACACACACACACACACACACACACACACACACACACACACACACACACACACACATACACACACACACACACACACAAACACACACACACACACACACACACACACACATTTACGAAAAAAGCTTAGACGGAGACGTATAGCGATTTCCAAAATAATTTTTTTGACTCCAAGTGCTATTGGTCTTTTCTCTGCGAAGCTAGTGTTGTAGGCAGAGGCCAAAACATTATTTGATTGCTGTCACCGTCTCACTGCAGGTCCGTTTATTTGTCTGCCTTCCGTCGCAAAGTGCCAAGTGTCCGTCCAGGCCTACTAACACTACTCGTTACGTTTAGTCAGTCACTGTATACTTAATTAGTTAGTCTTTTCTTGTGTCAATAAATGAGTATCGTCATCCATCATGGTTTCTAAAGGGAAAAGGGTTGTCTTATTAACGAACTAATTATTCTAAAGGCCAATCAGATAATGGAGTTAAGAGTAAACCGTTTGCTGAGATGTATGGTGTTAGACAATCAATGATTTCAGACAGTAAAAAAAAAATACATTTTCAACCTAGGAAATAGAAACGCCTTAAAAACGAGGAATATGCCGATATCACACGGTTTTTGAAACGAGGTTCTATGGGAAACCTAACTTCAGATTCTATTCTTTATAATATAAGACGTTACCTCTGAGGCTTAGACATAATATATATAAAGCCAAAAAAAAAGGTTTCTTTTTCCTTTAGCAATATACATGCACTAATTATTTAGACTGTCCCTTTTTCGAAAAACTAATAACTATTGGAAAAACTATTGGAATTATCCAATACGGGGCCCGGTCCTAATTTACTCAGATAGTTAAGAGTTCTGTTCCATACATATGTACATATTATCATAATAAACCCTCATGGAATATTAATTTCTTTAACACTGCATCGGCTCATCTATTATTCGGTGGTTGCTTACTGAGCTATACGTTTAGTGTAGATGGTTTTTAGTAGAATGCAACCAACTTTATTAAAACCCTATAAATCTATTATACGCATGATATCTACGTTTATTGAATTTGTAAATTTTGTAGTAAATATTAAATAAACAAAATGGTAATAAAATACAAATCAAGTATTATGTACTATAACATTTTATCATTTAAAATAAAGATATAATTTAATTTTAAAACATCATTTCTATAAAATACTGTACATATCATGAAAAAAATCTGAATGTCAAATCTATAAAACAAACGATGAATTTATTCAAAGCAATTACCTACGGGTTAACTTGACAATAAGTTCTCACTCAATGATTGCATTTGATGCTCGTCTTACCCAGGTACTTCCAAGCACTGTCTTATCTCTTCCCAATATCGTTCAATTCTAACAGGCTTAGTTAATTTTTTATATGCTAACATAAATAAAAGCACTTAATTATATTAAAATAAGGGCTAGATTGTCCCTCAATTGGTTTCGTGAATACGAATGGTGGCATGGACTAAATCGAGGACATTTACAACAGACATATTTAAAAGATAACTTCAGGAATGTACGTACAGGGTCAGTGGATTGTAAAGAAAATGTAAGCTGCTAAATACTGCTACTGCGATAAAATGGTATTAAACAAATGTGGGGAGAATGTTTTTGTTAAAAATTCACTGACCTTGTTTTAATTTTCTTTAAGTAATTATATTTAATTAAGGTTATTATAAAAATACTGTGTATTAAAAATATAACAATGAGTGCAACTGGTGATGACTTCAAGGCTAGTCATAAACTTCCAATAATTCCAAAAAGATAATTATATTTTTTTTTAAGCCTAAACTTATTCCACCTACTTTTCTAATAGGAGGAATAGCACCTATTCTAGCGACAAGTACTATTAGAGATGCATTATTATAGTCTAGGATCATTTCATATATCTCAGACAAGACATTTTATAAGTTTTCTTTATTACTCTAGAATCTCCACAATGCTTTCCACATACTTTATAATCGTTGATACTGAGCTTCAATGACGTTTAAAAACGTCAAACATATTAATAAATATTTTTATTGTAACAAAATGAGAAAAAATTAAAATACAACAAAAATAAATAATTTACTGTCTTATTTAATTAAATTTAATAATCATGAGGTTTAACTATGTCAGAATAACTTTTCCTTTAAAAGTATTTTGCCCCCAATCTGATGAAATTGGCTTCCATATAGTCCGGGCACTCATTAATTACAACCATTGTCTTATAAAGTAAAAATAGCACTTTGGAACTTTCCCAAAACCTATAATGCGCCTTGTAACTGATATTGGCATTAAATAATGTTACACAATTTACTATATGTTTTAAAGTAAAACCTTGCCAAGTGAAAGATAAAATCATCTAATTCTGGAAAGACGTTATTCCAGATCATTATAATATTCTTTGCCTATTACTGTTGCTACTAAATTGAAAGATATAAATTGTACACAAATTTTACAAAAATACCTATGTTTGTGTTATTGTACTATAAATGAGTCTGTATAAAATAGAATACTATTATTGACACTCAACAAAAATGAAACCCTTTCAGTACTTTGTACTTGCTACTATAAGAAAAGCTCCAATGAGAATGCAAGGATACAAAAGCGAGTACGTGGTTTGTGCATCCACATATTGAGGATGTTCACACGATTTTAATGGAATTTTGCTTCTATAGAATAACGTTTTCTTCCTATTATTCTTCTACACAATAACAGAAATAGCAGCTCTTAAAATGTGCAAGTAATGTGTTTTTACCTGAAAATTAGGGTTAAAGTGTTAATGAATTATTTTTTAAGAAATTTATTACTACATATTCAATGAAAACTATTGTCTGATTTTTAACAAAGGTTTTAATGTGTCTTTTCTGTATTTACGAGTGTAGCTTCTCTGAATATTTCACGAGCAAGATGTAATTTCATTTTTAAATTAGCTACATTTTTTAAATGAGTGTTCCTCTTAACAGAACCTAACCCTATTTCTGTTTTACTTATTTGTAAAATATTCTGTTTGCTCCAGACAATCGAGTGTGAAACGCTATCGTTAAAGAAAGTTCTTTTTTTGACAGATAAATGTTTTAAGATCCATTCCTTAAAGTTGTCAGTTTTATTCTGTAGCCCATCCCTTTACAGTTTATTTCTCACTTGATTTGAACGTAAAAGCTAATGTAAGTAAAAAAAAAATTGCATTTTTTAAAAATCAGCTGAGAGTGTTTTTTTTTGTTAAGGTTGGTCTCAGTGTTAAAAATTCTTAGTTTTTTTAGTACAATAGGTGGCAATCTAATTATAGAACGGAAATGGAAAAGTTTATTTCCAAATTTGACCATATTAAAATATGTTATGATTCATAATAAGATTAATAAACTAAAATCATACCTACCTTTAATCGACGAAGTTGATTAATCTTCGCAAGTTGTAAGTATACAGTATTGGTTGCCATGCAACCTCAAATTTCAATCTACTAAACGTTTCAAAGATTGTTAAGTTTTTAGGTAAACGTGTTATTCCTCCTCATGCATATAATGCTAATTACACTCAGCTACACATCATCTTTTTGTTTTCGTATTGTTAAAGGGGTTTGTTAATAAAACTGTTGTGAGCACATAAGCAAAGACTAATATCTTTCATCGTTCCACTTTTTTAAAGAACTAATCAGATATTTTGGATTAGGTATAATGTATGAGGTGTAATGTATCAGGCATAATGTATCAGGTGTAATGTATTAGGTATAATGTTTCATGTGTAATGTAGCAGATATAATATATTAGATGTATTATATCAGCTATATTGTTTCAGGTGTATCGTATCAGATACAATGTATCGGGTGTAATCTGTCAGGTACAATGTTTCAGGTGTAATAAAACAGGTATAATGTATCGGGTGTAATGTATCAGATATAATGTATCAGGTGTAATGTATCAGGTATAATGTTTCATGTGTAATGTAGCAGATATAATATATTAGATGTATTATATCAGCTATATTGTTTCAGGTGTATCGTATCAGATACAATGTATCGGGTGTAATCTGTCAGGTACAATGTTTCAGGTGTAATAAAACAGGTATAATGTATCGGGTGTAATGTATCAGATATAATGTATCAGGTGTAATGTATCAGGTATAATGTTTCATGTGTAATGTATCAGGTATAATGTTCCCGGCGTAATGTATTAAGGATAAAGTTTCATGTATAATGTAACCGATATAATATATTAGGTGTTTCAGGTATAATGTACGAAGTACAGATGTATTTTATCAGATTTAATTTTAATACAATAAATTATGGCATGCTCTGGCCATGTGACAAAGCAATCTGCATATGTGACAATTAACGCCTGTAAATAATGCAAAACGAATATGAATAAAAGATGATTAGGGTAAAAATATAGGAAATCCTACTTTGGGGTAATAGAAGCATCTTATCCCACACAGCAATTAATTCTGTTTTTAACTGCTTGAGAATATACATTGATTATCTTTGTCAAACAAAATGTTAGATTTATAAAATATGTGAAGCTGACGCCTTGGTTCAAATTGTTTATAAATTATTGTTTTTTATCTAACACTAATAACAAAAAATATTTAGATACTTAAATGTAATGAATGGTATTAGAATAACAATACAACATTTAATAATAAATGATCGGTAATGCCTCATTCGTGTTAAATATTATTTAAATTCATTTTACATGTATGTTTGAGGAATTAGCAGTTCCTTGAGTATTTTCGTTTGCTATTACCTTAATACTTCCCAATAATAATAATCCTTTTCTATCCTTCTATCGTTATAGTAGTCATACAGACTAATATCAGGAATGGAAAACTATTTACACTGTCACCGTAGAACCGTTTTCGTTTGCTATTACCTTAATACTTCCCAATATTAATAATCCTTTTCTGTCCTTCTATCGTTATAGTAGTCATACAGACTAATAGCAGGAATGGAAAACTATTTACACTGTCACCGTAGAACCGTTTTCGTTTGCTATTACCTTAATACTTCCCAATATTAATAATCCTTTTCTGTCCTTCTATCGTTATAGTAGTCATACAGACTAATAGCAGGAATGGAAAACTATTTACACTGTCACCGTAGAACCGTTTTCGTTTGCTATTACCTTAATACTTCCCAATAATAATAATCCTTTTCTATCCTTCTATCGTTATAGTAGTCATACAGACTAATAGCAGGAATGGAAAACTATTTACACTGTCACCGTAGAACCGTTTTCGTTTGCTATTACCTTAATACTTCCCAATAATAATAATCCTTTTCTGTCCTTCTATCGTTATAGTAGTCATACAGACTAATAGCAGGAATGGAAAACTATTTACACTGTCACCGTAGAACCGTTTTCGTTTGCTATTACCTTAATACTTCCCAATATTAATAATCCTTTTCTGTCCTTCTATCGTTATAGTAGTCCGACAGACTAATAGCAGGAATGGAAAACTATTTACACTGTCACCGTAGAACCGTTTTCGTTTGCTATTACCTTAATACTTCCCAATATTAATAATCCTTTTCTATCCTTCTATCGTTATAGTAGTCCGACAGACTAATAGCAGGAATGGAAAACTATTTACACTGTCACCGTAGAACCGTTAAGCTACTTAAGAACGAATATGTCAGAGCGATTATAGAATAAGTGCAGAGTATTTTATACTTTGATTTAAAGTAGATTAGGAATGGGTTTGTGGTAGGTTAGGGAAGCGGTGTTGTCAGATCGTAATTTCACCAATTCCGCGCCGTACATCGTACAAAACTTAATAAAAACTTTCACTTAAATCAAGGTTTAAAGCCCTTAGATTGGGAATTAAATTTTGAAACTTGGCAGGTATAAGCAACATGATTCCCTCATTCAGAATATTAAACCATAAAGGTAATATTTTGTTTGAAAGAACGTTAAAAAATTAGATTTAATAAGAGTTGCATTTTAAGAAACATTAAAAAAATAGTAAGTCACAATTTTTCGTATTTGTTGGTTGAAAACGTTTTGTAAGCGTAAAAGGTCGAGATAAATAGTTAGATTTTATTATTCTTTATATTTCATGTAGGTAGGACCTTTGGTTTGCTGGTAGTAAAGTGGTAAAGTGAAAAGTTTTTAAACGCTGCGAATCACATTTTCGCCGAGTACTGCAGGCCTATACTCGTTCATAGATTGCGGCTTTTGTTCCTGTATGCATATATTTTTAAGTATTTCTTCATAAAAATAATTTTAACTTATGTAAATAATTACATTTTTACATACAAATTAAAATGTATTTAACTAGATAATTTGAAGTTTCTCTATTATTATTAAAAATAGAACATTTTATTTTTTGTATTAATGTGAGAGTTTGTGTCAGCTACCAGGTACCATTTGTTTGTAGTAACTTACCATGTTCTATAATTTTGTGATAGGAATATTACATGAAAAAAAAAAATAACTACTCAGTCAATAAAGAGTAATAGTAGGCCTATTTGCTTTTTTAATTTATTTAATATTTTAAATTTTTAAACAACCTAAAATCGAACCACAAACAACAAAATGGGCTACATTCACATACACAGGATACAACATAAAAGGAATAACTCAAACACTAAAAAATAATAATACTAACATAGCCTACAAAAACACAGGAAACATAATCATGAAAATAAACTAACCAGAAAAATATGTCCCACACTTAATAACGGAATATCGAATGCCCAGACTGTAATAAAATATACATAGGCCAAACAAAAAATAAATTAAAAGACAGATATCAAGAACACCTCAATGCATACATCAAATCTGAAATTTATAACTCAAACTTAGCCACACACGCCATCAAAAAAAACACACATTTCCCACATGAAAAAACGTACACCTAATAAAGAAAAGGTTCAAAAAGGCCTCAAAAAGACAATCTGGGAACAACTAGAAATTTATAAAAATAATATCATTAACGAACAAATACAAATAAAATCAAAAAACAATAAATTATTCAATCTAATAGACAATATTAGCCCCAAAACAAACTTTAAAAACTCGCACAGTGAAGTGAATCTAAAAATAGAACATAAAAGTACACCAAGGTCAACAGGAAATCCACTCATCTCGCAGTCTACAACAACCCTGTTCAGTATGCCCGAAGATAATGTCAAGGCCAGTCATTGAAAGTTAACTCGCATAAATAGCAAGTAAGATTCTTGTTTAAGTACATAAGTTAAAGTTTTGAAAAATACTGTTGATGGGAAGCAAAGCTGAAACTGCAGAACGCAACAAGCTACACCACTAGTAACTCACTGTACCACAGCTACATTAATACTGAGCGAGAAACGGAAGTTTAACGACGACTTGGCAACAAGGCTCACCCATGCAGTAAAATGTGAGCCTCCTATTCGCTCAGAAGCCCGTAATCCCCACTCTCTCTGGTTGATTGTTAGTAATGTAGTCCGGATA
This sequence comes from Prosapia bicincta, assembly GCA_036971475.1. Taxonomy (NCBI): domain Eukaryota; kingdom Metazoa; phylum Arthropoda; class Insecta; order Hemiptera; family Cercopidae; genus Prosapia; species Prosapia bicincta. The sequence goes on from JBAIZL010000002.1 coordinate 313,923,758, forward strand.
TGATAGCTCAGTCGGTATAAAATTAGGCATATAACCTAACTCTAAGTTCAAAGCCATCTTCCAGCCTTAAGCTACAAGGTAATTGTGTTTGTCTACAAGCAAATGTCAAATTAAGAGATTCTACTCATTGATGTTTAAAATTTTAGCTCGAATAGCGAACGTAAACTTTCGATGAAATGTAATTGCTCAAAAATTCTTTCATAAAAAGTTTATTTATGAAAAAGATAGTAAGTATTAGAGATGATTGTATTTTACAAGGTTATTTATTAAAATAATATAAGTAATGTTAATTTCTAAGGAGGAATAGGTAATTGTGAGGTTAATAAATACAAACAGTTTGTAATTAAAGTCTTAGATTCTGAGTTTTTAGTTAAATATAAGATATATAAACGTTACTTGTGAAAATGTTAGACATATAATATCTACGAAAATCATAATGGATGTATGCCGTTGAATTAGTTATAAAAGGCTAAATCTAAAATTATTTTCCAATATTTATGACTCAAGTTATACTTGAGTGGGGTACTGTAAACACCATAATAAGAAGGTATCTGAAATATAATATATATTATTATATAATAATAGTAATATATATATATTAAATATATTAATAAATTTAAAATATTTCAAAAATAAGAATACTTTTAATGAATATATATCTTCAAAGCTTTTCGCCGATAAAATAGTACCAGCATCTTCAGGAAAATAATTATCTAATAAATGATTATATATATATATATATATATATATATATATATATATATATGGGTGTGTGTGTGTGTGTGTGTGTAGGTCTATATAAGGCCGTTATAAAAGTTTCTAAATTAATTCAACTTCAGCTAGAATTTCGAGACAGAGAATTACGTCGTTTTTTCAATACATGTTTCAGTGATATTTAAGACAAAACCATTTAAAAAACATTTTCACGTTGTTTCTCAAATCCACTTATAAAATATACACTAGTAGAAACAAACACGTTTTTAATAAGAAAAAATCGGACAGCCTAATAAATTGTGGTCAGCCAAAGCCTGAGAAATAAAACTATCAAGTTTTTTTTCGTAAAACATATGTCCTGAAAACTTTACTCCTCGCTGACGTGTCTTGAATCTGTCCAACTTTCTAAAGTGTGTGTTTCACATTTTTATACATATCACAGATGTATAACCTAACTTTATTTAAAAATGATATTCTCTTTCTGATTCGGTTTAGTCAGATGTATTCAGTAAAACTGTAAAATAACTCGGATGGAGGGGACGTGAGGAAAGTTGTTAAACGGACAAAACGAAATATAAAATTTCATTTTATTCATTTACATACTAAAACGATTATTTAGAATTTTATAGTTTTGTAACAAATTTCCTAAATGATTTCAAAATATAACTTCAAAGTACTTTTCCATTTGACAGTAACTAATATTAAAAAATGTATACATCCTACAGAGACCGTAAAAGACATCAATGAACGTATCTTTGTTGTGTGATTACTTTATATTCTAGAATATATACAGAATAATTGTATTTTATATTATAGACTTGCCCTTAGACTTGTTTATATTCATAATGAAGAAAGAATAAGATGAACGTTTTAACGAACTATTAAAATGGTCTCTTAGTCTCGATATATCTTTATAGAGTAATCATTTATGAAAAATGAACGATTAACACATTAACTGACAGAGCCTATTGACATTTTACCGAAAATGCCCATACATTATTTTTTCTGTTGGCTACTAATATTTATAATATTGTTATATATATATATATATATATATATATATATATATATATATATATATTACTCTACGAATGATGTAAAATACGAGAGATTTAAATTTTTGTCAGGATTTTTTTAATGTTTTTCAGATCTATAATTATGTTTTAAATAAATAATTAAACATTGTATAGCTTACTTGCAGCGTTTTACTAAAAATTATATTATCCTAGTATATTTGTATGATACAATATTATAAACGCTCTTATACGCAACTTCTCTTATCTCATGCGTGAAGTAATGTCTGGACGAACCTCCCTATGACGCTTGCGGAATCACTCCTTCCTCATGTAGGACAGATTGTAGACCTGGAAGATCATGATCTGTAAGCTAGTCTCATAGCATTATCTGAAATTGTTTCAATACGTTTACTTTTAATGGCAGTAATTAAAGTAATAGATGGTAAACAAATTAATTGCATAAAAATACGTTCTAAGAAAATATAATGAAATAGCTACAAAAATTCAAGCACTAACCTCTAGTTTTAATAGCGATTTTAAATTGGTAGAAAAATACATAAATTCTTAATCGGTGCACAGATTCAACCGGATGTCTAACTGGACGTATGCTAGCATCCAGTAAAGCAATTGTGTACACAATTTTTACGTAAGTTCAAAATCACGCCACTGCATAAACATTTCTGCCACGAAATCGAACCTTGCTTTACCTTAAACAAAATACGTCATTGAGATTAATAAATTAGAATTTCAAATATAATTTTATGATAAGCTTTTACGTTACATTTAAATTTGAATATATTTGACAGCTATTGGAAATACATTTATGTTAAATTGAAATATATCTATAAGATCTCAAAATCTATAATATTTATGTTATATTGTAAAGGATGTGACCTAAAGTTTTTTTTCATGAGAAATGAAGAAACAGGGGCAATGATTCGTACCTTAAAATTATTTTTTTGTGAAATAAAGATAAAAATATCATTTTTTTTAAATATTAAGAGGACTGCTATAAAAGCCGAGGAAGGAGAAATAAAAAACGGTCGTAAAGCCTGTGTACAAGGGATTCACGATGGAAAAAAGTTAAATTAAAATCAACATGGACACAAACTTTCTAAAAGTATTGCTCGGCTTTTATGATACAGAAATTGGTTTTCTTCTCTAAACAAACAACGGAATTATGATGTTTTAAGTTATTATTTTTTCCTCGCCTACTTTTTCAGCTAAAATTGTTCAGACTTTACTGTTTTACATCATTTTCTTGAAAATAAAAGCATTGAAATAAAATTCTTTTCATTTACTGCTACATAAAGTACTGTTATATTAGAATGTAAAATTATATCACATTGTATGTTTTCCTCAGAACATAACCTAATCTTCTCCAGCGAAAACATTTTATAGTTTTCTGAGACAACACTAACAGGAAAAATGATCTGATCTGAGCATCTGATATTACATTGGATAATGAAACATAAATAAAAGAGGATTGGTCGAATAATGAAAGTGTAAATAATAGTGAATTCTAAATAAACAAATTAGCAAAATATTCAAACATGCTTCTTAAAGTGATTCAATTATATATGAAAGAGAATCCAATCAAACGAATAGTGTGTGTATGCTATTCAATGTGACAGTGAAATAGCTTTTTTCTAAAATCACAACTATTGATTCAACTCTCGCAGTTAGGCCTATTCAACATCTAATAACAAGAAAACTAGGAATATTATTTTGAAAGAAAACATTTTTTTCGGAACTACAGCGACATTTAAAAGCCAATACTACTTTGCCTGCACAAATATTGAACTAAGATAATCTTCGTAAATTTTCCATATACATATTCTCGACTGAATTTAAGAACTGATTCCCAAGAAATGTCACAGATATAGTTTTCAGTGTAATCGTAGCAAACGTATAGGTTTTTCAAATAGGATAGTTAATTGGTATTTGCATAACAATGTCAGTAGTTTAATTGCCTAATAGTAGAAATCCCTGAGGTGGTATGAAGGAAAATCAGCTGATCTGACTACACTGTCGGTTAACCACAGACTGAATAAGGAAATACTTGTACCATTTAATGGCTACGAAAACATTATTACCAGCGGTGATCATAGGTATGGCAATCATTTTACGTTTTAGACCATTATTGATATCTTGAGGACTAAATAGCAAATTTTCCTACTCGAGATATAAATCAATCGACAAACACACATATGTTTAGAAGTTGCCTGAAACAAAATAAGAAAAAACAGTTGCATTAATATTAGTAAAAGTTGTTTATAGCTAGTTTTGTGTTAGGTTATGCCTATGATTTTGAGATTTTAACTGGAGATAAAAATATTCCAGAAAAGACAATGGCAGGGGTGAAGTATTTAAGATCTAGTAGAAAATGTTGTTGTTCGACTCATTACTCAAATGTAAGTAAAAATTAAACTCTCAGAATTATTGTACACTTTTACATATTAAGAGTGACCCATGTAAGTAAGTAATATTCGGCTAAATAATGTTAGGTCGAAATATAATTACAGTCTGTCTGTTACACACTGAGCTTAATTTGAAAAAGAAAACCCGTGATATTTTTATGGAACGGGTACCACAGTAGATTATGACCACATCTCGAATGCAGTATAGAAGAGAGTTTCTTGTCATGCAAAGCAACATTATTTAATATAATAATTAGTAAAGAGTCTCTTTTTATCCAATTAAAACCTTCACTAAACAGTTATTGCCAAACGTTTTAATAAAAGCTAGTTTTCATAAGGAACAAAAGTATTTATGTCATTTTTAACATTAAATAACATTGACCTAATCCTCTATGCAACGGCCAGATCAACTGTCTCGAAAACAGGTAATAGGGAATTATATAGGGAATTAGTCAAAATTAATAAATATTACCAAAACTTAAACAAAAATAGATAAGAAACAAACATAGAAATAAAATTAGAATAAGTAAAATTCAAATTAAACACATTTAAATACTTTACAGTAGGCCTATTAAAATTTGTTAAAGTAGCTTAAAATAGTAAATATTGGTCAAAGAGATAGACTTGGTCCTGAAGGACAAACGAAAAAATAATAGACTAAGAGCAGGTCCCAAAAAATAAAGTCATATAGAATGTATTTATCCGCAGAAACAGTTTATAAAATCTTACCAAACAGGCAGTGACGTGAGGAAAGTAGAAGAAAGGATGAAGTAACTAATGACATATAAGAACGAGAAGACTAGTAAAACAAGACATTGCAAATTCAATAAATAATTATTTTTAAATAACCCGCTGTTATAAAAGTCCATACAATTGGAATTAAAGAAATATGAATGAAAACTGGTTTGAACACTATGAGTAAAGAAACTTTCTGCTATGACGAAGGTTCTGAGATTGGATAAAACGAAGTGATTGATGTAATGGAAAGTGAATAGTTATTTCAGACTACAAATTAAATATGAGGGTTTTAAACAAATAAAAGCATGAATAATCATTTTATTGTTGTAGTTGTCGTATCTATTGAGGTTCCAAGTACAAAAAGTTCAGATTCCTCCAAAAGTCTTGATGACAAGTTCTGCAAGATCTGAAGCCCGATGGCTATGAAGTATTTCCATTGGTGGTGCTCCAAGTTGAAGGAGGGAACGGAAAATAACTTGGTAGTCAAAAACCTGATCTGGGGATAGTTGGGAATGCGGAAAGAGCTTGAAAATGGGATAAGTTTTTATATTAGTTGGTGATATCTTTATGAACTTGAAATGTCCAGTACGTAGCCTAGCTATTGTAGAGTTGAGGTGTCTTTGGCAGTTTAGATCGGGGAAGCTTGCATTGCTATATTGCTGATTGTTTAAGATTTTTCGCTTGGCAACAGCATTCGCATATGTATTAGTGACTATTACAGGTTGATCATCATCAAGTGCTTCCTTAGCAAGGGTATCTGCACACTCATTACCCTCAATTCCGATATGAGCAGGGATCCACTGGAGAATGTAAGGTATATTTAATGAATTGAGAACAGTACTAATTTCTTGTGTCAGTCTTATCTCACCATTATGTATGCCCTCGAGCGCTGATTTTGTTTCTGAGAAAAGTACAATTTCTTCTATTGAGTTGTTAGGAGGAGGAAAAGAGCGATAGTGGGTAAACGCCTCTTTAATAACAATTAGTTCACTAGTGAATTTTGTAGCGATTTGGCCAGTGGGTATTTTGGGCCTGACGTTATTTTCTGAAGGGCGAAGATGCGTGCACAACTTCTATTACAGTCAATATCACAGGAAGCGCCTGTGTAGACTTAATCACTGTTTTCTTTAGCAAGGAACCGAACACTGTTTTCACTCTTTTGTAGTAAACTTTAGTTGGTTTTTTTTTTTTTTAAAGCATGGATCTAATAACATTGTATTTAATTTTGTATTCATAGAGGAATTGATAGGAAAAAGCGGTTCCTGAGTAATGTCCAGGGAGGAGTGGTCAAGAAAGCTGGCCTCTCTAATGTCTCTGTGAAATTGCAACGTTGACGTACCTGCTGAAGCGTCAAAAGCTCTGTGAGATATGTGGTTTTATTTTGGCTTCTGGGTTTGTTAGTGAATTTACAGTAGCAAGCTTCCGTCTTTTTTCAAGAGAAACAAGACCGCTTTTACGTTCGCCCTTGATGGTAGTAGTAGAGGATTCTGCACCGATGTTAATTTATGATTCTCTATATTGGACTGAATCTAGTTTGTCTTTAACAGATTCAGACGCATGTGCCCAAATGGGGGAGCAATATTAGGGTACTGGCCTAATGACAATGCTGTAAGTACTTTTCAGCGTTGGTGATCTTGAGCCCCAGGGATGTTCAATTTCTTTAGAACCTTATGTCTGTACGTGTTTAGTAAATCTCAGTTCTGGATCTAGAACCACTCAAAGATATTTAGAATTTTCAACGCGTTCAATTATAGATTTTTGAATTTTTAAGACCATTTGGAAAGTTTCATGGTTTCTGTTATCATTTGAAAAAACACAGTACTTAAACCAATTGGGGTATTGGGGTTTATAGTAAGTTTGAGATCTGCAGCCTATGTGACAATGCCTTCCAAACTCAGATCAGGAATTTCTGAGAAGTTTTGAGATCTTGACTTGTACTTCAAATGCCAATATCTGCTGTATAGCAGGCGATCTTAGTATTCTTATGGATGTAGGGATCGATTGTATTCATGTAGAGACGAAAGAGCAGAGGGCTCAATTCAGAGTCGTGTGGTACACCGGCCCATTTTTTGCAGCTCTAAGAGAGTTCTCCATTGAATCTGACTGAGAACCGTCTGTATTTCAAGAAGTCATTAATTCATAGGAGTATTTCCTTCGATTCCAACCTCATGAGCAATGTGCATGCGTTTTTGTCGCCAAACTCGGTCGAAAGCCGAAGATAGGTCTAGAAAAACAGCGACTGTTTTTTCAAAAGGTTTTTGTTGTATTCCATCAATAATTGAATAGATAGGTAAAAGAGCTGATCCACTGTGTTGTGATGAGCACGGTAGGCCGTCTGTTAGACGTATATATTTCTCTCTTGAATTAGCTAGTTCACGATTCTGGAGTGAATCACAAGCTTGCATAGAGTACTAGTAAATGATAATGGCCTGTTGTTTTTGCAGTCAGAGGTGTTTTTGAAAAAAATTTCCAATTATCCGATATCTTTTTTTATATAGAGTAAGTTCCAGTAGGGCATAACCTAAAATTAATCTTCAAGTCAAAATTTCCTGCAAAGAATCCATGACCCCGATAACACCCTAAAACCCTAATAGGTGGCTAATTGGTTTCATTGTGAATTCAGGAGTTGGTTCTTCTTAGAGATTTATTTTTTGACCTAAAGTGTACGAACCAGAGTTCGAACTCAAGAAATAAAACATTACTTTCCTATGGTATAGGTGTGGTGTAACATCAGAGAGTGGGAGGTAGTGGTTAAGCAAGCCCGAGTTGAGCAGAGAGGGGGATTATAGGTAATGGCCAAATGGTCTCTAGTAACTAACATTGACTCAATATTAACGTTTAGTATAGATCAAATTTGCAAGTAATTAAACGTTTAACCTAAACAGAGGAGAGAAATTAAAATACGATTTTCCCCTGAGAGTGGAAATTGAAAGGAAGGGTAACCTAGATATATGATAAATTCCATTATTTTGGCAAAACCAAAATGTAAATATCACTTCACACCTTCAAATGAAGCGTAACCTAAATATACATTTAGGTCTATTTATTATTACTATATTATAGCATTAACGGAAATAATTTACTTTAAAAATATGATAAACATGTATCCGGATTGTTACGTAAAAATTTGTAATTATATTGTTATTGACTACATATTCCAATCTCCATTTCCTACATATAATTTGTCTTAATCGATGCAGATTATTTGATACAGATGTGTATCTGATACGGAATATTTTTCTTCAATAAAGTTTGTAAGTAAAAAATAAAACTAATTTTTTATTCAAAGAATATGCTATAACTTTCCTTAGATATAATGTCTACATAACTTTCTGTTTTCTTAAAATCCGACCAAAAGAAACTTTAATTCTAAATTAAAAGTATTTTAATATTTTTGTAACATTTTGTTAAAAAAAGTAGTCCTAACAAATTTCTTTTAATTGATGGACACTGTTTTTTATGGTAGTAAACTACCATAAAAACAGAGTCTATCAATTAAAATAAATATGTAAGGACTACTTTTTTAACACCTAACTCAGCTTTGTCTAGCTCAAAACTAACTTTATCTTATTCTAGAGTAGATTTCTGAGAACTGCTTCATAATAAAGAGAAGTTTTTCTCCAGTAAAGATTTTAGTTTAAGCTATATTGCATCTCTTTCCTCAACAGATTTAATGAACGAGTTTAATGTTTTGTAATAAATGCTAGCTTTACCCCCGTAGCTTTGCAAATCAAACGATGACCTAATTGCTTAATTTAGCTGAAGTGGAGCCAAAGCTTTATCACGGTTATTAGATTAAATTCTTCAACTTATTCAATATATTTTTTAATTCAGATTATTCTCAACAAAATTGTTTTAATATCTCTCGTCATAAATTTGATCAAAATCAAACAGAGAGATAAATAGAGAAGGAGATAATGGGAGGGGGAGAGAGCGAGAGAGAGGGAGCAATATTATTCTATAAGAGTTAAAATTGTAATTAGATTATGTAATCTAGTATCCTTCGTTGTTATACTCTTACAAGACATAAGAAGAGAGTCTATCTGGTTAGGTGTTTTCATATCTTGTAGGAGTTAATGGACTTTAAATTTTCAATAGGCTATTCAGTATACATGAAGCACCATGAATGTGTACACAATATTCTGTCTTTGAAATGTATGAGTAATAAGTTGATGTAGCGCTCATATAAGTATTGTTAAATCCTTGTTTCGTCTCAGATTACTCACAGTTTCAGTATTACTCACAGTTTCAGATTACTCACAGTTTCAGTATTACTCACAGTTTCAGATTACTCACAGTTTCAGACTACTCACAGTTTCAGTATTACTCACAGTTTCAGATTACTTACAGTTTACGATTACTCACAGTTTCAGTATTACTCACAGTATCAGATTACTCACAGTTTCAGATTACTCACAGTTTCAGTATTACTCACAGTTTCAGTATTACTCACAGTTTCAGTATTACTCACAGTTTCAGATTACTCACAGTTTCAGTATTACTCACGGTTTCAGATTACTCACAGTTTCAGATTACTCACAGTTTCAGATTACTCACAGTTTCAGTATTACTCACAGTTTCAGTATTACTCACAATTTCAGATTTCTCACAGTTTCAGATTACTCACAGTTTCAGATTACTCACGGTTTCAGATTACTCACACTTTCAGTATTACTCACAATGATGTCTTTAAAACATTAGTTTTCTTTTATTATATTATTTATAAACAAACAAATTAATAAACTTTTCCTTCAATAATTATATTAGTGGTTTAAAGGTAAAATAGGCCATATACAACCAACTATTTATTATGTAAACATGGTTTATGTAATTGAATAAATTATGTCGTCGTATAATAATAAACCAAATTTTGTGTAAAAATTGCGTACCTTAATGTAAATTAATTGTGTTCTGTCCACAATTAATTCATGTGAGTTTTGGAATTCAAAATTCGTTAAATCATTATTTCAACAGCAGTATTTCAACATTGAAGTATTTATTAGCGCTATTAAAGAAACAAAATCAAAATGAGAGTTTGAAAAATTATGATATGTAATTAATGATGAGTGATAAAAGTAACAGATAAATATTGAAATGTATTTCTTTACCCACAGTTATTCTTGACAGGACATTAGGTAAAATTGGAGGAAAGATTAAAGTTAAAAACATGGCTTTAATTCTTATCTTCTTACAAGCTTACTATTTTAATATATTTTTTACTAAACCACACTCTAAACATTGAGGTTCTGTATATGATAGTTAAAAAACTGTTTTTAAGTTCTTTGTGTTTCTTTCATAAAATTTGAGTCTATCAAGCAAATAGGAGATACTAAAATAGGATTTGTTTTATTTATGATATAAAATGGAGGTTGAGAAATAGATAAAAGAGTAAGATCAATACAAGAAATACTGGTGACAGTTTCTCTGTAACGCTGAACCGTTATAAGTTTCATTCTTTACTAACTGTATATCTGAAATACCCGAAATTTATCTTAAACTTGTAAAAATTATCAAATTTATTAAACAGTGTAGGGCTATACCTATTTCATTAGTTGAATTACACTGAGTAATTATTGGTTAATTATAGTTAAAAAAAATCATCACAAGGAAACAATATCAGAACATTAATACCAGATTTTAAAAAGTCCTTCATTTTCGTGTTCTCGGGAATTCTGAAAATACTCCTTTCTCTTAATTTTATACTCAAACCAAAAAGGGTAATTTCCAAATTTTAAAAAAAAGAAGGTTGTAATTCCTGCTTACACAAACGTTTTCCTTATATTTCTATTTAACTCTTACGTCATTTTCATTTATATTTTGGGTTAGCTTCTCTGACACTTAGGGGCTACATTTTACAACAATTTATTATTATAAAAAATAACAACTATTAAGTAATTAGCAACAGTTAAAATTGATTGAACTACTTCCCATGACATATTTATCGTATTGTAGTAGTATTTAATCAGAAAACAAGGAATCTTGATATGTTTTACCGATGATGCTTTCAGATATAAGATTTTACTCCACAGAATCCTTTAAGAAATAATATTACTAAATCTATTGCTGTCTCGAAAGTGTGTATGTCTGCGTTCACTATGTACAAAATCGTTAATGACTGTAGTATCTTCGATGTTTCCTACATTGTGTAAAATGCTATAATTTTACTGTCGACCGATTTTTGCTGCCTATAACTGTATAATTATAGTACAGTATTTAATTTAAGGGAAAGTGCTATAAACAAAAGGAGTTCAGTTTGAAGTGTTACGAAACGCTGAAATTTAGTTCAGAGGACACAGATTGATATAAATAGCCATTGAATTTAAAGTAAAGGTTGCTTAGACAGAGGACTCGAATTGGAAATCCTTTTTGATAAATGATATCCTAATGAGCAACAAACTAGAAATAATACCAAAAATTATTCAATAAATTGAGTTTATAAAAATATATTTTAGTTAAAAACTGAAGCTTCTTTGGAAGAACAATAAACATTCATAATTCTCTGTAATAAGAAATATTTCTTAATATTTACTAATTCCTATAATACATAATATCTAATATTTCTTTTATATTACTTCCTTTAATACAAAATACCTTCATTATTAATTTTTTTGAAAACATAATTTACCCCATATTTTGGTTTATGTTTGTACATTTTAGTGAAGTTCTAAAGTTAATGATAATCGGGTTTTCCCAAGGACAGCTTGTTAGCTTTAAAAAACGAAAAAGAAGTATATAAGTACTATAAATGCTGGTTTTTAAATTAATACTAAAATTAACCAAAAAATGGTAAACACTTGGTAACCAAATACCCAACCACTAACAAAGTAAATATCTTTGATTTTTATTTAGATAAACAGCTTCAATAAATTCATAACCTGTGTACAATTATATGTTATAGATGTTTGAAGTGTTTTATTTCTGTTTAGTTTTATAAAGAAAACGTATTTTTCATTAGGAATATTTTCATAAGCAGAGTTAAGCAATTTATGTAACGTTAATTTTTTACAATAATTCTTAAGGAATTATGTGATATTAAAAATTGCAGTAATTTTGTTACAAAATTAGTTATTCGACCTGCAATGTCAAGAGTTTCATTGAACATAAGAATGCACCATTCTTCAAGAAATAATTTAAACAACAAACATTAATTTAAATAAATCAAATTTTACTGCACAAAAAAATAAATATAAAATATAAACAAAAATACATTTGAAATGTTACGCTACTTTATGTTTGTTTTACAATGTTTTACATATTTAATGTATAAGAACTTTATATGGTTAAAAAATCTATGGCATGGCACATGACATCCAATTGAGATTGCTTTGCGTTATTTAAAATACATTTCAATTTGTCTACTTGACATTAAAATTTTGTTATTGCATTCCACAAATGAATATTTAAACAAATAAAAACTAGCATTATCATGCCGTGAACGGTTAAAGTTTTTTTTCCTTTTTTATCACTTTATGTCTTAAAATTATTACTTAGCGGTGTTGTAACTGGTTATGACTTAGCATGGTTCCGGAACTGATCTCGCCATTCTGCAGGTTGTATCGGCTTGCTCGGGGATTGGAATCTCACCCGGTGTTGTATCTTAACGTAGTAACATTTTTTCTAACAAAAAAAATAAATTTAAAGTAAACTTTTACGTATTATAAATTTTTAAATAAAAGCGTACCTCGCTCTTTGGATGTTTATACGTCCGTCTTGCTTTACATTTCGCCAAGAAAAGAGAACTGCTTGAAGCGACCACGCGATAATTTTAACTTGTTGGTTAACCGTTGATGCGCACCTAGCAAATTCAGGTTTTTGTACATGGATGTCTGTCTCAGCTGGGACCTCTATTTTATAATTTACAATTTTTAAAATTTTGTTTTACATTTTAAAATTAATATCTCGTTTGATTTTCTGAAACTGTTTTTAATATGTAACGTTACGCAAAAATAATGTTACATATTTTCCCCCTTTCTTGGAAAGAAAAATTGTATACCACGATATTCCTAATGAAAATATTATCTCTAAGAATTATATTACGTTATATGAGATTTACGTAGGTAATTTTATACGAACCAAGAACTTCAAATCAACCTATGTGATTTCGAAATACGGTAACGGATTTGTCGCCAATGTTGATGCTTTTTTTGAAGCGTTCATAGCGGGTAAGAACCTATTCATCTTTCAGTTTCATGACAACAAAATATTTCAGTCTTCATTTCGTTTCCTTTGTTCCTAACGATTGCTTTGATGACAGAAGCTCACTAATATAGACCCTTAATATTACTTTTTAAATGTCTCTGGCTACTCAGCAAAAAGAGGGAACGTTTGTAACAAACGAAGTGTTAATAACGTGGAAGAAAGTGGAGATTTAGTGAAACCGGATTTAAGACGGAAATTCAACATAAATAGAAAAGACGTATGATTTGCGAGCCAAGTATATTTATTTCATTTCATTGGCGACATTTCGTAAATTGGTTCATTTCCATAATCAAGACTAAATACATTAGTAATCTAATTATTGTATATGAGTAAACATTACAATAATATTATTTATAAGGTTTGGAACCATTTTACATCAAATTCTTTAAACACTAAACCTTAACTGTTGGTCTTTTGTAGGATTAATTAATAAACAATTATATATGAAATATATATATATATATATATATATATATATATATATATATATATATATAATATATATACATATATCGAAATCTTGTTGCTGTTCATGACGAGCTGGTTGTTAATTATTTATTATACTTTTGCTATTACTTGCGACCATACATTTTGCTAACGAAAGGTTTTTAAATTGTTAACTTACACTTGGAGGAAACATTTTCGTCTTGTAACCAATACACTAACCTTCCTTAGCTAGTGGTCTAGATGTTGACCCGAAGCGGTTTTTTCCTTTAATTAATTTGTCTCGTCCAGGATCACTAACTATTAGCTCCCACTATCTCACCTGAAGGCGCAGGCGACAGCTTGAGTGTAAAGGAACGTGTAAAGGTTTGTATTGGGATTGGTTAAATCCGTGTCTTTCTATAGGTTTTGTTTACTAGGCAAACTTTAATATTTCACTCTCCAGCCCAGTAATGCTTTGTGTTACATTATGTTACCCGCTCTCCATTACTTCCAATTTATAGGCAAGTAAATTCTAAAATATAGATTAAATACAACAGTTATCAATTTACAAAAAACAAGAAAAAAAATTAAAATAAAATAATTATAACAAAAATATAAAAGAGAGTTACAATATATACACTTGAATACACATTTATTTCTAATTTTGATTGTACTTTCCAATATAATTATTGTTATCATCATTACTATTTATAGTTTGATTAGAAGTACATTAAATTAGCAAAAACCATATCTTTTTCCGATTCTTGACCCCTTTAAAATGAAGGAGCTACTTGAAACTTTGAAAACCGAGTCCCCAACAAAGTAAGTATAACTCTCTATATCTCTGTACACGTCTAAGTAGCAACATCAATATATAAAACGGTCTAGCTATGATGAATGTATTATTCTTTTTTTTTATACACAAATCCCCATTAGTGCATATCCTAGGTGGCGTATTGTGTATTTGAAAATATGTATTTTATTCATTTAATTAAAAATTTATCAACTAAATAATGTGAGAATATTAAGATTATTCATCATTTTATGATGTACATTTTAATTATACATTATCCCATATTATAATTATTATCTTATATTATAATTATAATTATGCATTTTCTGCAGCTGCAAACAAACCGATCATTAAAGTGTAAGAAGAAAACTAGACATATTGATATTGTTTACAATACTTGAAATAAATAGCAGTTAAAACTAAATATTAAAAATAACATCCCTTTAGTAACGGGAAAATATTTTATAGGATTATATGCTGAGCCATTTGTTGTAATGTAATGAATTTCTTACAATTAAAGTTTATAAAACGTATAGAGTATGTATAACAGGAATTATCCACAAATACGCAAAGAAATTACGAATTTCGCAACTCAACATTTCGTATAACCATTTACATATTCTCCATTATCTCTCATCGAGTAATTCTTCTCCAACAACTTCAGGAATCTACAAACTATGTAATGTGTTGCAGCAACTGCGATTGTTACAGACATAAAGTTTGTTTAGAATGACGTAGTACAGCCTTACATGTAGGGAGAGCCTTTAGCATAGTGTTAAATACAAAGTTTAAATCGAGACAGTTATGTTTATCAATGGACGGTTAGAATGTTAATGCATCCCAAATTCTAAACTGTCAACAAGTTCTACAATAGAGAAAAATCATTTTTTTTAAACTTTTATTACCGCGCATAAAGAATAATAAAAAACAAAATAGAAACTGTAAATTTGAGTTCGTGAATTTTATCAGGCAACCAGCCAAAAAAAATTAAAATGTTTTGAACGTTGGCTACTAGAAGTGCTTATCAGCATTGCTATATAAGCTGTTAATTAAAAATAACACCTGGTTTATATTACAGTAAGAGGTCATATATTAACACCGAGTTTTGGATATTGTGAGGTTTTAAGGATCTTATTCCTCGAAACTAGTTCATACTAAATACGTAAAACCACCACAAATACTTTGAAGAGCGAACGTAATAAATACGCTCAATAACTTCTAAAATGAAATAAATATATAAAATATTTCAAATAGTTTCCATATTCCTTATACAAAAATAATAATTCAAATCTACTCATTTGTTAAAAGACCTATCACACTTAAAGACTTTCTGATATTATCTACTTCTGCTATTCCTTTAACAATTTAAATGTTTATTTTGCTACAAATATATTAATGTTGCATTAAGAATTATAGTTATCTTAATAAATAGATTTATTAAAAAGAATTTTGTAATGTAAATGTTTAAATGAAGATTCATTTCAAAAGAAGTTTTAAAAATGTGAAACAATTACTTACTTAGCTGTCATTTTACCATGTTTACTAATGGTCAAAACATTTCTCCTTGAGTGTGATTTCTTTTAAGATGTCGAATTAAAATCAACCTTTTAACATTTTATCAAAGGTATTCTATAAGTAAATATATTGTACAACTACATTATCATAAATCGAATGCTACCGTATATATGCTTCTGTAAATATATTCCCTAATTTTACGCTACGCGAATATTTAAAAACAATTATTTTGTTAGTTTCATGCAAACATTGTAAAAATTATAAAACTGGAAGAAGTTAAAAAACCTTATTACTAGAAAAAAAGATAAAAAAACGTGTTCCTATTGGAAACGAAAAAAGAGATATGGCTCGTTACACTAACCAGTATCTGAGTTTAGGTTATTTTAAAGCTTGTATATTGAAGTTGCTTAATCTAATCATCTTTAATTCACTGATTAACTAATTTTAAAAAATACTTAACTAAGTGAATACGTAATTGCTTAATTGCTGACGCGTTTCAAAACATTCGTTTCTCTTACTAAGCTAACCCTCTACTGGACAGACATATCTAACCCTCTATATCCACATACCACACAACTCCACCATTACCTCATTCGAGGTAAAAAACCTTTACACTAATGTGCCATAGAACAAACACTCCACATACTACAAAATATGCTCACAGCAAACAACACTCCACATAAACTCACACATGAAATAATCACACTCACCAAACTCATCACATCACAAAACTACTTCACATACCAACACAAATTATACACACAGAAAGATGACCTCCCTATGGGTTCCCCCCTCTCAGACATCCTAGCAGAAATGTCCCTACACCATATCGAACAACAATACATTCTACAAAACAATAATCACACACATAAAATAATTTATTACCATAGGTATGTAGATGACATTTAATAATATATAACAGCAACGAACGGCATATCAAACAATTACACAATTACATACCATACACCAAAATCTCACATTTACCCTCGAATTAGATTAAAACAAAAAAATAAATTTCTAGACCTCACCATCACCAAACACAACACCAGATATAATTTTAAAATATACAGAAAACAATCAACAACCGATATTGTCATACATAATACATCTAATCACCCCACACAACACAAACACGCTGCATTTAATCATATGTTACACAACCTAATGAATATACCAATGCTACAGAAAGACTACTACGATGAACTTAATACCATAAAATACATCGCCCAACAAAACGGCTACCAACACACACTCATAGACAACATACTCAGGAAAATTAAACATAAACACCATCAAACGGCCACGCAGACAAACCACACAAAAAACAACAAATATATAACCCTCAACAAAAAAAACACACATAATAGCCTCCACATTCAAAATGCTGCATTACCAAATATCCTACAAAACAACAAACACTTTAAGACAGCACATCCAACCTTTTCAAAAAGAAACTGATAAATACAAACTCTCAGGTATTTACAAATTATCTTGTAACGATTGTCCCAACTATTACATTGGCCAAACACCAATTCCATACACACTTCGAAAAACACATTACCCACAAAAAACAAACAAACCCTAAATCCAGTTACGCAAAACACCTAAAAACAACCAACACACACATACCGACATACATACTAATTTAAATGTTCTACACACATTAAAACAAAGTGAAAAACTAACAACCTTAGAAAAATAGGAAATCTACAAACACTACGCAACAGATAAAGAAAACGTATTAAATGATCACACACACTTTGAAGCCAACAGCCTATTCTATTATATGACACACAACTCAAACAACCCACCCATTCCACAGTCATAAATCCAGTTCCTGTTAGAGCCTTTACAACCTGCCGAAGCCGTCCAGTAGATGGTTAACTTCGTTAACGACGAAGACGGTAATGTTTTGAAACGCGTCAGCAAGTAAGCAATTACGTAAAATTTTGGTATTTTTAAAATTAGCTTGTATATTTTTATTGTGCCTTTAATTTTGGTATTAATATTTACCTAAATAACGTATTTTAGTATAACAGGCTAATACTTTTTTTTATGACTGCTCTTAATAAAAGTGCAGTGATTATTACACTATTTTAATAAGCATATGCTTTACCGGTTTTAGAGTGAAGAATGGAAAAAAACTTATTATTATAAACTTCTTAAACTTAAAAAACTAAATTCTGAATTAAAGTAAACTTTATTTAAATATCGATTTAACCACGAAATTCTCTTTAAAAAGCATTGCCAGTTACAGTATTAGTTCCATTAGAGCAAGCATTTACAGAAGTTTGACCCAGTTCCGTTCAATCTATGTCAGTTTCTTCAAGTTATTTCATGCTTGATTAGAGTCGGCCATCTTAACTATCAACGAGCGGTATAAATACATCGCATTACAGCGTCATATTTTAATATCTTGGTTTCTGTTGTAACTACTTCGAAGTCATTCGTTACTTATTTTCAAAAAGCGTTTCCTTACAATGTCAACTTAGGAACTTCACATAATGTTTTATTATATTTCATAACTGTCAAATACTGTTAAACAGTATTAGATCGAAAATAAGAATTATCATACTGATATAAATATCTTAATATTAGGTATATGCAACAAAATATCAAATAAAATACTTCTAATAAAATATCTCTTAATATGCATAAACCACCAATAACAGTAGGTAAAATTTGTTATAAACCCTAGTTGTCACCCATAGTACAGTGGGTTTACTAGTCAGTGGGAAATGGTTTATCCAAATCGTATGAAAGAAATATATTTTGAAATCTAAGATAAATTTTGTGTAGAACTATAAAACAAAAAGATATGTATGCTAATTGTTGTTTTAATCTGTTAAATATTGATGATTGTTTTATTAAATAGATGTGGTCAACAAAACTTACAATATTTAAATGAAAAAATATAAAACTTCTACTAAAATATTTCTAATTATTTGAATGTTGAGTAAAGATGTCAAAATATCCTACTTAAATTATATTTTAATGTTATATAAAAAAAAAAAATTGAAAAATTACAATATAGCGTTTATGAATTTACTCGTATGAGATGATATATTAACTCTATCAAAGGTTACGACCTAGTGCGAGATAAAGTACGTCCACGGATTCCCTATAATAAAGTGGCTGAGATTTTATCTCATCTACATTGTTGAGAGGCCTGATTATTACGTTACGTTACTTAAATTGATTGGCGTTATCATTGCATGGATAGAGTACTGATAAGCTTATCCACAGATATGACAAATGCTTCGAACGTCCAGGACCATTGACGTCAAAGGTCCCTTGATTATTATGTCGAACCCTTGGTTTTTAAGTGTAACATTTACTAAAAATGTGATTTTGCATACTAACTTGAGTTTCATTTATGGGTTGTCAGATATTGGGAAACACTAATTATAAAGGATGATGTTTATTACCTAACTACAATGTTGATACGGCGATTCAAAGCTTCGGGTTTATTTTTCTCTCTATTGTTCGTCTCCTCAGGAAACTGACGCTCTACTACTACCCTGATATTGAGTGTTTGTTTGACAATATTATTGTTGATAAATAATATTCGAGCTGGCTTTTAAGTGAAAGTTATAATTAAAGAATAAAAATATGGTACAACTCACAAATATACAATTTTTTTTTTACTTTTGCTAAAACTTTATAGGTTATGTTTAATATATATATATATATTTTAGTTAATTTCATTTGTCTATTTTCACTGAGGATGACGACAAATTAGCCGTTGAAACGCGTTTGAAATAAAAAATTGTACATTTGTGAGTTGTACCATATTTTTATTATTTAATTGTTATTGTTAATGTTATTAGGATTAAAACCTCTAGTGAGTATCTGCTGGAAAAAATGTACATCATGTGAATAGTGCTGGCTAACACCCAGCAAAGCAAAGAGAAGTATTTTAATAATTGAGGGTGATGTAGATTACCGGCTCGCGGTGCCTCTTTGTATAATCTAAACGATCTATACAAAGAATCACCTTTAAAGCCACTGACTTCAAGATGGTGAACCAACACAAGAAACAGCTATTCTCAGGTCTTCGACATCGACATTATTTTATGGAATGCTGGAAGGTTTAATGATGTAAAATTCCTATAATTTAAACAAAACGTTATACACTTCAATTATATTTCATCTCTGAAGCAATGGTGGCAACAGAGACAACAGATTATTACCTCATTGATGGTTACAGTACCAGTGACTGAAACGTCAACACAAAGGGGCTCTGGTATCCTAATTGGATGTAAAGACTAGCTCCCAGCGAAACCTTATATCCAGCATGAAATAGTGGTAGTTGATAACCTGAAGGCGGTCGCAGTTGACAATTACAAGAACCGACATTTCAGTATCATTTGTTTGAATAATCCACCGGGAAACTTGTCTACCAATGAAACCATTGAAGGAGCCATACAACCAAACAAGATCCTTGTAATAGACTTTAATGGTTCATCTCCACGATGGAGTTCCAACAGGAGTAGAAAAATACATTGAAGAAATGATTGAAAAAACCTCCTGCAAGTTATAAGCACACCTTCTACCTTTTAATCTCTTGCTGGTCGACTACCTAGACTTGAACTTGTGGTGGGACCCTCATAACGCTGGAGGCTGTGGCCACAGAGCACTACTAATTAAAAGCAACTACCTTAAATGTTCAAAACAGCCTACAAAAATTCACGGGCCCTTAGATGGAACATCCAAAAAGCAAATTGGCCCAGGTTCAAGGGACTTACAAACAAATTGTTGAACCCCGTTCTAACTACTGACTTACCACAGACAACCTTTGACAACTTCAACTCTGCTCTCCTGGAATGCACTCAAAACCTATACCTGGAAGTCAAGTCAGGCAATATAAAACGTTTTGGAATGAGACTCTAACGTACCTTTAAAAACCACGATATAGCTAAGTATAAAGCAGAAAAGTCTAATTCAACAAAAGATCTTATCTTACTAAGAAAGCACCAGGCCAAACAAAATCAAGAAATAAAAAGCTCGATGCGAACTGTCTTTAGAAACTTTATAAATAAGCTGGACTTTAGGAAAGATTGTGTAAGGCCCAAGGTAGGCCTATATCTCCCGCCTTAATAACAAATGTGCCCAAAACCAGCAATTCATCTCTGGTAATAAAACTTTCAGCTATGTGAAAGACATTGAAAATGCATTTTGTAAACATTTCGTCATTACCAGCCGCAGTCTGTAAGGGAATTCGCTAAACCTCTTAAAAAGCAACAATGAAACCAATGTCTTGATGAAGAATTCCACAAACTCTTTGCACTTGACTTCGCAGTTTCTAAAGGACTTAGCCTCTTCACAGACAAAAAACGGGAAAGCAGCAGAAATGGATGGAGGTTTTTCTTCCCAGAATTCCTAAAAAACCTTGAAAACAATGAAAACGTATCTTGCTTGCTGTCATCAATCTCAATTGGAGAATCCATGTCTCACAACAATGAGGAAATGCTGAAATAATTCCCATCCTTAAACCTGGAAAACGAGCAAGCGTAGCTGTCACCTACAAACATCTCTCACAAGTGTATAGAGGGACCATTGACCATGTTATCAATTTCAGTCAACACGTCACTTGACGGCTTCCATAGGAAGATGTCAACACTAGCAGTCCTGGTACACCTCAAGACCGCTTACGATACATTTTGGTTCACAGCTTTGGCACGCACACACACACTCACACACGCACACACCACTTACACACACGCACACAACATACACACACGCGGGCGCGCGCGCACACACACACACACACACACACACACACACCACACATAAACGTATCCTTGTATGAAAAGATTGCGATTATGACAACACAATGCCCTTCCCATTCAGTGATTTAGGTAATTATTATGTACCTATCATGATAAAATTAATGCGTAGTGTTATAAATGTATATTTTATATATTACAAACACTTCTATAAATTTAATTTAGTAAATATTATTTGTAATCTGGTTTCTTGTTTTCGTAATAGATCGTTTATCAAGAGGGTTTTACAACTGATCCAACCGTTATAAAGCTTCTTTTATATCAGACCCAAAGGGATGTAAGTCACTTTGTGCAGTGAAGCGAAGTGATTCAATCGATTAAGACACTTCTAACATGTACACCCTTTGTTCACTCACGTTTCTAACTAATTAGTATATAATAGATAAAAAGCCTAATAAAGGTATAAATAAATTATTACTTGTAAGAATCACACCGTTTAACTTGACCTAATATTTAAACGTTAACAATAACACTAAATAACATAATCCAGTGATTACTGAAATATATACAACTACTGCATACAATAAAATATCTTTCATATTACGTATGCAGGTATTTTATTTTTATTCAATTCATGGTATGTCGAACCATGAATAAAATAAATACGAGACATTAAAATATAGACTTTAAGATAAACAATCTACACAATTTATAAAATATCCAACAAAACATGATATTTGTAGAATTGCTGCTGATCGTACATAAAACTGTAAAATATTTCCAACAGTTAAAAAAAATACTCACTTAAATCCGGCTTACAAATTATTACATGAAATTTGCAAAGCAGTTTATGTTGGTCAGACTGGACGTTGTTCTAGTTTTGCATTTTAATGAGGTCTGTCGAATCAGGCCAGAACATGATTTGAATTCCTTTTAGAAATTCAATTGAATAAAATATTTAATAAAATGTAAGCCTTTTTTTCATTTTGGTAGTGTAACACATTAAACGTTGTAACGATTTATTTTGAATAAAGTCTTAAGGAACTTATGTGTTGAATATTGCAGTTATCTGTTACATAATTAATAAAGTGGCCTGCAAAGTCAAGAGAATTCCTTAATTGAACTTGAGAATGGTGCATTCAATAAATTTACCAATTGTTTCAAAATATTATAAATCATGTTTTAATGCTCCAAAGGCCTCAATATTAGTTTGTTACTATTTTACAAACTATCAAGTTTATTAGCAACTTCAAGTAAGTTGATATCAGTACTTCTTGGATTGTTCCCAATTTCGTGTAATAGGTCGTCTAATGATTCCACATATGTCAGAGCACCCTTCTATGTACGATTTGTAGATATGTTTCTATCGAAAGTTACATCTTTGATTTTGAACACATGACTTTCCCATTTTACACAAGTATAATTTTGTCCAATTTTGGTAGGGAATGTTTCAAACACAGTATTATTGAATTTGTGATAACACTAATCCTCTTCAATTTCAGACCAGAGTCCACAAGGTTAAGTTTAGCTCTCTTCTGTATACCTAATTTTACAGCAAGTCGTCTAAATCGAAACAATCGTCGGTGCATAAGCTATCTCCAACACCTGCAATCTCCCTTGATGTAGCCGCCACTAAATACATTTCTAATTATCTTAAGGTGTTGGCAGTTTATCCCTGGTGCCGGGCGAAATGTTTTCATGTACCGGCATGTATATCAATTAACTATCTACAATTGTTTAATTGCTTGACGCACTGGAAAGGTTTCCAGCTACCTTCTTTATTACGAGCATTTCTTTCCCTACGACAATGTATGTTGACTTAAAATTTAGTAGTATAGTTGTGGGTGACAGCGTTATATCTCTAAGCGTTTAGGAATGGTAGCTACCTATACACAAAATGGGTCCGTTTCTAAAGTCTGTCCGGGCATTATCTATAAGTCCATAATTATCGGAAGAGTTGTTATAATGCTTTATCACGCTTTCAGAAGTATCTTATCATGTTTACAAGAGAAAACGATATAGGAATCTTGCTTTTTGAGGATTGGAATTACGATGCCTTTTTCCATTTCTGGGGAGCTTTTCAGACCACGTTAGGTTGATAATTGTAAATTGCCAGCTTAGTTTTGGCCGAAATGTTTCAAGGCCAATTAATTGTAGTTTCAAAAAGTAGAAAAATCAGTTTGTGAGGTTTTAAATTCTGGTCACGCTGGTGGTTTATATTGCTATTTACATAAAGCTGTATCCATAAGAGTTCTGTCAGAATTTCCATAATAGTTCCAATATCAATTGGCAATTTGGTCAGTGCAATAGCTCACTAAGGAGATACGTTTTAGTGTATATATCGATTTGAGATATATCGATGTACCTTTACTCCATCCCTATATAGACCATAATAAATATTTAAAGCCATTTATTTTTTCAAGTTTGAAGGCATTGAATGTTTCTGTTGAATGTTTTTGGAGGATTTTCCGAAATTTGAATAGCTTTTCTGCGTTCTTTATTGAGTTTAATTAGTTTTGTTCGAACCTTTAATTCATAATAATAGGTTCGATAATTCTGTCTGTCAATTTACTTAACCAATTTGATTTTTAGAATCTAAACATTAGAAAATATTTAGTTTCTGGGTTGCATCACAGGTAGTTATGTTTCTAAATGGTTCTATGGTCAGAACAAGCGGCAGCATTCAGAAGGCTGACGTAGGTTTTGGCCCTGTTGCGAGGTTGCACCAGTAATAAACCAGATCTTGACAGCGACCAGTGAATGAAAGGAAGATTGACTCTGTATTTAAGACATCTATCAGATATTAAATTGTCAATGAAACCATCAACACATTTGCCTATTAGTGCAATATACGTATGTCCCTATCGAACAGATGGGCTGTTGAAATCTGTTTATCTGAAGGATGTTTGGATGAACCAGATCAAGCATAATGGTGTTCCCAGTACTACTTCAGGATAGTAAATTAGCTGTCAAAAAGTTCTTAATTAAAATAAATGACTCATACATGAACCATATTTTTTTCTGTGAGTCTATACAAAAACATATATAGTACCATAGTTTTATTATTAATAATGGAATTTATGTTGTAATTTTTAAGGAAATTTTGAAGAGCCAGTGTTCTTTTATTATATTCTTTGTAATTACAGTTTAATAGGCTATGAGATACAAGTCATTGTAAGACATAACAACTCTTAGTAATATTCATTCATTAACTATAATTGTCAAAATCGTAGTCTATACCTGGGGTTTTAAAATCAATACCATTTGAAGTATTTTTCGCAGTATATCCTCCCATTTGTTGACCACCTGAGCTTTGCGGATTAAAGCCTGTATTAGGTTTTATAGTTGTCGTTGTTGTTGTTGTTGTTGTTGTTGAATCAGAAGTATTTTGATGGGAGCTGGTGTTCTGCCAATTCCAGTTTTCCCAAATATTTTCCCAGGGATTATTTTGCCAGGGATTATTTTTCCAGGGATTATTTTGAGAGGGATTATTTTGCCAGGGATTATTTTGAGAGGTATTATTTTGAGAGGGATTATTTTGCCAGGGATTATTTTGCCAGGGATTATTTTGAGAGGGATTATTTTGAGAAGGATTATTTTGAGAGGGATTATTTTGCCAGGGATT
Source organism: Prosapia bicincta (assembly GCA_036971475.1). Lineage (NCBI taxonomy): Eukaryota > Metazoa > Arthropoda > Insecta > Hemiptera > Cercopidae > Prosapia > Prosapia bicincta. The sequence goes on from JBAIZL010000002.1 coordinate 313,948,933, forward strand.
ATTTTGCCAGGGATTATTTTGAGAGGGATTATTTTGAGAGGGATTGTTTTGCCAGGGGTTATTTTGCCACGGATTATTATTCCAAGGGTTATTATTTGAATTTTGATCCCACTGATTATCCCAAAAGTCACCGTTGACGTTCATTGCCTCCTCAATGATAACGAACAGCATAGCTACGAAAATCTAAAAAAAAAAATATTTTTTTGTAAATTATAAATTCGTCTGTTATTACTAATTAGAATGATCTCATTGAAATTACTCACAAAAATGTAACATTAAAAATTCATTTCCAAATACTTCAACGGTCAACATTTTTGTTCAGGAGCAATTACCTAAAAATTGCAATATTTACAATAAACGTACACGTTTACACGTTTCAAATTAGGTTAATATTTTACGAATGATTTTCATTGCTTTGGAAATTGGTCTGATATTGTTATATTGAATTTAAAGTATCAATGAGAATATATTGGCTATTGTTTAAATAATCTCATGGATATTTAAAATCAGTTTTCATATGTTTAGTAGGATTTTTTAATACAGTAATAGATTCACAATATAACTATTTGTTGATATATTAGGCTTGTTTTGAATTTACTATACACTTTTTTTTAATATTTCTGATTTCCTAGTAGGAACTATAGCTATTCTTTTCTAGAATTTCTTTAAAATTTGATAATGAAATCTGAAAAAATATCAAGTAGCTTTTATCATTCAATAACAGCTATCTGAAATGAATTAATTACCATTTATTTCAGTGTATAATTTAATTGTATAATTAACGAAATTAATAAAATTCATATTTTTATGGTAACACTTTCTGAATCTTTATTTATGCTCAACTTTTATTATTTCTTAATTTCTTATTCCTATTTAGAAATAATGGCTTCGTTCAGTCTACATGTTTTAATTAGCTAAAATGGTTCCGTTATCATTCTCATTTTTGCATTTTCCTGTTACAGACAATTAATTTCAGAGAAAGATTCATTGATCTAAAATTTTTATTGATGAGCGAATTAATTCTTAATTTACATTTAAAATTATATTGTTTCAAAATTATAAGACTTCTCATCGTCTCAAACAATCACTTACGCATGGATATTAATTTAATATAACTTACACACACAGACACACACACACACACACAAACACACACATACGAAAACACACACACACACCGACAAACACACACCCAAACACACACACACACACACACACACACACACACACACACACACACACTCACACACACACACACACACAAACACACACAAACAAACACACACAAACACACACACACACAAACACATACACTCACACACACAGACACACACACAAACACACACACACACAAACACACACACACACAAACACACACACAAATACACACACACACTCACAATTCCCCCCCCACACACACACACAAACACAGACATACACACACCACACACACACACACACGCGCGCGCACACACACACACACACACACACACACACACACACACACACACACACACACACACACACACACACACACACATACACACACACACTCACATACACACACACACAAACACACACACACACCACAAACACAAAAACACACACACACACTAACACACACACACACACCACACACACACACATACACACACACACACACACAACACACACTAACACACACACACATACACTCACACCTCCCCCAAACACATACACATACAAAAAACACACTCACGTTCACACACACACACATACACACACACACAGACACACACACACACACACACACACACACACACACAAACACACACACTCACACACACACACACACACACACACACACACACACACACACACACACACACACACACACATACACACACACACACACACATACACACACACACACAAATGGGAATCCTTCCAACCTAGAATTTGCATACACACCTAGAATTCGTAATTAATTTATTAATTTTCTGGATGATTTTATGAAAGAAATATATTTTAATCACTACTTGGTACTCCGGTAGACGTTTTCTGTCCTTATAGTGTAAGTTGATGGACTCTTATCATTATCTACATCTTAGACCGAGAGTTTTTTGTTTCTACATTATGTTTAACACTTCAATTTTTGTAAAATATTTCCCTTAAAAGCCGAAAACACATTTTCCTTTTGTATAAAAAAAATAAATACATACATTTTAGAAATAACGGATTTAAAATTGTTACAATCAAAATTAAATTCGGCAACCTACTCCCGAGAAAATCTAATAGTTTGGAGTATTTTTAGTGAGATCATAAATTTTCTCTGTTGCAAACCAGATCATATAAGGTTGACTTTTCAATGAATAGCGTCACCCTGCTCTGAGTAATGCGAGGCTCCTAGTTTTAACTTTCAACTCATTTAAGGCTTTAAATGTCAGTTGATATATGAAACTAAGTTATGAACCTACTCAAACCCAAAATATTAGTATAAAAAAGCTGTGTTCGTACGAATCAAATTCATCTCACTTTGGTGATGAATTTATAAAAGAATAAAACTCTAGCCAACAAGAAAAAAAATCTATGAAAACACAGTTACAAATTATAAAACGTTAGTGTTATGATTGTTGACATTTCTTATAATAACCGATAGCAGTGAATTTTTTCTGCCTGCATTGTAATAGAATTTTTTACTAGATAAAAATAGTTAATTTTTAGTTGTAAATTAATTTCATGCGTTTGTCTTGAACTTGACAACAATTTTAATAATCTGAAGGGAAAAAATCTAAACAATAAACTAAAACGTGTAGACATTGAAAATATTTAATTTATAAAATGATTCCATTTCTGTACTAACTAAATGGTTTTTCGTGCTCCTAATCCCTTAAATGCTTAGATAAACTTGTTCCTTCCAAATTATGTATACGTAATTAATATCGTTGTATTTGAATTACTTTTATTATTATTATTAAAAAATTATTATTTTTAAAAATTGTTTTCCATTATTAAATTTCAGGAAATTAATGTAGGGTTACCTGATAAAAGTAAACAAAACATTAGTTTAGGAAAACTATTATATGTACTACTTTAAAAAATATGTTTTAAAATAAATTTATGTCGATTTACATCGATATTTAAAAAACGAAATTGTTTCCATGGAACAAATACCAAATACCCCCTAAAAAAGTTTACTTCAAATCGTTATACCATCTATTCGATCATGTTATGTTTATTCGTTATGTTTATTCCATCATATTCCAGGTACATAAGAGCATATAAATGTATAAATACGTTTCAAAAGATACAAAATTTAGAAGCGTTATTACTAAGTTACTTTCTCGGATTTGTGAGAGTTATATATGTTTGTTCTATCAAACTACTGATAATGTCAATATGTTAAGTTAGTGAAAAGCTTCAAGCCGATACATTTTTTAAAATATTCTTGTTAATGAAACCCAAATTTTTTAATATACATATATTTAACATTAAATCCATCACTAAAATCATGTGCCTATGTGTAGGCATGTGAATGTTTATGAATACGACTTATTAATACTAAAATATAACAGAAATAGTTGTGCTTACGAGTTTTCTTAAGCCCATGGTTCCTCTCGCCCTCCGTGTTACACTGACTACAGTGGAATGTACAATCCAGAGCCATGGTGTTTTTAACACCAGTAACTTATCTCGAGATAGATTTTGAAGTATTAATCATGCATAGTAAATAACAATGGAGAATATTTATTAAAACTACCATTCCTTTTGGCAAAATTTTAAAAACTTTCTATAATAAATTGCAAACATTAATTTCAGATAATTTCAAGGATTGTTCATCGTTTAATATGTTTCGGTTTGTATCTGTTATTGTTGCAAGTGTTTTCGAGCAGCTACGTAATATATTAAGATTCAACAGACGTCATTGTTAGATAAAGTCTGCTTCTTTTGTGTGTTCCATGAAATAAAAAATCACTTGTTTATAATATCCCAGAATGACGATTAGTTACAATTAAAAGATTCATCCCATACTTCTAAACTACTATTTCTCTTCGTTGGTTTTATTGCACTTTAGGCGTCGTTTGAATTTCAAATTAAAACTTTAAAGTTTTATTCTCTAATATTTAAGGCTGTCCATTAGTGAACAAGAATTTAATTTATAGAATGTTTTATAACACCCATTGTATAACAATTTAAAATCATTATTAGCAGATTGTATTAAATAAATCCATATATTCTTCGTATCTTTAGGTTTCAACATAATTTATAATTTAAACTATACAAGCAGATATTGATGTTTATATTTTAAATGGACTATATCACTTGTTCATTATCATGTTTCTTTTGACGTTTTAAAGTAATTATTTTAGAGATATATTCAAATTATATTTAAAATTGATTATTTATATTTCTAATAATAAAAACCATTAGGAAAATCTTTGTAATAAAAGGCATTTAATAGAGGAAGTAACAGAATTGAACCATTAACTGGCATTTTATTAACTGTATAAATGAACTGTGGCTTAAGGTTAATTTTTCAAAAATTATACCTCTATACCACAAATAACTTTTTAATTTATTTAACACCTCATGTACATTTCAATTGCACATCAAACATCATCGAAGGTAACTTACAAAACAAACTAGACTTTTTGTTTATGGTTTGTTTGGTAAACATTCATCTGAGGATGATTAGTGAGCAATTGAAATGTACAAGAAAAGTTGAATAATTAAAAAAGATTGTGTGATATATAGGTTATATTTATTTAAATTAGCAGTTTAATAGTAAAGTTTTTACATCATTTAAAACTGAAATCTGCACTTATATTGTATCGTGATGTTGAGCTTCAAGCCACATGTTTTATAATTTTCGAGAATAATTTACCTAAACCATGAAAAACTGATTTTAACATACAAAGTATCATGATTAAATATTTAAAAAATAATGTATATACTCATATATACGGATATATATATATATATATATATATATATATAGAGAGAGAGAGAGAGAGAGAGAGAGAGAGAGAGAATTTAGTCAAAATACAAATACAAGAATTAGAATTGAATTTACAATTCAAAAGCTTTTCGTTGGCTAACAGTACCAACATCATCAGGAATATTAAAACCTGATTAAAACCTAATTTGTTTTAATATTCCTGATGATGTTGGTACTGTTAGCCAACGAAAAGCTTTGAATTGTAAATTCAATTATAATTCTTGTATTTGTATTTTGACTAAGTTCTGTATTAATACACAAGAATACATAGTGCGATATTTATATATATATATATATATATATATATATATATATATATATATATATATATATATATATAAATATTAAATATGGTGATATGTTTTCTTGTAATATAGTTAATAAATAAAAAATATTTCAAAAACAAGAATACTTTTAATGAATATATTTATTCAAAGCTTTTCGCCGATAACATAGTACCAGCATTTTCAGGAAAATAATTATCTAATAAAATATTTTTACAAAATTAAATCATATGTGCTCAAATGACCATAAGTTTATAAGTATTGCATTTTATGTCACTTTTTTCTATAACATCAATGACCTTATAAATAGTTTGGTGCCTTGATCTCACTTGAATTTGTTCATCAATTAATTTGTCTTTAACTTTATGCTTATAAATTTCCAATGTTTCAAATATATTCATTTTTAATCCTTCATTTAATTCTTTTATTAATTTCATATTTTCTATTTCCGGAAACTCGTGTCCATTATTAATACAATGCGTAGCTAAATTTGATTTGTATATGTTTGGTTTGATATAAGCGTTTAAATGTTCTTTGTATCTTTCTTTTAATTTCTTTTTTGTTTGTCCTACATATAATTTATTACAAGTTTGACATTTTATATTATATACTCTATTTCTTTCGTGCATATTATTTTGATTTTTGTTATTGTTTATTAAATTTTTAATTTTATTATCAGTTTTATATGTAATTTGTAAATTTGTTTCTTTAAATAATCTTGTAATTTTATTTATTTCGTTACCTGTGAATGTAAAAGTTGTCCAAATATTTTCTCCCTTATTAGGTACAAAGTTATTTTCGAGTTTCTGTTTTCTTATTATGTTATTATTAAATTTATCTATAGTTTTTTCTTTTATATCCATTTTCTAAACCAATTTGATATATTATATTTTCTCTTTTATTTGATCATTAAGTTCATTGGTATTTTGTGCATTCTATGTAGTAAATTATAAAGCGCTGCCATTTTTTGGTTGTATGGATGATTTGAATATTTAGGTATTATTTGATTTGTCTGCGTTGGTTTTCTATATATATTATATTCAAATGATTCATTATTTTTAGTAATTGAGATATCTAAATAATTTAGTTTATTTTTTGATTCGATTTCATGAGTAAATTTTATATTTTCGTGTATATTATTTATACATTTTAATATTTTGTCAATATTTAAACCACTATTATTTGGAAATGTTATCGGAAATATTTTTACAAAATATAGACATTGAAATAGATAAGATTATTAAAACATATGATCAAAATGGACACTGGTTTAGATACGTAGATGATGGATTATACATATCAAATAATAATGGTTTAAATATAGACAAAAGATTAAAATGTAAAAAAAATATACACGAAAATATAAAATTTACTCTTGAAATTTAGTAAAAAAATAAACTAAATTATTTAGATATTACAATTACTAAAAATAATGAATCATTTGAATATAATATATATAGAAAACCAACGCAGACAAATCAAATAATACCTAATTATTCAAACCATTTATACAACCAAAAAATAGCAGTGCTTTATAATTTACTACATAGAATGCACAAAATACCAATGAACTTAAATGATCAAATAAAAGAGAAAAATATAGCCTAATATATCAAATTGGTTTAGTAAATGGATATAAAAGAAAAACTATAGATAAATTAAATAATAACATAAAAAGAAAACAGAAACTCGAAAATAACTTTGTACCTAATAAGAGAGAAAATAATTAGACAACTTTTACAATCACTGGTAACGAAATAAATAAAATTACAAGATTATTTAAAGAAACAAATTTACAAATTACATATAAAACTGATAATGAAATTAAAAATGTAATAAAAAATAACAAAAATCAAAATATTATGCACGAAAGAAATAGAGTATATAATATAAAATGTCAAACCTGTAATAAGTTATATGTAGGACAAACAAAAAAGAAATTAAAAGAAAGATACATAAGAACATTTAAACGCTTATTTTAGCTACGCATTGTATTAATAATGGACACGGGTTTGAAGAAATACAAAATATGAAATTAATAAAAGAATTAAATAAAGGGTTAAAAATGAATTTATTTGAAACATTGGAAATTTATAAGCATAAAGTTAAAGAAAAATTAATTGATGAACAAATTCAAGTGAGATCAAGGCACCAAACTATTTAATGGACATTGATGTTATCGATAAAATTACATAAAGTGCATTACTTATAAACATATGGTCATTTGTAGCACATATGATTTAATTTTGTAAAAATATTTTATTAGATAATTATTTTCCTGAAGATGCTGGTTCTATTTTATCGGCGAAAAGCTATGAATAAATATATTCATTTAAATTATTCTTGTTTTTGAAATATATTTAGTTTATTATATATATATATATATTACCATAAATAATACAAACAATATTTCATATGTTTTCCTGCCCAAATACAAAAAAAGATAAGGTTTTCATCGAGTTTTCAACCTGCGCATCCTAACCACCTAACCACCAACCCTGGGGGCAGAAAGTTACCCTGTGTGTCAGGTTAATATATTACGACCATGAGTATAAAATCTAATTATAAGTTACTTGTCTCATTTTCAATATAAAACGACTTTTTATTGTTTTTTCTTATTTAAAAGATACTTTTCTTAATAAAAGGTATTTTTTTTATAGAATAAAATCTGTGCATTAGACCTATGTATATCTTGGATTTTCCGATATGGCCTTTTAGACAAATTGTACAGTTGAATATACACAATATTTTAAATTTAGTTCCATGTTTAATATTTTATTAAATATAAATATAAAGATAACTTTTTCTATTTCTCTTGTAGCAACGTTATATTTTTTTTCATTTCTAGGAAAAAACCTATATTTTATATAATTTTATTTTGTTCATTTATTTCTTTTACCGTTCCTAGGGGCTGCAACACCTCATAGTGTGTCGCTCGGGTTTCCACATAATAAGACCTTGTGATGAAAGTTATACGCACGGCAAAAGGGATGAAGCGGATCTGTATGAACATGGCTTCCTATCCAAGCAGGAGAGGGTGTATGTGGGTGCTTTTCGAAGAGCTTAATTATTTTTGGCTTCGTTTAATATTATCGTCTACGTTAACCGTTGATAGGTTGACAAATAAATAGCTCACTTCCAGATTTGCAACCCCGATCTGAAGCTGTTATGCGATCCCTGACGATGTTGATTTTATCTCTGAAGATAAGTAGTGCCTTTTTAACTAAGTCTCAGGGGCACCAGGCGCCCTTTTGACTATTTTAGTCGACCTATCGTCGTATACTAAGATCAGCTGCGGTGGACATTCATTTCCTCAGTATCTACAGAATCGAACTAATTCCGCTTCGATCGAGAAAATGAAAAGAGCATACCTACTTATGTGGGTCAGGTATTTCAAAACAAGTAGCTATAGAGAAAACAAATAACACTGTTATTTGAACTAAATAACTCTATAATCTTAGGATAAAGCATTCATTAAATGAATTATTTATACGAAGCCTTATGAATCATTTTAATGAATTATAAAGTCTACTTATTCAATAAAGAGATTGGTAAGCAGAAATTAGAAAAGAGTTACGAATTTCTCTTTACTGATGATTCTAAGATTGAAATTTCAACCGAGCCTGGAACAAGTCTAAGGTTTTGGAAGGAATATTCATGATATAGAGGAGGAGGGGAGACTTTCAGTATCCTTAAGAAGGCTACAAGGGAAAATCATGGTGAAGCTGACCACAAGCCTTCACTTGAAATTCTGCAATCAGTAATTAAGGCAAAAAATAATAATGTGTAATTTGTTTCTGCATCTGTACAATTTTTCATTTGTGACGACTTTCTATCTCTTAAATATTCTCAGAAAAAATGTGTCGGTGAATTAAAAAGAAGAATATCCCGACCTCACCATTCGCTCCTGGTTGTTTGGGAACTTCTTTGCCCTTTGCCAGGCTTAATGGAGATGGAAATTCCCTACATTCCAGGAGAGTTTTCCTTCTTTTATAAATTTGACGATGTATGTGTTTGTTGTTCCAACAATTAGGAATCTGTGTTCATTGAACTGAAAACTACATTTGGTTGTTCTGATTACCTGTTTCACCAATTGATATATTTGAGGAAATTATTTTAACTTATAGTATTGGAAATAGATTTACTGATATAATTATTGCTTCTTGACTAATTTTTTTTACCCTGCAATTATAATTAATGAGTAGTAGTTTCTTTTTCTTACATGTTACAAACTGATTTCTCTTATTACGATTTAACCAAATAAACAAATGATTTATAAACTAATTGTTTTTAGTGAACTAAAATGTAATCAAGTTTAATCTAAATCGCTTTATACTATTTAAAAAAATGGTTTAGGTATTAGTAAATTAATATTTATTTCATTTAAACGGCAAAATGTCGACATCAAACTCTCAGACACCTAGCAACACGCATAAAAGTTGCCTTTATTAAAACGTAAAAGACGATACAGATCGTATTGAAATATATGATTATCTATTTGAAACTTGCTAATACCTTACAAAAATTCAGTAAGCAGTGATTTTTACAGTGTTTTTTAAGTATTTAAGACTGTATGTACTACAAATGTTTAGGACTAAATATATTTTTTATGCTTAATGGTAGAATATGATAGCAATGTGAATGTCGAAACGCCACTGTTTCCAGGAATTAGATTCTAATTTACTCTTACCTGAACCATCATTCATTTTAATATTACGACTTTTAAATTTCTACAGAAACATATATTGTTTCATAATTTTATTAAGTCCTATAATAATAATTTTATTTATTGTTATAATTTTAAGGAAGATGTTGAGGAGCCAGTGTTATTTTCTTTTAATATTTTTTTAAAATTTCAGTTCTTCATTTACTTTATTAGGTTATACGATACAAGACATTGTAAAACATAACAAATCTTTGCAACAATGAAACATTTATTACCTACTATTGTTATTATCATAGTCTAATCCAAAATCATTGCCATCTGAACCACTTGAGGTTGTACTAGGTGCTGCCGTAGTCGTTGATGATGTTGAATCGTCAGAGTTACTGTTGGAACTGGAGTTCCAGTTTCCCCAAATATTATTCCAAGGATTATTTTGCCACGAAATATTTGTCCAGGGATTATTTGGCCAAGGATTATTTGCCCATGGATTATTTTGCGAAGAAATATTTTGCCAGGGATTATTTGGCCATGGGTTATTTGGCCAGGGATTATTTGTCCAGGGATTGTTCGTCCAAGGATCATTTTGCGAGGGTTTATTTTTAAAGGGATTTTCCCAAGAGTCATTATCATTTGAGTCGTCTTGATCCCAATCATTATCCCAAAAGCCACCATGGACATTCATCACCTCCTCTGCCATAACGAACAGTATTGTCACAAAAATCTAAAAAGAAATAAAATATTTTTAAAAATCTCTGAAACATCAGTTTCAGATACACATCTGTTATTAATAACATCACTTATTAATCTTATTAAAAAGATTTCAGTGAAATTACACACAAAAAGTTTACATTGAACATTTTTTGTAAATATTTTGACATTGAACAATTTACTTTTCACAATTTAATACAATATTTAAAAATATGATTGCAATTAATTTACAAATTCACGATTTTTATTCATGGTATATTTTACAATTGATTTTTCATTGAACCGGTTCTGATATATTGATCTTGGGCTGATACTGCTAGACTAAAGCTGAATTTTCCAAGATACTATGTTGGCAATGAGCCTAAGAAAATCATTGAGTTTTAAAATCTGAATATTTAACTGGAATCTACCAAAATTTTAATACCTAGAGTCAGTTACAATTCTAATTAAACTTACTTATTTTCTATTTACATTTTAGCTAATATTTCAATCACTTAACGAACGTTATTGCTTCTAATTCCAGATAAGCTTTATAATTTTACAACATAAATACTAAAACACGACAAACCACTTCCGTTTATATATATATATATATGTGTGTGTGTGTGTGTGTGTGTGTGTGTGTGTGTGTGTGTGTGTGTGTGTGTGTGTGTGTGTGTGTGTGTGTGTGTGTGTGTGTATGTGTGTGTGTGTGTGTGTGTGTGTGTGTGTGTGTGTGTGTGTGTGTGTTTGTGTGTGTGTGGTATGTGTGTGTATGTGTGTGCATGCGTGTGTGTGTGTGTGTGTGTGTGTGAGTAATGTGTTTGTGTGTGTGTGTGTGTGTTGAGTGTCTGTGTGTGTTTGTGTGAGTGTGTGTGTGTGCGTGTGTGTGTGTGTGTGTGTATGCTTGTGTGTGTGTGTGTGTGTGTGTGTGTGTATGTGTGTGTGTGCATGCGTGTGTGTTGGTGTGTGTGTTTGTGTGTGTGTGGTATGTGTGTGTATGTGTGTGCGTGCGTGTGTGTGTGTGTGTGTGTGTGTGTGTGTGTGAGTAATGTGTTTGTGTGTGTGTGTGTTGTGTGTCTGTGTGTGTTTGTGTGAGTGTGTGTGTGTGCGTGTGTGTGTGTGTGTGTATGCTTGTGTTTGTGTGTGTGTGTGTTTGTGTGTGTAAGTGTGTGTGTTTGTGTGTGTAAATGCGTGTTCTCACGGACCTTACCTTCCCCGCTGTTACATATTTTCCCTCCGACTAGCCTTTTCTCTTTTACTCTTCACCCGTCTTCCTCTGACCATACCTTGTCCGTAAGAGAGTAATGGTTTATCCCTTGACTACGAACCTTGGTTCGAGACCTGTATCTCAAGGAATAAACCTCTCAGGAGAACCAACTCCTGAATTTTTTATGAAAACCAATTAGCCTCCCATAAGCCTCTTTAAGCTCCTTTCGGGGTAGTGGAATCTTTGAGAGACATTTGTGACTTAAAGACTATGCATGGATACCTAGTGAACTTATTTTATTTTAAATGAAACACAGCTAATTGGACACTATAAATTTGTTATTATCTGTTTGGATTTAGAATTACATATTATTATTTGATTTATTTTAATTAACAGGATTTAGCTTTTTTAATTTTACCTAACCTTACTTTTGAATTACAATGACTATCTTGTTTCATGGTATTAGTACAGAATATATCCCCTTTATTATGTTTACAATTTTATTATTACTTATATTAGCACATATATATATCTACACATACTATATCCTTTTCTAATATTATAATCTAAATCCCAAATATGTAATCCGAAATATCCCTTATTATGTTTACTACCATTTATTTAAATTCAATTATTATAATTAATTTGCACATAATTTTGTGTATTCTTGTTAAATTTTACGTATTTTAGAGTCTTGTTCATTTTCAAACATTTTAAGGTTAATTTCTAGTTACTTTAAGCTAACATTTACCTATTTATAGGTTAACCTAATTAGTTATAACATGCTAGGCATTTACTAAAACCTTCCTGCTGATACTTATATACTAAGACAAAGGATTTCATACATTTTTCAAGAAAAAAGCCATATCAGATAAAAATTATTTAAAAGCAATACGTTTATTTCCAATACAGGCAAACGGTTGAATGGAAATCAATTTAGAATATTTATTAATTAATTTAGGTAAACTAAGAGAGTTTTCAGTCCCTTAGGTTATTCAATTTTTTGTTAATTTTGATTTTAAGTTAATATATTTTGAATAAAATATGACCTTATACTGCAAAACGCTAGGTATCTTCTATGGTTGGGTTGTCTTTTGGCCTCTTCACAGCTCCCATGGGGTTTGGATGTAGGCTTCACTGCGTGGCATGGCGTCGCTGAATTTTGTTAAGTTCGGCTTCTTTTTTCATTTTCTTGGTCGAGATGTTGGTAGAAAGATATATGAGCCGCAGCTCATAAATTTGTATACTCCCCGGGTCACATCGTAGCACTTTATACGGACTTCTTAACACATATTGGATCGTTAATGGTTCTGCGTGTATCAACACAACCACAGTCGGCGGCCGTTCAAACTGTACTGACTAAGCGTCACTTTTTTGGCTTCGTCCTCACCAATTTCTTCTTTCCGCCTTTTCGATATTCATCTTACATTTTTAACCAATGAGAAGGCCGTTGGAATGGCGACTGAATTTGTTTATTTTGTAATTTTGAATTTTAATTAGTTTCAATTTTTGTGATATACTTTTCTTTACTCCAATGTGTTATTTTCAATTTTTTAACTTCAATTTAATAATTTGTTTGTCTTTATTCTTCTAATTTAATTAACTTGCTGTTTCTCCTTGCTAACTCAAACTTCGACGGCAGCGCTGTCGCTGCAGTGTGGCAAGATCGTATAAACAGTAACAGTTTTTACCGAAACTAATATAGCTCCAATCCTGGATAACCTCTATTTTATGCTATTATGTTTTAAATTAAAATTTGCATCTTTACAGAAATACTACTCTCCCTAACTATGCCTAATTTACTTTCCGCACATTTTATACTTATATTCACTATCCCTGATTATATTTGGTCAAAATTAATTTAATATTATACATTTTTGGCTGGGTCCCATAGGCCTCACTTTTACTGTTTCATTTAAATCGTTCTATTAGTCGTTAGCCTAATTAATGTAGTGTTAGTTTATAATTTATTTAAACATTCCCAGTTTGTCTATTTAGTTCTAATTACTTTAGTTTACATTGATTTTCCCTATATTTAACATTTTTATTATAATACTATGAAATAATTGGAATATTAGTTGATTGATCTACTTAACTATTCTAGGCTTAGTTACATTTATCTGTACTAATACCAGATTTATTTGCATCGGTCATTCTAGCCCTTGCAGTGTGTGTGTGTGTTTTTTGTGTAAGTGTGAGGGTGTAGGTGTGTGTAAGTATGTCTGTGTGTATGTGTGTATGTATATGTGTGTGTGTGTGTGTATATATGTGTGTGTGTGTGTGTGTGTGTGTGTGTGTTTGTGTGTTTATGTGTGTGTGTTTTTTGTTTGTTTGTTAGTGGGGGGAAAGGGGAGGTGTGTGTGTGTGTGTGTGTGTGTGTGTGTGTGTGTACAAAATCCGATTAAAATAAAAAATAATTTTTTTAATTCTAATTTTTAAAGTAAATGCTTCCAAAGACAGCATTTATTAGATATTGAAATTGTAGAAATCAATTTCTAACGTTAAATGTTTTTATGACTGCACACCTATTCTAAAAATAAATTAACAATAAATAAAATTGCAAACTTTGAAGTATTATAAGAAAATAAATTTATATTTTTAAAATAAAAAGAAGAACAACGCTCTACACCTTCTAACATAACTATAGAAAAAAATTTATATTTAAATTTGTTCTCTTAAATTTAGTTAAAAACGGACGATTACAAACACGTTTTAAAAAATATCTTTGTCCGAAATGTTTATTTGTAAACATAGATTTTTGTTTGTTTCATTAGCTATCGTTGACAACATTTAAACCTACTTATATGATAATAAAAGGTTTTTAATTTTCACATTCCTGATGTAAAATGTAAGTTAGAGATAAGAAATAAAACTGAGTAGTATAACTGTGATTATTAGATGTTTTAAATTGTTTCAGACTTTTTTTGGTACCAAGGACATTTCATAATATTAACTTCCAAGTTAAATTTAAATACTACTTAGGCAAGATAATATTCAAAGATGATATTATAGCCTAATTGAAAATTAAATCAGGATATAAGTTTAAAGGTTTTAAATCTCAGTTGTTTTCACAGTTTTTTGTTGTGTTTTTAATTCTTTCCTTAAACTACCCAGAATTGATTCCAATCTGTGAAATAATTATGCCTGCAATTATCATTCAGTATTTTATGCATCTAGTTTGTCTAAGGAAAATGTTCTCCTTTATTTTAGAATCAATCAGCATTGTACTTTCAGTAGTGTACATTCTAGTTCAATAATATACTATTTAGACATAATAAAATATATTTTAATTAATACAAATGAACATGTTTGGTTACATGATTGTATAAGTACAGGCCTCAATAACGCAATATTTAAAATGTATTTGTTATACATGACCTAATAGAACCATAGTGCTTGAAACTTCGATCTAGTATTAGGCGAATCTAATATGTAAACTGTATTGATTCATAAATATAGAATTTATTAATGTTGTTACTACTTTGTTGTCGCTATTTATGGCCATGTTTGTTAAAGCATAAACATACGTTTGTTTTATTAAGTTATTATATATGCTATATTAATAGTATAATATAATTTTATGTAACTTATTTTGACACATTTATTACTATTTAGTTTTTTAATTTTCTAAGAAAATATAAATATGTTTTAAATTAGGAATGATATTAAATAATCCTAACATATAAATGACCGGTTTTCGTAAACTTACCAATATAACGAATAGGAATAGTGCAATACTATTGCTTGATTGACCAATTTATACGTCTATTGCGACAATTTTCTAACACCTTTGCTTGCACGTTCTCCTTGGCAATTCTTGTTTCCGTATTTCCTGTGCTTACTCTGGTTCATATCGTTTCTTTCCCACTTTAACCAAATATGGACTTGGCTTGATTATTTTTGCTTCTATATTTGAATATCATGCAAGTAGGGCTGGTATCAATAAAATATTTGTTATGGGACTCAAAATTATATTAATAATTGACAGAAATATAGTTAAATTTCTTGCTTATTCATCAGTGAGCGATCGTATCTTTTGCCATTATTAAGTAGTTCTTATGTAGTTTTATGAAGAATGGTTCTTTCGATTTTTAAATTTAACGCCAACTTTTACTTGAATTTCTTGGAACACGTTACAGTATTACGTTTTATTTACCAGGAACAAGTTATATGAGCTCTATTTTACTCAACAAATAATAATTGTCTGTACCTTATCTATGGTAATCTTTGCTCTTTTAACCTATATTATCAAAACCTTGTTCTTAAAATAACATATAAGACTGTTTAAGGTATATTAGGCGTAGGTTTTTTTCAATACGCCTGCTATATACTAATAAATTTAGTTAGATGTCTAATGCCGAATTTAATTTCCTACTATATTATGCAAAATTCATTTAAAGATAATATTTTCAGCCTTCCTAAGAGGTCATGCCAGTGCCTCAGATTTGTTTATGAATTTTCTTATATCAAGTCCTGGTTCTTACTAAGTGTAAACTCAAAGTTTCGTCTTAAACTAAATGTTCTACGAATCTATTATTTGTATTATGGAGAAAAGCTGCTAGTGGCGGTCGTAACAAACCTCAATTTATTGCGTAGTTATTCCTTAATGACATACAGGCATTAAAACTCATTTACTACACTCCATACCCCTCGTGATTTTTAAATGATCGGGTTTTGCTTGATTGAGGATAAAGCTATGAATGAGGCCATCGGCTACTTCTTTAATAAACCCATGTGTATTTAAAATCTGTTAGTATACTTAGGTTATATTTTAATAAGTTATCTTTTTTCTTTCTACTTTCACAATTTATTAATTTCCTTTTATTTTTTTTTTAATATACTAGTTTTCTATTGTTACGTTTTTCATATTTCTGATTTCCTAGTATTTTCATTCTTTATTATTTAAAGTTGCTAATGACTAATGATTAATTATGAAAAGATATTTATTATTATAGAATGACCTCTTTTAATACAATATGTAATAGTTATTCTAAGTATGGATATACATTTAAATTGGTCTATATTTATATTTAAATACAATATTTCATTTTTTATATTAAATTTCTTTACCAGTGTTTTGTGTTGAACGTCCACTATTTATTTCAATCATATGTTATTTAATTACTTCTACTTTGTAACAATTTGTTTAGTTTAAAAGGTAAACTAGCTAAATGTGGTTCATTTAGCAACATTAACTAACCTGTTCCTGTTACAAAATATTCGTGTTACAATAAAAGATATTATTTTTTTCTCATTCATACTTTTAAATCTAAAATTGTGTTTAATTCACGATTTACTATCACTTTATATTAAAATTATGTATCAAAATTTTGAAAGTTATGTCTCTAATAAGTATATGTATAAGTATGTATACACAAGCATTCACTATTGGTTTAATGCAGTATACACACGCACGCACACGCTCACACACACTAACATCGTTTCTAGAATGTAATTCCCAAATGAATATTTACCAACAATGCATAAAACGATTGTTTCTATACTAAAAACAAAATAAATATGAATGTTTTACAAATAACACTACATTCAAATTAAAACTTCCCATCTACTTGCAAGCAAAATACTTTTATAAAGATTGGATTCATTTTTGTTATATCATTTTAAATACAATATTTCATTTTTTATATTAAATTTCTTTACCAGTGTTTTGTGTTAAACGTCCACTATTTATTTCAATCATATGCCATTTAATTACTTCTACTTTGTAACAATTTTTTTAGTTTAAAAGGTAAACTAGCTAAATGTTGTTCATTTAGCAACATTAACTCCTGTTACAAAATATTCGTGTTACAATAAAAGATATTATTTTTTTCTTATTCATACTTTTAAATCTAAAATTGTGTTTAATTCACGATTTACTATCACTTTATATTAAAATTATGTATCAAAGTTTTGAAAGTTATGTCTCTAATAAGTATATGTATAAGTATGTATACACAAGCATTCACTATTGGTTTAATGCAGTATACACACGCACGCACACGCTCACACACACTAACATCGTTTCTAGAATGTAATTCCCAAGTGAATATTTACCAACAATGCATAAAACGATTGTTTCTATACTAAAAACAAAATAAATATGAATGTTTTACAAATAACACTACATTCAAATTAAAACTTCCCATCTACTTGCAAGCAAAATACTTTTATAAAGATTGGATTCATTTTTGTTATATCATTTTAAATACAATATTTCATTTTTTATATTAAATTTCTTTACCAGTGTTTTGTGTTAAACGTCCACTATTTATTTCAATCATATGCCATTTAATTACTTCTACTTTGTAACAATTTGTTTAGTTTAAAAGGTAAACTAGCTAAATGTGGTTCATTTAGCAACATTAACTAACCTGTTCCTGTTACAAAATATTCGTGTTACAATAAAAGATATTATTTTTTTCTCATTCATACTTTTAAATCTAAAATTGTGTTTAATCACGATTTACTATCACTTTATATTAAAATTATGTATCAAAGTTTTGAAAGTTATGTCTCTAATAAGTATATGTATAAGTATGTATACACAAGCATTCACTATTGGTTTAATGCAGTATAAACACGCACGCACACGCTCACACACACTAACATCGTTTCTAGAATGTAATTCCCAAATGAATATTTACCAATAATGCATAAAACGATTGTTTCTATACTAAAAACAAAATAAATATGAATGTTTTACAAATAACACTACATTCAAATTAAAACTTCCCATCTACTTGCAAGCAAAATACTTTTATAAAGATTAGATTCATTTTTGTTAGATCATCAAGTTTTAAACTAAAACAGTTTCGTGTAAAGTTAATAGTGCGCCATGCACATCACAATACATATACATTGATTTTTCACTTTTACCTAACAAAGTGTTTGTTACTTTAATTATTAGTAAATTAATAAGAAAATGCGTTATAAAACTCTTCAAGCCTAAAATATCAGTTACAAATGGTTGAGTTTTAACCTATACAAATTATCAAATATTCGCGTACTTTATGACTCTCGCATGAATTTATAGAATATTTAAAACTTTAGACAAAAAAAACAAATTACTATAAATACTATTATCTTTCTTGAAATATCTAAAACAATTTCCGATAGAAATAAAATTTATTTCTCTGAGTAGAACTTTTTAAGAGATAGCAAATTAAAGTGCTAGATGTAACAGTGGTTTTGAACGATTACCTTAAACGTGACTAAATTTTTAACAATCTTAAAGTAAAACATCTGAATAATGATTGAAATCTTGTATACATTGAAAATATTTAGTTTACATTTGTCTATTGTCCTCCGATTACTTTCAGTTTTCAAGTATACTTGTTCCTTCCAATATTAACTTGATGCAATTTGTAATTATAAGTCAATGAAACCTCTTAAGCCACAAAACATTTTTATTTAGGTCTCGATCTACATTTCGATTGCAAAGCAATCATCTTCTGAGGAAATTACTACAAGAGTAACATTTCAAGTTAATCTTGTAGTAATTTTCTCTAAAGTGATTTCTAAATCGAAATGTACACTAGGATATAAATAAAAGGTTTTCGAGGTTTAAAAGGTTTTATTTATTTATAATTGTGCCCTCCACATTATTTATTTGGTCAAAATATAGAATATATATATATACATTACGATCAATAACATATGCGATCAGTAAATTTAAGAAAATTATATGTACATAAAAACATGAAGTTTACAAAAATAACAGAAAATCAAAAAATGTATCACTTTTAATAATTATATTTTTCTTTATGTTGGATCAAAAGAAATTTCATTTCGATTGATCTCTATAAAGCGATTCAATAGAGAACCCACGCCATATTCCTCCTCTACATAAATAAACTATTTAAAAAGGTGGCCCATGCTTCAAGAAAGCCATAGTAGATTATGCTTAAACAGTAAGACGCGTAAAATATAATTTAATTAAAAGTTTTTGTAGAAAAAAAAATATTTGGATTATTCCATTATTTCACTTAAAACAATGAGATCATAATAAATAAAATCATTACTATAACCTAAATAGTTATTGTGAATTACTGTAATAAACAAATTATTTTAATTTTCTTAAGAATAATTGATCATTTCATGGGTCCTATAGGTATTTAATATATTTTATTTCATGCAATACAATAATACAATAAACAGTAAATACACTACGTACGAAAACATTTATAAATACAACATATCAGTGATTATAAATTTTACAAGAATATTTCAAAAGTAATGTTCAATGAGCATTAAGTGTTGTTATTATGTATAAAACTATTGATAATATCAATATGTTAAGTTAACCTAAAGTCATGTTACGATAAAATAGCTTACAACCGTTATTTTTTTATTTCCTTAACATTCTATTTTACGACATTGTACTTTTTCATATATAAATATTTAACAAGATAAACACCACTATAGCCATATGCATATTTATACACGTGTGAGCATAAGGGAAAAGAAATGATTTTTTAATATAAAAAAGAATAATAATGCTTACTAATTTGCTTAAACCCATACTGCTGGTAGATTTCCAACTCCGTGTTATACTGACTACAGAGGACTGTACAATCCAGACTCGTGGTGTTGCTTTTAAACACCTTTGAGATTGTTCTGATGCATAAATCATCCATTGTATTTAACAATGCGGCATATTCATTAAAACTACATTGCCTTTTGGCAAATTTGTAATAAACGTTCTGCAATAAATTACATACATACATTTAAACTATTTTCCTAGTTTTTTTCGACTTTTAATAAGTTTAGGTTTATACCTGTTAGTATTGCAAGTGTTTTTGAACAGCTACGTAATATATTAAAGTTGTATTCAACATGCGTCATTGTTAGATAAAGCTTCTTTCTTTTGTGTGTGCGAGTTCCGCGAAATAGGAAAACACTTGTTTATACATTCCCGGAGTGATGATAAGTTACAATTATTACATATGATCTACACTTCCGATCTACTATTTTTTTTCGTTTTTTTATTTTACTTTGAATTTTGTTTGTATTTTGCAATAAAATAATATTTTTTTTCCAATCAGTAGGGTTACCCTTTAAGTAAAATCAAATTTAATTTGATGCATATTTTAAACCACCAATTCTATATTATTTCAAAATCATTTTTAGCAATTTACTTTAAATAAAACTTATTCTCTCCCTACCTAATTATTTGTTCATAGTTTCATACATCCGTAAATCATTACGGGTCTAATGCTACTTATTTCTATTATGAGACCTCAATTTCAATATTATCTAATTTTTTTTTAATGAAATATTGTTACAAATAATGAAGTAGTTTAATCTTTCAGATGACCATAAAACTACGGCAGAAAATCTCCTCTACGAATTTATATAGACATAAATTATGACTTTCTTGTACCACAAATAGTTTCGCCAAAATATTGTTATTTCAATAACTGAGATACCAATATTTTAGTTTCTACTCGATATTTATCAAATTCTTACAAACTTAGACGTATTATTTAACGTTACTAAGTAAGGAACCATTTCCAGACCTGAAGACGAAAAAGAACAAGTAATTCACTGAACAAAGATGAATGTCAGTAGGTTTGCAACATACAGGACCAATTTTGATATTGTGTAATTTATTTGTATTCGAACTAATGTCCCTATAGTATCTATACTAAAATCTATTACAGCAATATTGCATTAATACAATTCCTGTTAGGTTACATGTTTTCTTTATAATTTAACAGGTGTTGTACAATCTGAGGAATTGATTGAATTAGAAAGTTCAATGATATAATAGTTTTTACAAAGATCATAACAATTTAATCGCCTTCACATGGAATTAAACTCCCTTATAAGATAATAATACAAACCAAAAATATTTTTACAAGGTTGTAATTTTGAAATCCCTTGCAAGCAAAACATACCCTTATTCTTTGAAAATATGAGATTCGTTTTGGTATTTTTTTAAAACATGTTTAATTGCTTTACCAATTCTATGTATTTTTTTTTACCGTATCTGGAACTACTTTATTGGTCTATAACTTTGAGAATGATTTTATGTTTGATATTTAGGCGAAAGTAATTGATTTAGTCAAATTTAAACTTCATTTTCAAAAGGTTTACTGAAACGTTTTTCACATGATACAAATGCGAGTAGAAAAGTTAAATCCATTTAAAAGGTCTTTGTTGCTGACAACTTTAAGTTTTATTATATCTCTGTTATCGGATATTACGCGATAATTGAATATTGATATAAATTCTCAATCAAAATAATAAATCATAAAACAGAAGACTTCCATGCATATTTTAAAATGTCTATAATAATTGTTTATTTTCATGATTGTTTTAAAATTTTTTAGTAGCTTTTTTAGATGTATTGTGTGAAATAAACTCTGCTTTTAAAATTGTTTACCTATAATTCTCATGTTAAATATAAATTGGCTATATTTTTGTGAAAAAGCTGTGAAAATATAAGTGTAGTTATATAACACAGCTATATATATGAGCGAGTGTGTGTTGTGTGTATACATATTTTTTAAAACAACATAGGTTATTCAAATACAAGAATATTATTTATTTATATTCAAAGCTTTTCGTTGGTAAACAGTACCAACATCATCAGGAATGAAAATTACAATAGGATTTGACATTATTGTAATTTTCATTCCTGATGATGTTGGTACTGTTTACCAAAGAAAATCTTTGAATATAAATAAATAATATTCTTGTATTTGAATAACCTATGTTGTTTTAAATTATTAAAAAAGAAAACATATTTCGTGTGTGTGTGTGCGTCTTGAAACAATGTTATTGTTTAGCAATTGTGTTGAAAAAAAGTACTATTTATTAGTTTTTTTTTTTGTTTTTTTATGCCTTTCACTTTTTATTTGTTGCAAGATATTTTCGTCTGCGTTAGGAACCCCACTATAGTGGATTATAGATAATGGCTATAACTTGACAAATGAGACAACGAGACAAGAATCGAGTACGAAATCCAACCATCCAATAGGCTCCAATTTCTCCCCCATGGGTGTGAAAAATATTAAAGAGATGCAATTTATTAGGACCTTAAGAGAGAGCTAAGATGTAGGGCAGGGAAAAGGCAATACGCATCAAAGGTAATAGAATGCGGTATTAATCACCAGGTGATAATTTCTGCTCATGTAGCACAATGTAAATCTACGTCAAGTGTACTAGACAACTTTGTTTCTGGTTTCTAGGTTGATCTGGCGTAGACACCTGGAGACAAAAAAGAATTCTAGAACTGTAGCCATGACAAGGAGACTTGGTCCCCGACAGATAAAACTAATGTATTTCACTATCATTGTGCAGAGTTTAATCTTCGCTTCGATGGGAGGTAATGCCAAAGGCTTAAGGACTGAATTGAGTCAAGTAATACGTCAGCAGAAAAGATAAACTGTTATTTATAGATGAACTGAAGAGGCTATGGAGAGAGCTTTAGGGTGGAAGTTAGACAAAAGCGCGAACATTTTTGTTTACCGATAGCTCTGACAACTAAATGTGCTCTAACTAAAACCACGGTGAATCTAGCCACATGCCACAGAAATGTTCGGGAGTCAGAAAAACCAAGATATTTAGTTATTTTATTAATATATTCAGTGTACTGAGCAAAGTAACCCCTTCGTCGAAAAGCTACAAGTAATTCATTATTACAGGCATTTTTACTGAGAGAATTGAATATTTGGATGCAAATGATAAACCTGATCGTAAACCTGATTCCTAAGCGTCTTCGGTTTTTGAAATCAGTTACTACAGAAAAAAAAATATAATATAGCATAACACACACAAAAATATATTTAAAATAATTGCCTTTTTTCTATTATCATCAGTAGTTTAGTTTTAGATCTAATTATTTGACTGATTTAATGAGTCCTAACTTACTACATAAATACAATAGTGTAATTGACCCAAATAACGAAGTAAAATTTTTTATCTTTCTCTCAAAAAGTGTCTCTTATGTGTTATCAGAAAAATTGTGCTGACATCAAGGGTTTAAATATCAGTTTTGCTTCATCATTTGCCCCTGGCAAATAATTTACATTGATTGTGATTGTGCAGACACCCTTTGCCTGATCCTGAATTAAAATTAAAAATCCAATTATTTACAAAGTTTTTCCAAAAAGTGGTCATTTTTCCGATTTGTGCTGACCATTCTGTGCAAGCGATGTGGCATTTAACTTTTAAATGGTTTTACTCATCATAATTTTTTTCTACCATCATTGTATTTTTCATTATCTTCTAACAGCCCCCTTCAGTTTAAAAGAATCAGTTTGTTTGATCTCTCTCTCGTCATTAAGGCACTGATAATTTTAACATTCCTGAGCAGGTAATTCTTAAAACTTGTAGAGACTAGATATTTATTTGATCGAATAACTAAACATTTCCAGTATAAATTCAGTGGCATTTTTGTTGGCTGTTTCAATAATTATAAAATTGTCCTCATTGTCATAGAAACTAATAATAACAACTGGTTATGCCGATCACATACAGCTATATGGGCTCCAAAGATACCCTAGTAAAGTTATCCCAGTGCTGCCAACATTAGTTAATGTTTGATTATTTAACAGTTTTGTGTTAAAGGATATTGCCTTTTCACATTAGGGTGAAATCATCGCCTTAGGTAAAACCCATTCTCCTAATGTCACCAGTGTCTAACACAAACTTTCAACAGTAAAATAATGTTTAAGTCAATCCTTTAAATTTTCCTAATACAGTAGGCTTATGTAGTAATATATCGATGCACCCAAAAAAGATGCTGATTTTTCACAACCTAAAAAATATTTTCGAAAACTTTTTTGAAGTGAAAAAGTAGTATACTAGGCTAATGTATTATTCTAAGCTATTTAGAGAAGCAGGATGGGAAGTACTTATTAGATAATTTAAAATACAAACTACAAATATTTAGGCCTATATTAAAACATTTAACAAATATATTTCCGATACAATTTTTACATAGGGAATGTAAATGCTTAAAATATGTTAGTGTATGAAATTTATTACCAGCCATTTAGTTATGTAACATACCAATTAAATTCCAATTGCAAATAGGTATGTTACATAATATATTTGTTGCATAGTACATGTAAAATCGGATTTGCTTTAAAAAATGTTTTGTTTTTTATTTTAAAGGTGTTTCA
Organism: Prosapia bicincta; assembly: GCA_036971475.1. Taxonomy (NCBI): domain Eukaryota; kingdom Metazoa; phylum Arthropoda; class Insecta; order Hemiptera; family Cercopidae; genus Prosapia; species Prosapia bicincta. The sequence goes on from JBAIZL010000002.1 coordinate 313,973,894, forward strand.
TCGACAGAGCTAGCAGGAAATTCTCACAACGTTTCTGAATGCACAATAGGGGGGGGGGGGCATTTCCGAATTGCCGTGTTAAGTTTCTGTAGGAAATTGACAAAGCACTCTCTTGCAACACGTCTCAGAGGGAGGAGCAAAATGGGTTAGCAATCGTAAACATTTTCATAGAACTTTTAATAATGTAATTGTCTAAATTAATTAAAAACGAGAAAGAAATGTTATTGATAGCTTTCTTACGTTTAGTTTGTTTTTTCAAAATTTAAAAGTGAACTAGTGTAATTAATATTAAATGTTTTAACAAAACCACGTGAGTGTAAATGATTTCCAAAGGTGTGTTCTAATTTAATTTTTTTTTAATATTTTTGGTTTCAATCAAATCAGTAAATATAAAATACCAGGATGCATTAAACCTAGCTTTGTCAGAGAACATTTTCAAAAAATGTAGGCTTAAATATTTTAATTTATTAAGTAATAAAGAGCAATAAGCAAATTATAAAATCAATGTAATATTTTGAATATAAAATTGTTTTGTAAATTAAATCTCTTTATACACATAAACGAGAATTTAATGTAACATAACTTAGTAGAGTTATTAAACAGACAGCCAGTGTGCCTGAGATAATAGTTAAATACAATTGTTTAGACAAGCAGTTGACCCGGCGAGAGTTGTAAGTACAAGTGGATAAAGGTTATTAAAGGTTTTTAAATAAATCTATTTACACCACGACCCACTTTACAATAATCCGGGGGGATACAGTTATAATTAATTTGTATTAAACGTTGTGAACCTGCGTAATAGTTTTCAGTTCGGCGTTTCTCTTAAATTGAAACGTTGATATTTGATAGCTTTCACAAACTTATATTTAATTTTAAAGTCTAAAAAACGAACTTATACTATGGGTGTCTACTTCCGAACAATAAGCAGCGATCTTCTTAGATGCTCAATTCTCAACCAATCAGTGCATTGGAAACGGAAATGTGGATCTCTTGCATTTAGCGGTCAGCGTGCAGACCAATGACATAAGCAAGGGTAGGCATCGACTTTTATTTTTTGTATCATTCAGATTCTGCTCCATTTAGTAGTATATTGTATGTATACTGTGAAAATTGTATTTTCTAAAATAAGTCATCCCCATGTTTTAGTTTGAAGATTGAACCAATATTGTTGTAAAAATAATAAAAACTTTTGGATAATGAAAGTAACAAATAAAAAAGATTATTATCAGAAAGATTTACCAGAAATGATTTATATATTTAAGTTCCAAAAGTGTTAATAGAGTTTCAGATACTGATAATTTGAAAAGAGTATTTAATAACTTTCGCAAGTTAGTCAAATGATATTTTGAATAGCGCCGCTTCATGTGATTGATTGATTGAGCTACTCTGTTTATTGTAACTTGCTGTTGCTCGTCTCTGTATTGGTATGAACCTGAAAGTGTAAGCACAGATTGCTATTTACTAACTTTTATCCCGTGCTTGTATGTTTCATATTGTGTTTAAAGTTGTTGAAATTGCAATTCTATTGTAAATTTATTGTTTATTATAAATATTATTGTTATATGTTTGTAGGTTTATAAGCTTGAAGATTGTAACGAAATGTTACTAGTATAATATTAAAATGATAAACTCAATTTACTTATAAACACTATTAGTTTTATTGAACATTATAGTTCAACTACTGTACTTACAAAAAAATGAAAATGGAGTCTTACTTGAGAATAGTTTTCTTTCTTATTCTATGTGGTTTCAGTTTATCACTTTGTAAGTATTTTAAACGTAATTAAGATTCATTCAATATGAATTATTTATATTATTATTATAGTTTTATAATATCTATGTATATTAAACGAATTTATTGCTGTTCGAGCTCTGGTAAATATTTCAAATCAGTTTAAACATATGGAGAACGACATTGCTAAAATATTTAGTAAGTATTTGCTTAATTTCGTCGTATTTCTAGAGTGACAAACGAAAACGTTTGGAAATACTACTACAATCAATTAGATTTGTCTAACGCAATGAATATTCCTTGATGTTCACATTGAAGATATTATGTATTGACTGTACAAAGTTGTGAATTCGTGGACTATGGGAATGTAGTTTCTATTGATTTACAACTGACAAAGTATAGTTATAAGGAGAATTTAGATACTTGGCTGGTAAATTAGGGCTAAATAATTGAGCTTCAGCTTTATCCGTAAACTTTTTCCATTCCAAAACTAATGCTCTAAAACTAAAATGTATTGGTTTATATATTGACGTTTTATGACGATTAAACTTGTAATGTGTAATCACTATAAACTTTTTGTAATTGTGTAATTAATTATATGTATTATTCCTTTGCCGTTCTGCTTCCACTTTACGATCTAGTTAGTTGATATTAGTAAAATATATTATTTCGTATTAAACACATACCTAATAGCATATTTTGTAGATAAGTTGGAATATATGTATATAGTATTGTAATATAACATAGTTTATGTTTTATTAGGAAAACGTGATATTATATATATGATTATATATATATATATAAAATATGTTTTCTTGTTTAATAATCTAAAACAAAATATATATATATGGTGAAATAAAATAATGAAAAAGACATGTATACCAATATACCTTTAATGGAAACATATAAAATAATAAAAAATAAATTAAATATGTATACACATGATAAAAAAGAAATTGATGAAATAATTAATGTACTTAAAATATTATTAAAAGCAAATTACTTTTGCTATAATAACAAAATATACAGACAAGAAGACGGCTTGGTAATGGGTTCACCACTATCCAGTATCATTTCCGAAATATTTTTGCAATATATTGATGAAGAAATAATAAAAATTATTAAACAATATGATAATAATGGACAATGGTATAGATATGTAGATGACGGTCTGTACATTTCTACAAATAATGCATTAAATTTAAACCTAATAATTACCGAAATAAATAACATACACAATAAAATACAGTTTACTTACGAAATAGAAAAACTTAATGCCATAAATTTCTTAGATATCACCATTTATAAGGAAAATAATAAATTAAATTTTACAATATTTAGAAAAACCACTCAAACAGTAAAAATAATACCTAATTATCCAAACCACCCGTACAATCAAAAAATGGCATGCTTCTATAATTTATTATACAGAATGAACCGAATTCCATTAAACCCGATAAATAAATTGAAAGAACTAAACATTATTCAACAAATAGCAATACAAAATGGATATAAAAAAGAAACCATTAATAAATTGAATAATAAAATCCTTAAAAGATTGGATAATAATATAAATAAAAATTATTATTCAAATACTAAAGAAATTATTTGGTCCAAATTCATATTTACCGGTTATGAAATCAAACCAATTATAAAATTATTTAAAGACACTAATGTCAAAATAGCTTATTACACTAATAACACAATTAATAATATAATAAATACAAACATTAATGTAAACAAAATTAATATATACGGCATATATAGTATTAACTGTACAACATGTCAAACATGTTATATAGGACACACAAAAAAGAAAATAAAAGATCGCTACAAAGAACATTTAAGTGCATTCAAAAAGCCACATATTTATAAATCTAATCTTGCAACACATTGTATAGAAAGAAATCATGATTTTCCAGAGATTAGTAATATGAAGTTGGTTAAACATGTACAAAAAGGCTTAAAAATGAATATAATAGAAAACTTAGAGATATATAAAAATAAAATTAAGAACACACTAATAGAGGAACAAGTCCAGATTAAATCAAAACATAATACTAACATTAGCATATTTGATGACATTTTAAAAATAAAAGATCAGGACAAATGGAAATATTAAAGTATATTTATCTAACAGATAAGATAACTGATACCGTTTACTGAGCATAGTACAATTATATTCAACAATCTTACTCTAGTCACATAACTGAACAGTGATTTATAAATTTTGAAAATGCTAATAATGTAAATTAGCGAAAAGCTTCAATCAACAATAAAATGAAGTAATACTCGTATATTCTTGTTTATGAAAATTATTTTATTTCACCATACATATTCAACAAGAAAAAATATTTCATCTAAGTTTTACAATATATATATATATATATATATATATATATATATATATATATATATATATATATATATATATTTATTTATTTATTTATTTATATAGAGAACTAAGTCAAAATACAAATACAAGAATTATAATTGTATTTGTATTTTGACTTAGTTCTTTATCAATACACAAGAATACATATTGCGATATTTATATATATATGAAGAACATAAGTCCAAATACAAATACAAGAATTATGATTGAATTTGCAATTCAAAGCTTTTCGTTGGCTAACAGTACCAACATCATCAGGAATACTAAACAATTTAATTATTAAATTATAATTTATAAATTAATAAATGTTCTTGTATTTTAATAACCTATGTTGTTTTAATATATATATATATATATATATATATATATATATATATATATATATATATATATATATACATATATATATATATATATGTTATATATATATGTTATATATATATATATATATATATATATATATATATATATATATATATATATGTTACATATATATGTATATATAATGTAGGTATATATTTAAGATTAAATAATATACACTAATACAGGAATATTTAATTTATTGAATAATATACTCAAAGCTTTTCGTTGGTTTACATTACCAACATCCTCAGGAATTACAATACTAAGAATGATAAAAGAACTGTCTAACAAACATGAAGCTACTAGATAAAGCAATACACAGTTGCCAAATCTATTACAATATTGCCAAACCTATTCCACTGCTGCCACAACATTATATACATTGAACATAGAATGGAATTTAGAACGTATTTGAATTTGTTCATCTATTAATTTGTTATTAATATTATGCTTGTAAATTTCAAATGCTTCACATACGTTCATTTTTAACCCTTTATTTACTTCTTTTATAATTTTCATATTATTTATATTAGGAAACATATGATTATTGTTAATACAATGGGTTGCGAAATTAGACTTATAAATATTTGGTTTTAAAAACCATTAAAATGTTCTTTATACCTTTCTTTTAATTTTTTCTTTGTTTGTCCTATATAAACTTTATTACAAAATTCACATTCTAATTTATATCCTCCGTTTTTCTCATGTATAGGCCTACTATTTATATTATTATTATGGTTAATTATATTTATTATTCTATTATTGGTTCTATATGCAATTTTTATGTTTTTATTAGTAAATAATTTGGAAATATTTTTTATTTCAAAAATAGTGTAAGTAAAAGTACTCCATACAGTACTATTATTATTACTACTATTGTAATGAATAATATTTTTTATTTGTTTTTGTAATATATAATAATTTAATTTATCTACCGTTTTCTTTTTGTATCCATTTTCTACGGCTATCTGGTATATTATGTTTTTCCCTTATTTTATTTTCATTGCTCATAGGAATTTTATTCATTCTGTAAAGAAGGTTATATAAAGCAGCCATTTTCTGATTATATGGATGGTTGGAATAATTAGGTATTATTTGATTGGTTAGTGTAGGTTTACGATAAATCATATATTCTAAACTCGTTTCATTTCTAATAATTGTGATATCTAGAAAATTTATTTTACCATTATTTTCCATTTCATATGTAAAATCGATAATATTATTAAATTTATTTATTTCATCTACTATATTTACTAAATTAATATTATTATTATTTGATACATATAACCCATCATCCACATACCTAAACCAATGTCCATTTTTATCATATTTTTTTATAATTGCATATATATTACTATCTATTTCTTGTAAAAATATTTCAGAAATTATACTGGATAAAGGGGAACCCATAGCTAAACCATCTTCCTGTCTATAATTTTATTATTATATGAAAAATAGTTTTGATTTAATATTAATTTCAATGTATTAACAATTTCTAAAATTAATTAATCTTTTTCATATTGAGAAAATTTAGATTTTATTATTTCAATAGTTTCTTTGATAGGAATGTTAGAATACATATTTTTAATATCAAAGGATATCAATTTCGTATTTTTATCTATATTGATATGATTTAAATGTTCAATAAGATTAATTGAATTATTAATAGTATAATTATTATTATGTTTTATTTAATCCTTAAGAATATTGGCTATAATTTTTGATATTTTGTAAGATGGAGCATTTATAAAATTTATTAAAGGTCTAATTGGATTATCTATTTTGTGGAGTTTAATAAGTCCAATCATTATCGGAATTTCAGGATTATCATTTATATAATTATAAAAATCATTTTTATTAAATAATTTATAAGATGTGTTTATTATATTTTTTATTTTATTTTGAAATTTTCTAGCAGGATTTTTATCTAAAATACAAAATTTATTTTCATTTATATATTTTTCTGTTTTGGCAATATGTTCATTTTGATCAATTATAACAATAGCATTACTTTTGTCTGCTTTTACCGCAATCAAATTATTATATTGTAATTTTTGTTTAATATTAATAATTTCTAAATATTTTTTCTTGTATGAAACATTAACCTCACTGTTTTTAATAATTTTCTTTAATTCATAACTTGCTGCAATCCTAGTATCTTCTTGTATATTATGTTTTTTCCCTCATTTTATTTTCATTGCTCATAGGAATTTTATTCATTCTGTAAAGAAGATTATATATATATATATATATATATATATATATATATATATATATATATATGGTGAAATAAAATATTTTTCATAAACAAGAATATACGAGTATTACTTCATTTTATTGTTGATTGAAGCTTTTCGCTAATTTACATTATTAGCATTTTCAAAATTTATAAATCACTGTCCAGTTATGTGACTAGAGTAAGACTGTTCAACATTGCTACCTTAGTAGAAAGTTCTAATAGGTTGTAGAAACCAGAAAATTTAGATTAGGAGGTTAGGCTATGCAGTAAAAAAAAAAATTCGTTGTAAATGTTCATATGTCGAAATATAAAGAAAAAAATTAAATAAAAGAACACTCCATGCGCAATTATTTAGAAAAATAATGTAATTTGCATTTGCCTTTCTTTAAAACCCTTTTATTACAACGAAATAATAGGCTGTGATGAACTTTTGTTTTCAAACTATAGGTAAAAAACGTTGTTATAATCCTTTTCATCAAAAATGTTTATATATGAAATGTTTTGTTTTTATTCATAAAAATAAAGCATATGAAATGTAAAAAAATTATTTTGTGTTTTATATATCTTACAATAATTACACACAGATTTTGGCTTCAGAACAACCTTCGAACCTTAAACGAAGCAATGTAATTCTCAACAGTTTGTATCACCATCCACAATTAATTATTGTACGATTTTTAAATCCAATTTTTTTTTAATATATGCCTATATGCCTATAAATATATTTTTAAATAATTTGTGATAAAAATGTACATTTATTGCATAAATATTTTAGTGACATTTTTAAGTTTGAAACTAATTAAGTTACTAACATTTTATTTTCATACTTTACTAATCCTAATTTTAAGATATTACTTTCATTTAGGTTAAATGAAAAATTATCAAACGATATTTTTAAAATCATCCAATAAATAGATAATTTTTTAAACTTAGATTATTATAATCTTCAATAAATATATTATTTATCTGAAGTTAGTTTCAGATCTAGTCCATGGAAAAGATAAAAATAAAAATTGGGTTTGTTTAGTTGTTTAGTTTAGTTTATTAAAACGCAGTTCATAGCTGAAATTGTAAGTGTTTTTAATAATTAAAACGATTCCTTCCAAAAAAGTGAAAGTGGTGATGACTAATCAAAGAAGATATCATTGTTTTGATTTACTTATAGACACAAATTTGAAACAATTTGGGAAGACCAAAACGACATGAGAATGACATTTATAGAAGGAATTTAAAAAGGTAATTTTATTTATGAATCACAACATATATAGCCTATATATATATATATATATATATATATATATATATATATATATATATATATATATATATATATGTAAGTTACGTGTTATATTAAGCACGAAAGGGTTTTAAAAAATGATTTTATTTTTACAAACCTTTGTTGAATTTAATAAACAATTAATTTGGAAAACTGTTACATAAATTATACTTAATAAAACAATTCAAATACAACTGATGTACATACAGTTGGAGCGGAAAACGTCTGTGCGATACAGAGGCGACTTACACACTGCCGGGGCTCTGTTCTCACCACCTATATAATACAAAAGCTGCGTAAGCAGGAATTTTCCTAGCACGCATTTAATTATGAAATTTTCACATAAAATGTTCATATAACTCCTCCATCCCTAAAGAAAACTTCGGGGGTTGGCGAAGTTTCGGCATCGGTTGAAGTCCTCTTCATCTTCTTGATGAGGGCGAAGTATATAAAGCTGCTGAATAGGCCTCTGTAAAGGGCAATTTTCGGCATTGGTTGAAGTCCTCTTCACTGGAGAAGGTCGCCAGGCGAAGGTCTGGGATCCAGTTAAATGGGTTGTCTGCGATTTCCAACGCAGTATCCTCGTAGTTTGTAGGCGTTATTGTTTTTGATGATGGGCTTTTTACAGTCTAATTTTCTGTTCGTTATAATTCAACTGAGCAAAAGTATTTTGGATTTGATTAATACAATTTATAATGAGACTTTTCTATCATAGGATAGATACAAAATGTGTATAACATATACAATTGTTATCAGAATCGAATTTTTGTTCTACAATATTTACATTGATTACAATAAAAGTTTTATATAATTTTTCATAATTTTTACCATCATTTACATTCAAATTGCCTGTTATAGATTTGATAAAGGATTCTAGTCAGTTTATAAGAATTCTTTTTGTTTTGTTATCTCTTTAAGAGTATAGTTTCTAATTTTCTTCAATTACAATTTTTTTTTGTGATTAACATATTTCAAATAATTATCAATATTTATTACCATAATTAGTTACATATCATTTAATAAATTACAAAAGTTTGTAACACATACAATTAATGAAACAATGTTGTTTAAAGTTTAACAAAGTTTCTTGCATAGAATTAGTGGACAAAGGTATGGTAGGGATTTTAATTTGATTCTGTTGAATATGAACAAGAAGGATTTTGGTCGTTAATTACATTTTTTATCTTCTTAGGCCTTTTAATTTTCGACAAATGTATTTTGTCTTTTGTGTTATGATGTCTAGGCTTTATTTTACCAGTTTTTCTTTCCTTGTTTATTGAAGCTATCTCTTCCTTGCTATATCTGTTTTTCGTTTTGCTTTGCTTTTGAACTGTTTTTATATAGACTTCCAGTGGTGTTTCTGGAAGTGGTTCCTTGTTTACGTTTCTTTTTTAAAATTTTTTTCTTTAATTCTTTGATTGCTATCCCTAATGTTTTCGTAAAGTATTTTTGTTTTTTCTTTATGGTTTAAAACGTAGTCATTTACAATTTGTTTTTCTAAATCTATATCTAATAAAGTGTTTGAATGTATGTGTCCAAATAAGACTTCGCACGGCGTTAATTTTGTGACTGAATGTATTTTAAGTTCCAAATAGCTTTATAATTTTTACTTTCTTCGGCTCATATTTTACTAATGATAAAAATATTTGATTTCTTCCAAAGTTTACAGGCTCGTCGGAAATTGATATTTCAATTTGGGTGTTCCCTTCAAAATTGGAGTGAATAGTTTGACTGTCGCTTTCTTCTTTAACCTCTAAGTTGGCGTTATCTGTTGCGTCGAGTTGTACGACCATAGATTCGTTATCTCTATCGTTCAGTTCCGGGAAGTAACGTTGCAGTAACCCAGCTGGAGCTAACTCAAGGTCTGGTTCTACAGTGTGTTGGGTGTTCGTTGACCTTTTATCAGTGACGTTTAATTGTATTCTAGACAATGCGTCTGCATTTTGGTTTAGTTTGCCTTTTTTGTATCTTATGTCATAATCATATTCAATCTACATCTTAAAAGTTTGGAATTTGGTTCTTTAACTGAAAATAACCATTGTAAAGGTTTATGGTCTGTATAAATTTTAAATTTTCTTCCAAGTAAATAAGGCCTGAAATGTTTTGTGGCCCATAAGATTGCTAATAATTCCTTTTCAATCGCGGAGTAATTAGTTTCGCTGTCGTTTAAAGTTCTGCTGGCATACGCTATAGGAAGGTCTTTTCCTTTTTTGTCCTGGCTTGAAATTGCTCCTAGTGTATAATTACTAGCGTCTGTCGTTAGAGTAAACTCCTTTTCAAAATCTGGGTATTGTAGAAGGGGCTCATTAGTCAATATATTTTTACATGTTTCAAAACATTCTATAAAGTCTGGATTTTCTATGTTTATTTTTGCATTTTTCTTTAAACAGTTAGTAAACGGTTTTTTTATTTTGGCGAAGTTTTTAATAAATTTTCGATAATAGCCTAATAGTCCTAAAAAGCCTTTAATTTGTTTGGTGGTTTTAGGTATTGGATAGTCCTTGATTGCCAAAATCTTTGTTGGGTTGGGTTTTACGCCCTCCGGTGTAACAACATGTCCTAGATATGCTACTTCTTTTCTTGCAAATTCTGTTTTATCCAGCTGTACTTTAAAGTTGGCTTTGCGTAATCTGTCGAATACTTCTTTAAGTCTTTGTATATGCTCTTGGAGGCTAGTGGAATAAATTATAATGTCGTCTAAATAAACTAAACATGTTTTATTTTGGATGCCTCTCAGAATATTATTCATAATTCTTTGAAATGTAGGGGGCTATTCTTTAGTCCAAAGGGCATTCTTAAAAATTCGTAGTGTCCCGCTTCTGTTGTAAACGCTGTTTTTCTATGCTATTTTTATCCATTTCTACTTGGTGAAATCCTGAGGCTAAATCTAAAGTTGTAAAATACTGAGACCGTCCCAATTTGTCTAATATGTCTGTAATGTTCGGCAAGGGAAATTTATCGTCAATTATTTTTTTGTTTAATCCTCTAAAATCTATTACTAATCGAAATTTTCTTTTGCCAGAAGCGTCTTGTTTTTTGGGTACAATCCAGACAGGAGAGTTCCATGGAGAATTCGAGGGTCTAATAATTTTTTGTTTAAGCATGCCTTCAGTTTGTTTATTAATTTCGTTCTTGTAAATCTCTGGATATCTATAATTTCTAGAGTATACGGGAATTTCATCAGTAGTCCTAATAACATGTTTTATTTGGTTGGTAAAAGTTAAATCGTTTCCCTCAATATGGAATAAATCTGCATAATTTTCTATTAAACTTGTTATAGCGGATTTTTCTTCTAAGTTCATATGTTCCATTCTAAATTTTGATAAATCTCAATTTTTCCTTCTGGATTTTTTTTGTTTATAATCTAATAAATTGAAATTAGTGTTCGTTTGCATTGTATCAGGTTCAAGGATATTGTATTCTTCTAAAGATTTTAATTCTAATGGTTCATTTACTGTTAATTCTACATTTACTTCTGTGTTGTTTATTATAGGGCAGTAGGCTTCTCCCTTGTGTACTGAGACTATACACTGCGGAATTTCTAATCCATTTAAGTGTTTGTATGGTAAGAGTCCTTCTCCATCTTGAATATTTTGTATTCTAAATTTAATCGTTCGGCTAGTGCGGGCTTGTATAACATAACTTGTTCCCTTTTTTGCGTCCTGTTCCTGACATTCGCCTTTATTATTACTATTATTATTATTATTATTGTTATTATTATTATTTTGTTCTTCTGTGTTAAAATATTTAATCGGGATTTGCTTATTGCGAAATATTAATTTATCATTCACAAAATTTAAATTAATTTTTAATTCTTTTATGTTATCTAATCCAAGGAGTAAGTCAAAATCTTTATGGAAATCAAATAAATAGAATTTGGTTGTTTCTTTTCCCAAAAGTGGTAGCGTACAACTGTATTTTTCTTTTGATACTCCAAGAGCTGTACTCACTTCAAATGGTTCTTGTTTTAGGGTGTTTTTGAAAAATTGGAAAGCTATTGATTTTTTAATAAATGATCTCGTGCTTCCAGTGTCAATCAGCATCTTTAGGTTGGTCTTGGGATCGTGGATGTACGGTAGTTCGTTTGTGTCGCCTTCGATATGCATTATGGAAAATGTCTTTTTATTGTGATTAGTCCTAAAAAAATGATTTTGGGTATGATTGTCTTCTTGAGTGAATCCACATGCGTTTTCCTCTTGCGTTGAATTATCAAAGTCTTTGTAGCTGTCAGGGTCCTCTTGCGGTTCATAATCCGTTTGTTCGGTCAGATAAGAGTTAGTAATCTGTTCGGTCAATCGATTCATAGTTTGATCGTAATTTTCTTCTTCTATTGGTTTCCCTGTCATCTGATAAAGTCTATTTTGTCTAATTGTGTTCCCTGTTTGACGTGTGGAAATGCTCATTGGCTCTGGTTCCAATTTTTTATGAACTTTTAATGGTGTGTAATTGTTAGATTGTCTCGGTTGTTGATTTTGCTGTACGTATGAGTTAGGTTTAGTAAATTGGTTAGGATTATTTTGGTAGTTGGGCCTATAATTTTGGAAGGTTTGTTTGTTAGGAATGGGTTTGCGAATAGGCGGGTATTGTGGGGCCCTAGGTGGAATGTTCTGTTTAATATTTTGAAATAATTTGTTATTTTTAAATTGAAAGTCATTAGTAAGCATGTTAAGTGCTTCGCTAAGAGAATCTGGATTTTTGGTGCAAATTAGCGATCCTACGGGTTCATGTAAACCTCTAAGGAGAACTCTTAACCCTAATTTCTGTACATATTCTATCAAAACATCTTTGGCCAATTGTCTTTGAGGCTCTTTATTAATAAAAAATGAGATCTGTAAATTTAATAGTTTTTGAATTCTCTCATAAAATTTAAAAGGTGATTCGTTATTTTCTTGTTTTAACTCAGCCATTTCTAAATTTAAAGTAAAGCAATCTCTTTTGTCTGAATAGCTGGTTAATAATACCTTTTTAATCTCATACCAATTATATGAATTTGAATTTACTACCATTTCTAATGCTTGGCCTTTTAATTTAGCTAGTATAGAAGAAAATAGACATTCATTTTGAAAATCCTCTGGATTTTCGTTTACATAAAACTTATTTACTACTTTATCACATATTGAAATAAATCTGTGGGGCATAGTGGGCTCTCCACTATACTCAGGAATCATATCAAGATATTCCTTCTTTAATGTTGGCGTTGCAATTTTAAAATATTATTTTCTTTAAAATAATAAAATTAAAATCAATTATATAAAATTAAAAAGTATTTACTCTAGTTTTTCTTAACTCTATTTCTTACGATCTACTTACAAGTGGATCCAAAATACTTTGCTCATTTGACTACTATTTCACTATATATATACATCTCAATACTCTGTTATAGAACAAAGTTAGTTCGGGTGTTCTGTCTTTATGTTGTGTATTAAAATCATTTTATGTGATAAATAATAATCACTAACTAATAAAAGATTACTAAAATGAGAATGCTAATTTTAGTTTGACGCCATAGTAAAACAATTCATAGAAACGTTGGTCAATCTTAGAAAATGATGTATTTTTCTAAATACATTGATTTCTTTTGTTCACAAATAATTACTTACAGTAAAATTACTCATAAAAACACTTGAACTCGAGCCTGTACTTCTTTATACAAAAGCTAAAAGATCTTTTAGTTCATGAAACCATTAAAAAAATTCTCCCTCCATTTTAAGTGAATCTAGGTGCCGAAAACATTTGTTTTATTCAAACAATTATGAATGACGTTAATATAATGTACAAGTTTTAATTATTTAGAAAATATCTATGTAGGGAGTATGAATGTCTTGTATTGTAGAGGGCCATTTTTCTAATGGATTATTTTATTTAGTATTTTATGTGAAAAATAGCACAATTATTATTTTTGTATAAAAGAACGAATTTTTTGTGAAAGGTTTTATGTTATATAATGGTGAGGCATTAAGATGTCTCTAGTTCTTAACTGTTGACTTTTATATCAAGGTCAAACCAAATCTTGATATTGATCTGTTTCACTGCTGGTTGTAATCATCTTCATTTCACTAATTAAATCATAAGTAATTATTTAATGAACCAAGTTAACTTACTACACTGGCCAGCAGGTTAGGCTACGTCAATGAAACGTACGTTTCGAAACGTGTCAGCACAATAACGTATTAGTTTTCACTTAATGCATCAAGTAATTACTTATTACCATATTTTATTGTTTATTAATAAAAGTTTGAATACTGTTAAACAAGAATTTTGGTGTTCGGATTTTTCAGCGACACGACTTTTTGTTTACAATGTGACTTAAGCTTTATGTAACACCTACACTGTCAACTACAGTTGAAAATACGATATTTTACAACGTATTAATTAACAGAAGTAATGAGAAGGCGAGACTGTGCTTTAATTTCCATTGATTTAGGATCCTTAAAAAAAGCTTTAAAACCGTTGATGTTTAGAGCGTATGTATAAATTACTTCTGCCTCGAGGCAGTAAAAATGTGTTTTAACATTCTCTACTTCGGTCAATTTTGTTCTTACACAAATGAGATTGAAAACACGTTTTGCCTGTTTGTTATTACACAAACCGTCAGTATTATATTGTTTTGCTATAACTTCAGTTATATTAAAAGGCACATTATATGTAGTGATTTTATAAGATTATAATACAACTTATAATTGCAGTCTTACATAAACTCTTATTAATAAAAACTTGTGTATTTTAATCGACACATCTCTATGCGTGATAAAATAACGGTTTGTTTAAATGTGTATTAGATATGTATGACAATTATTTCATGACACGGTGTTGATATATAAAACTTGCAAAGTGTGTCCCTGACCCATTGCTCCAACAGACAGGTTTTTCAGTGCAACAATGTTTGTAAGGGAATTAAAAATGTTAAATAAGTTGTATGATTTTCTCACTCTTTTCTCTTGAGCGTAAGCTACTAAAATTAGTTTTTTTCTGCTTATTTACTCTGCTCGTTTTTAAAATGTTTCATTAGTTGGACGTTATAACATATCATAACCTGGTACAGTGCTAATATGTCAACAAGAGCCAAAAACCAGTAAGTTTAATTTGTATAACTCTTCAGTTTAAACTTCCTAGGTTTGGACTGTTCTAATTATTCACTTTATTTATCTACAATAATTTTATAAAAACATATATCTTGGAATTTTAAAAAATTACATTTTAGAAAAACTACGTACTGTATTTAGTAATATAGGTGAATATTTAAAATACAGAGTTATTCTAAATGATGAACCCAATTTCTTATTTATCTAAGTGTAAATTCAAAATGAATAATTGATACACCAATGGAAATTGAAAAAGTGTTTTTAACATTTACATGCGCAGAATTGGCGGCAAAAGCCCTTCAATTGCAATTGTTTTTCACTGTCAGTTGTGAGTGAGATGGCTACTATCCAGCACAAAGTTTACTGCGTATTTGAGTTTGCAATAAGTGAGTCCCCAGTTACAGTGCCATGGGCATTTCGTCTCAGACTCGGAATTGAAGCACCTACTAGAAAAGCATAAACCGCTGGTTTACGCATTTTAAAGATACTGGACGTTTGTGTAAAGTAACAAGCTCAGGACGACCTTAAGTGTGTGAGTATGAAGCTAGACGAATTGAAAAAAGTTTTGTTCGCAATGTAAGTCTACCTACAGAACGAGTATAGAACTTGGATTATCCCAATCAACTGTTTGGTAGTTTCTGCTATGGCGTTTGCTGTATTGGCCTTACAGCTTACAACTTGTGCACGCTCTCTAATCTAATAATAAAGTGAAGCATATCGAATTGTGCGGTGATTGCTAAAAATTATGGAAGATCACGAGATTCTGCAGCGTATACTTTTCAACGATGAAACTACGTTCCTTATCAGTGGGAAACGTGTTATTTCGTAAAAGTTTAATTGACCATTCATTTTTGAGGAAAGAACTGTGACTGCAATGACACCTTGACAAGTTTAAACGTTCCCTCTTCAACTCTGGATACGACGCAGGGGGAAATAACGACCTGGCTCTAAACCTCAAGCCACCGTGATCTCCTGATCTCAAGTCATGTGATTATTTCCAAAGATGTTACGTCAAGGAAGCGGCTTTTGTCCCGCCTATACCATCAACTCTGTCCGATCTGCGGAGCCTTATCACTGCTGCAGTGCATTCAGTAACAGAATATGTGGGACGAGTTTGGCTGTCGTCCCATGTTTGCCGTGCAGCTCAAATGGAATATATTGAACATTTATAAATGTTTTTTAAAAAATTTGAAACTTTCCGTTTCCATTGGTGTATCAATTATTCATTTTGAATATATATTTAGGTAAATACGAATTTATTAAATTGGATCCATTGCTTAAAAAAATGTATATTTATTTATTTCCTAGATTTAGAGAGGAAAACTTTTTTCCTTTGTTCATTTTCCCAATATACATAAATAAAAGGTATCAACATGTTACTTTATTAAGCAAATAAAATGTATATCAAGTTTTCTAAATGTAGATTTATTTGCTTACACGAAAATGTTTATAAATTTATATTATTTTGAATGCATCATATTTGTAATGTTGGTTTTATATAGTGATAATATTGTTTTGCATTTTGTATAAAGTAGGTTTCTATAAATTTATTTCCCATTAATTGTTGTTAATTTCAAAACCACTGATGTTATCAACTAAACTACTTTAAATTCTACATCGCATTAATTTCACATTGCTATACAAAAATTATTATTACATTCTTTTACTTAGTTTATTTTTAGATTTTATATGGCATAGAAGTCGATGCTGCACATTTACCATAAAAAAAGATTATTGGCAATATATGTATAAATTACATACCTTATATTCAACATGTCTTTTTAAATTGAATATATAAACATATTTAAACTCTACAAATAAACTCAATGCTTTATTGGGAATCTAAAGTAATTGTTGTAAGAACTGAAAAAATACTGCAAGATTTTGTTAGTGTTTTTGTTAGGTTTTTAGCCTGTCAGACAGGATTAAACATACTTACAAATTGTAAACGTTTTTTTGCAATTTGTTTTCAACATTTACAAGCATTATTGTTGGTGTAAAGCTGCTTTGATCAGTTTAGTTTATAAATTATTGTAGTAGGACCCCCTGATGATGATGTCATGGCCATCGAAATGTACATAAGTGTTTGTCAATCATTGGTGTTGTAATATTAGTTATTTTTATTATTTTTGTGGTATGAGGATTTTGTCAATATTGTAATTGTCAAACAATTTGTATGTTTACCTGAGTCCCAAGCAACCGAAATTTATTATAAATTACAATTTTTTTACAGTTTCTTTATATCTTTGTTAAAACCATATAAATACCTTGACTAGGAAAAGGATATTAATTATTTATAAGCCTAAGTTTATTGATCATTTAAAGTAACTGCTGTAGGAACTGATAAAACTGACAGATAAAGGCAATGATTTAGTAGGTTTGTGACCGGTCAGATATAGGTTTAATCAAACATTTATACATTAAAACGTTCGTAATATTTTAACTACTTTGAAAATTAATTTTTATATAATTTTGAAAACATTTCTGAGACAAAGGTTTGTTTGTAGTTTACAATTTTCATCACTAGTTTAGTTGGTGTCCGGAATTGCGTTGTTATATTAGACGACACCAGATTTACAGGCAGTTGTTTAATTAATTTGCAGAAGTGTTTCTGTGATTTTTACTGATTGTATTTTTCAATATTTTTATTTTGTGTTCTGGCATATATTTAAGTTGTTCTAGTTTCTTGAAATATGGTTATTTTTATGTTGTGGAGAAACTTTAATTTGTGGTTTGTAGTTAGAACTGTTGCCCGTATCTAGTGTATTAGGTTTAGTGTAGTATCTGTTGAATTATGTGGGGAGCAAAGGATGAGGGTTATTGTTATGAGATCTATAAAAACGATTTCATTTTCATACACATTGAGAACAATCTAGGAATTCTATCTATCCATTTAAACTTATATTGAAAGAAGCCTGTGCTTGAAGTTGAGGAATTTGAAAGAGCGAATATTTATTTCTACATAGAAGCAACTACATTAGAAAGTGATTTTGAATAAAGTTAGTACAAGTGAATAATTATATTGTGTTTCGTACATAAACATTTTAAAAATAAACGAAATAATACTATTGCACAATTAACAAAATATTACACTTCATTTGTTACAAATGTTCCCTCATTTTGTTGAGTAATGGTTGAAATTTATCTCTATAACGATCGCCATGCTCAAGACAGCAAACATCTGAAAAATAGATTTTTCTAATGAGGCTTTGATAATATTAGTATCTCTGTGAATCGATAGAAGAGAATATTTCATTGGGAATCGTACGATTTTCTGAATATACCCTTTTAATAATATAGTCATTATATTGATTAAATTTATATTTCTTTTCTGGCTTTTATTATTACAACATAAATAAATGATTAAAGGTGGAAGGAAATTATAGAAATTACAATAACAAATTATCAACTTATATACATTTTCCAATAAGAAAACTTTACTCACAACGTTGGCTTGAATCGTGTTGGATCGGATTTGAAATTAATGAAGAGATATTTCTCTTTCATGTTTAAATAAACATTAATGAGCCATAAAGGCGATCTTCTTGATATTCTGCTATAAAGTGAATACGATGTTGCAAGAAACTAAATTGTAAACAACCATACTGACATCAGTATTAAATGTTCATAAAATTGATAATATTATAGGCAATTAGTAATTTAAAGTAAAAATAAATATTCAAATAACGTATACGTTAACTAAACAATTTAATATTATAGAAAACCATGTCCTCTAAAAAGGACATTAAAAGTGCATAAAATCGCATGATTTTCCTTTACACCGTGTAAAATATTTATCACGCTATGAAATTAGTTCTTATCTCGTAGTTTTTAGATGGGGTGCTTGATCTCCAAATCGAATTTACACGCTAGGACATCGCGTAATAAAGATTTGTTTTGAATCAAAGGAATGTATAGCGAAAAAGAGAGAATAACTATTTCTATAATTTGGTTTGTAAATAATAAAAAAACACCACTAAGTGGATAATCAATCTGCTCTAGGTGGCAGAGTCTATCAAGCAAACATCAAATCCTAGTATTCTGCACGTTTAAAACAATTTAAAGCGATGGTTTCCGATTGTACAAAATATCTTCTTTTACGAGTAAAAATAAGAGATTTAATAAACAAGCTCAGTAACACAGTAAATAATTATGAAAATACAAGTGTAAAGGTAGTTTATGTAATTTTATTTTGTTGCAATATTTTTAATATAATTTGTTAAAAAATATCACTTACTTTATACTGTTATAAATAAAGTATTATAACTAAGCGATTTTATCAAGTCTATTTATATTCATTGAATTAGACGTCCATATTTTGTAATTTAGCTCATAAATCATAATAAACTGTCTTCATAACTGACTGCAATCATCTTAGATCTGGATATCTTGAAGAATCCACAGGCCGTAAGTGACAATCGTGAAGCATTTACTTGGGTTTGAAACTAATTCACCTTAAACAAAACAATTCACGCACACTAACAAATTTCTGTGTAACTTACTCTTCTTGATCAAGAGTCAAATTTTAAGGCGACACAAATTAACAAATTGAACATTATTAAAATCTAAAGTAAAACAATAACCTATTTTTATTTATAGTTATTCTTTAAACCTCAAATTTCCTCCTCATAACTTTTAATGTTCTACGTTCGTTTAATCCAACCATAAACACATAACTCATATCAATGGATACGTTTAAGAGACTACTTTATCGAAGGGTTAGGGGAAAAAATATCACAGGTTTGAACGGTTACGGCAATTAATAATCAAAGCTGAAAACCACAGAATTATGAAAAAAATTATAGATCTCAAGTTATATGCGGTGTCTGCAAGACATATCGGTGTTAGTCAAAGTACGTATTTGTGTCTGTATAACATACATATCTTACAGCTCTCTTATAATGTAAGTGCTCTCACTCTACACACATACACAAGTACAAATGTTTATGAACTAAACTGTAATCAGATATCTTGAAGCAATTGTGTTACCTGCGTTTGTGCTTCGGGAGGAATCTGTAAGAGTCGCACTGCTTTCAAGTCCAGTAAAATGTAGCAGTTATAAGTACAAATATTAGATCACAGGGAACATGTAGAAAAAAGAGCACACTTGATTAAAATTAAATATTAAATATTTCAAATTATTGAGAGTGAATTGGTTACAAAAATTGACTTGAATAGTTAACGATATTTTTGTTTGTGGATGAATAAAGTAAAAATGGTTAATATTGGTTTAGTTCAAAAGTTTCAAAGATAGTATATGGAAATCAATCTAAAAATCTAATTAAGTTTGGTAATTTTAATATTTTGCAACGATTAACCTATATAATTTCGTAATAGGCTACTTCGTATTTATTTAATTACTTGCATTTTATTGAACCTTTATTAAATCTTGATTTACTTTATGAAAAATACAACATGTAGCTTAATTACACAAACTAGAAGCTTTTAATTTAGATATTAGTTAGACATCCTCAAAACCTTATTGTAGACAGATAAAACAACAATACCTACACACACAAACACACACACACACACACACACACACACACACACACACACACACACACACACACACATATATATATATATATATATATATATATATATATATATATATATATATATATATATGTATATATATATTTATATATATTGGAGGCGTCAGCTCCGCTAAAATATTAGAAATAAGACGAAAGAGAGAGATAGTCGCGGTCTTTAACGTGACTAAAATTGCACATGAATAAAATGAAGGCAGGCGGCAGAAACGCCCAATCGACAAATAATAACAGTGTTTATCACTAATTAAGTCTCGGGAAAAATAAGCACAAGTTTATGTTAAAAGTATTTGGAACTGATTAACACTTACCCTAAGCTGAACAAAGGGGTTACGTGCACGGTAGGTTTGATGTCTTCTGGACTTCGGCAGCAGGGCCCTGGGTGAAGTGGTGATGGTCAGACGGCTCGTGCTGTAAAACTTAATAAACGGAGTTCAATTCTAATGCTATTCACAATTGAATAAGTCTTTAAATAATTGCGAGCGACTCCGTAACGGCGGCTTGTAACGGCGAGGTTAAGGCGCATTCGAACACGGCACTTGGACTAAATAATGTACACTTTCGCGGTTAACGAGCATATAAAACAAGTACAACTCGAAACACTTAAATTTAGACATACGCGGGGCGAACTTAACGTCCACGAGGTTAGCTAATACGTTTAATACCCGCAACGGACGTGCTGGTCTGTTCGCGGCAAGCAGGAGACTGGGGGAGAGGAAACTGTGCTAGGGTGGGGATTAGGCGCGCGCCAAGGGACAACGTGGTCTTAAACTATCGACGATAAACCATAGATTGAACTATCGATTAGACAAAGCACAGCTGATTGAATTCGATACTGGAGCTGTTTAATCTACCAAAGCTGACTCCAACATTCCGCCCACCAAAACGGATGTTTTTAATCCGCCAGGTGGGTAGAGGGCGAAGAACTAGAGAGCACCGGAGACCGAGGGTGCCGAAGAAGAAGTGGTCGGGGTACGAAGAAAGCAGAAAAGAGCAGATGAAGTGAATAGCTCCATTAGCTGTGCTGAAGACAATAGACTACCGCCCACCCTGGATAACCACTGGGTGACGGTGAACGGGGTTGACTAGAAGAAGCGAGGTGCTGAAGATGTAGCGAAGAAATCTATGGCGTTGAAGATACTTAAAGAAACGAGGTTGCACAAAATTGCTGAAGAGGCGAAGAAGTCGAGTGAGATTAAGAACTCGAGGAAACGCGGTTGTACCACACAGGTGCTGAAGAAGCGGTCAAGAGATTAAGGTTGTAGCGGAAAGCCTACAAGCTTATGGACAGGTCGCTGTAACTGTCCATGTGAGGTCTTGACGGTGACTACGCGGGTTATCCGGTCGGGTCCAGGGTGAAGACGTACGATCCGACCCATTGGCCAATGAAGAGGGCTCGGATGTTCTCCAGTGATAAATACAAGCTGACTCTCCTGGAGGGGTGAGGCGTCTTTGTTCCATTTACAGCGTTGAATCTGGGAGTGTAGGTATTGGGTAGACCAGGTTTTCCAAAACCGATTGGTCATCTGCTGTAGCATAGTCCATCTGGACTTGAGCGCGGGTTCAAAATGACATTCCTCAGGGAGTGCTAAAAGGGGACGGCCGATGAGAAAGTGTCCGGGCGTAAGGAACGTAGATCCTTTGTTGGGGTCAGGCGAGACCTCGAAAATAGGTCGACTGTTGAGAATAGCTTCGATGCGTATAAATAACGTAGCTAACTCCTCGAGGTTCAATAACGTACTGCCAAGAGTACGGCGTAGGAGCCCTTTGACGGATTTAACGGCGACTTCCCAAAGTCCGCCAAAGTGTGGTGCGGCTGGAGGGTTGAAGTGCCATTCAACCCGTTGTGCGGCGAGCTGGCGTTGGATGATTGACTTGGATTGGTCGAGCATCTTATAGACCTCGTGCAGGCGGTTGGCGGCGCCGACAAAATTGGTGCCATTATCTGAATAAATGTCTGTAGGCAGACCACGTCTTGCGACAAAACGCTGAAGCGCGGCGAGAAAAGCATCAGTAGAGAGGTCTGGTACTACTTCCAAATGTACAGCCTTAGTGGCCATACAAACAAATAGGCATAAGTAAGCTTTCAGGATCTTTGCCGTACGAAGATGGTTGGCCTTAGTCTCGAAAGGTCCAGCAAAGTCAATGCCTACCTTACAGAAAGGTGGCGACGGAGTGACGCGAGCAGACGGTAAAGCTGCCATCATAGGTGGCCGAGGTTTCGACTGTAGTCTAAAGCATCGCATGCAAGCATGAATGCGTTGTCGTAACAACGAACGTAGCGCAACGATCCAGAACTCACCATTGATCATCGCTTGCGTGGTACGCGGCCCAGCATGTAAGGCGAGGCGGTGATAATGATCGCATACAAGATTGACATAATGATGCCGCTTAGGCAGTAAAATGGCATGCTTAGCTGCGTATGGTATATCAGCATGATTAAGACGTCCGCCCACCCTAAGTAGCCCCACTGAGTCGATAAAGGGCGTTAGGCTGCGAAGTTGAGCACTGATCGGGACGCCGCGGTGTAGGCGTTGCAACGTTTCGCTGAAGGCTAGCTCTTGTATGAGGTTAACGCAAAGATTTCTGGCGTTCCTTAATTCTTGTACCGAAGGTGCAGCGAATGAAATCTTGGCCACGGTGTTCTTGGCTTTGTAGCGAGTGTTGTGACAATGGCTGGTAGACTGGGTCTTAACGCGGCAATTGTTAACGAAACGAAGCACGTAGGCGAAGACATGATGCAGCGTGGTGAGATTGGAATGACGCTCAATAACGTTCAATAAGTGGTTAGGCGCTTGGACAGTCGCGCAGAGCACCTGAGGCTCGGTCTAGAGCTCGGTCAGGTCGCGGTTCGGTCCAGTTGGCTTAGACAAACACCAAGAGGTAGTACATTGTAACGCCCATGGTGGTCCGTGCCACCACAGTGGATGTGTAGCAAACTGCGCGGGTAGACACCCACGGGAAGCAACGTCCGCGGGGTTGTCAACAGTTGAGACGTGGTACCAATGATTGGTCGAAGTGTTCGAGGTAATTTCAATAACACGGTTGGCAACGAAAGTTTTCAAAAGATGTGGCGGGGTGCTAAGCCAATGCAGCACAATTTCTGAGTCGGTGAAGAAAAGCGTAGCGTTGTCGGCCACAAAATTCACAGCAGGCTGAACAGACTTATAGAGCTTGGCCAGTAAGACGGCGCCGCCGAGCTCCATTCGAGGTATAGTGAGTGTTTTGACGGGAGCCACTCTGCCTTTAGCCTTTAGAAGACTGACGGAAACTAAACCGTTCCATTCAGTTCGCAAGTAGATGGTGGCTGCGTAACCAGCTTCGGACCCATCACAGAAGCCTAATAAATGATGTTTGGCATCACGTGTGCCCACATGTCGAGGTATTTGAATGTCAGCTAACTTAGCGAAGTGGACAATGAAGCTGTCCCAACGACTGCGCAGCGCGGTTGGCAAAGGTTCATCCCATGATAACCTTTCGAGCCACAATTGTTTCAAAAATGACTTGATCCAAAATGTGATAGGCGTGAGGAAACCCAGTGGGTCGAAGGTGCGAGCGACATAAGAGAGAATGTTGCGTTTCGTAGGCACCGACACAAAGTTTTGAATACGATAAGAAAACGAGTCATTAACAGGATGCCATTGGAGTCCCAATATTTTAACAGCTGTAGAGTCGTCTTGGAATAACAACGGGTGCTCCAGGTGAGAAGATGGCAGCGTCGACAGCAGCGCGGGATCGCTGGAAGACCATTTCCTGAGCTCTAGTCCTGCCAGTGCGAAGATGCTAATAAGTTGCCGTATTAATTCCTGGGCGTCCTCGGACGTATCGGCGCCAGTGACTACATCATCAACGTACGTTTGATGAAGAATGGCGTGCGACGCAGCAGGGTAACAGTCGCCCTCATCTTTGACGAGTTGTTCGAGTGTACGTAGGGCTAAATAAGCAGACGGGGTAAGCCAGTAAGTGACAGTGGCTAGTTCATACACCATCAGTGGAGAATGAGGAGTCGGCCTGTACAAAATGTGCTGATGACGACGATCATCCTTACGTACGGCAATTTGGCGGTACATCATTTTAAAATCCGCACAGACGGCGTGAACAAACAATCGAAACGAGATAATAACGTTGGACAGGTCCCTTTGTAACTTAGGGCCAGCCAGCAATTGCTGGTTTAAAGAATGCGCGTTTCAATCAGGCGCAGAAGCATTGAAAACTACTCGTAATTTAGTAGTAGAACTATCGGCCTTGAAAACGCAATGATGTGGTATTAAATAATTCGAAGGCTTAACGGCAGGGTACATATGACCTAAAGTCATATATTCTTTCATGAACTGATGATATTGTCGTGCGACATCCGGTTGTCGGCTCAGACGGCGTTCCAGAGCATGATAACTAGCAAGAGCGACATTACGGTTTGACTTAAGTTCGACGGCGTCAGGTTTAAAAGGCAAAGCTACGACATATCTCCCAGTGGCGTCACGTTCAGTAGTGGTGGCAAATAAATTCTCGCAGAGCTGCTCATCAGGGCTCAACAAGTTAGACTCGTTTACCTCTTCGATTTCCCAAAATCGTCGCATGTTTTCGTCGATAGACTTGAGCGAGGTGATAAACACGCGTGGTTGTTGTGGCGTACTGTAAGGTACAGATCCCATAATGACCCAACCTAAAAGTGTGTTAAGTGCCGATGGTTGGCCATGAATGATGGTACGAGGCCCGTTGATAATTATTTGCGTGAAGACATTGGCGCCCAGTATAATGTCAACAGGGGCAGGTAAGTCGAACTGAGGATCAGCTAACGGTAAGTGCTGATATTGAGCGCTTAAAGCAGAGGATAATTTATCAGCTGGCAGCGGGTCAGTTATATGGTTGAGCACAGCGGCTTCCGTAGTCAGCATGACGCCAGGGTCATGTCGTGAGAATAAAATTAAAGTTACGTATTCGTGAATACGTGTAGACTTGGCAGCGACGCCAATCAACGACAGGTTCGATCTTCGAGTAGGCAGGCTCAACATATCGCTAGCTTGTTTCGTAATGGCAGATATCTGACTGCCGGGGTCGATAATAGCTCTTAGAAAACGAGGTTAACCATAATGGTCCTGTAGGACGACTTGCGCGGTACCCAACAGGGCGAGAGACGAGGTAATGTTGCATGACAAAGAACGAGGTTGAGCTTTAGTATCGATTGGATGGCTAGCGGTTGGCCTAAGGCGTCGTGGGGCGGCTAGTCATTGCTGCGGCGGTGCGTCGTTGTGCAGCAGTGTGTGATGTGCTTGGCTGCATTGTCTACAAAGATGACGAGACTGACACTGAGCTTGATAATGAGAGCCGAGACAATTATAACACCGTTGTAATTTTGAAATAGCGTCAATGCGTTCCGCTATTGTAAGAGAAATAAATCGTTGACAATTAATGATGCAGTGACTTTCTCCGCAGTAGTAGCATTTACCTACGCGCGTGGTAGGCATGTTAGACTGATTGAGGTTAAGCGGTGGCGAGCGATTGCGAACTGTTGACGTTCTAGGCGCACTCAGAATAGGCAACAAGTTAGGTTGCAGTGGTTGATTAACCGGTTGCATAGTGACTGGCGCAGCACGTTTGGACTGAATAGTACCTTGGGCGTCCTTATTCTGATGGCCATTGTCATTTGACGCCACTGATTGAAATATAGGGCTGTGATCCAAAGTGAGGTTAGGTTCAGACAAGTAATTATTCGGTTCAAGGGCCCCTTGAAACCCGGGTTTATCCATCGATGACACCAACATGCGGGGTCATTGACCACGTCCGGCGTTTGCTACAACCACGGCAGCTGGTTGGCTAAGCATCTCCAGGGCTCTAGCCTGTTCAGTTATAAAGTCGTTCAATAATTTATATGTCGGCATGCGGTTAGTGCCTAGTCGGCTTTCAAAACTTAACCGTGTCTTGGCATCCAGATTATTAATTGCCATAGAGAACAATAAGAAATCCGCCAAGTCGTCGAGAGGTATAGCTCTTAATGCACAGACGGCATTAGAGTGCTCGGTTAAGAAACGATTTAGTTCCGCGGGTGAAGCATTATTGATGCACTGAAAGTCTTTAATTATGTTAAAGTAATGATCTGCGAGACGTCGCGGGTTCGCGTATCGGTTACGCAACGCATTGTAAGCAATGTTGTAATTTGCTTCGGAGATGGAGAGCCCGGTGACGATGGCCAGTGCATCTCCCTTTAAGACGGACTTTAAGTATTGAAAACGTTGGATGTTACTAAGCGTCTCATTGTTATGTACCATAGAGTCGTGCATAGTAATAAAATCTATCCAGTCGTCGCTCTGGCCCGAAAAGCTTGGCAAAGTTAGACTTGGAAGGTTAGGTGAAGTCGGTGTTGATTTGACAGGCGAGGTCGAGGTAACCTCCGTCTTAACGAGGTTAGGGTGTTTTACTATCATGGGCAGATAGGTGTCCTGAAATTGACGTTTTACTATAAAGACATTCGCGACAAATTCGGAAGCTTGACTGTCAAAAGTCTGCTCCGCGCGGTCAAAAGTTTCGATAAATTCGACATGAAGTCGCCTGACTTCCTGCATTATGCCCTCAGACATTTCACTATCACCGAGCAAGCTGTTTACTTGCTCTAAATCACTGCATATAGCCTTCAACTTATCAAGGCAATATGCGTTGTTATTAGCCATCGTGACAAAATTTAAATTAAAAACCAAAATTTAAATTAAATTGCAATTATGTTTAAACCAAACCTAATGACTACACAATGGTACATTTAATTACGAAAGAGTGGACTGTATAATAAAGTTAATAAAAAAACATAACGTTTTACAAATCATAAGCATTAGATTAGAACGGCTGCAAGTTTTCCTTATTGAACAGGATAAATATTCAGTGTAGCTTTCACGGATCAATATTGAGCCTATTGAGCCTAACTTGTTTAGTCAAGTGTTCCTTATCTGCGCAGCTGTCCCATAAATCTGCTGATAGTAGCGGTATGCAGCTGCAAGCTACAGCTTGTGACGTCACTACTGCGTATTGAATTTAGACAAAGGAGGGAAGCGGGAAAATTATAGGATTACGTAATGCTTGCATCTTAGCTTATTACTGTGAAATTTAACACAACGCTTCGAAATTGTTCGCACAATAAATATCACTTATAAATCACTAATTAACTTATTTATAAAGCAAATGCCTTGCTATTAAAACTGAATAAGTTTCGAGGTTAGAAATATTAGAAATAAGACGAAAGAGAGAGATAGTCGCGGTCTTTAACGTGACTGAAATTGCACATGAATAAAATGAAGGCAGGCGGCAGAAACGCCTAATCGACAAATAATAACAGTGTTTATCACTAATTAAGTCTCGGGAAAAATAAGCACAAGTTTATGTTAAAAGTATTTGGAACTGATTAACACTTACCCTAAGCTGAACAAAGGGGTTACGTGCACGGTAGGTTTGATGTCTTCTGGACTTCTGCAGCAGGGCCCTGGGTGAAGTGGTGATGGTCAGACGGCTCGTGCTGTAAAACTTAATAAACGGAGTTCAATTCTAATGCTATTCACAATTGAATAAGTCTTTAAATAATTGCGAGCGACTCCGTAACGGCGGCTTGTAACGGCGAGGTTAAGGCGCATTCGAACACGGCACTTGGACTAAATAATGTACACTTTTGCGGTTAACGAGCATATAAAACAAGTACAACTCGAAACACTTAAATTTAGACATACGCGGGGCGAACTTAACGTCCACGAGGTTAGCTAATACGTTTAATACCCGCAACGGACGTGCTGGTCTGTTCGCGGCAAGCAGGAGACTGGGGGAGAGGAAACTGTGCTAGGGTGGGGATTAGGCGCGCGCCAAGGGACAACGTGGTCTTAAACTATCGACGATAAACCATAGATTGAACTATCGATTAGACAAAGCACAGCTGATTGAATTCGATACTGGAGCTGTTTAATCTACCAAAGCTGACTCCAACATATATATTGACACTTCTTTGTTAAAATCATAGTGTCAATGGGTTTTTCTAATTTACTTTTATTTAATACTTAACTTGCAAAAGGGACAAATCTATGTATTAAATTATTATAACTGATTCTTATTTAATTAATAGGATTCGGTTTTGGGCGCTTCTTATTTCTGATAAGAAAGATATGATTATTTATAATATTGATTCTTTGGATAACACTGAAGTAACACACAAATTACAGGTTCTTATTATAATTTAATTAAGTTGAGTAATAAAATTAATATCGAAAAAGTTACAATAATATTTAGAGGCCGAATTCTTAGTTTACTTTAATTTTGGCTTGCTCAATTTTATGAAACTTCAAGAGACGCTTATACCTTTTTTACTACTTATCTTAATTTACATATAAATTTCTATTGCTCCCAGGGTCGCTGTATAAGGTTCGGGTTGAAATTGGAGAAATGTAAGCTTAAACTCTACACTTTATAGTTCTGATTTACTTTATATTGCTTTGATAAATTAAACTATAACAAAATTGTGATTGGCAGATTACCAAAAACTTTTAATGTTCAAGAGGTATGGAAAAACGTTATTAATAAATTGGAGGGTCACTACTCTTAGCTCGTGGTCCATAAGTTCCATCCGTTACGTTGCATCACTATGGCCCTATAACCACAATAACTTCTCGACTATTTATTTTATTATATTAACAACATGTAGGTTGCTACTTAATCAACTTCTGACGATTTACCTAATATCCAATTTGTTAATTATTCCGACGACTTTACTGAATACTTTCTAACTTTGCTATCAACGCGTAGGTTGCTACTTAGCATTTAACTTTCGAGTTAAAAAGTTACTATAATTATACTAACTGGAAGTAACTTGACTGACGTCTGTAACGTTCCGGGATGATTCCCCCGTTTCGTTTTTCCTAACAACTAACTTTATAAGCCTCTTATCCCTTCTCTTCTAGTTTAATTAATTTCTGGTTTAATCGATTTTTTTAAATTTGAGCTTTTAATGCACAATTTTAATAGCTAACGTCTTTTTAAAACTTACTTTCTTTTAACGGGACCACGTTTTTTCTAGTTTTTGGAGTGCCCTTACTTCTTAAAACTGACAACCTTTTTTCGGAATTTATAGTACAATAAAGTAATAAAACTGCAAGTTTGGCCTTGTACTTTGTACTCTTAATTTTACAAACTTAATTTATAGTTCCGCTTAAAGTCTCTGTTTATTTATCGTTATAATATATATGTTTTAATAAGCTAGAAAGGTTTTAGAAAATAATTTTATTTTTGCAAACCTTTTGTTAAATAAGAATAATTTAATTTTGAAATTATTATAATAATAAAAGTCAATTAAAATCAATTACTACAATAAAATGTAGATTCTACAATTAGATTGTTAATAACTTTGTTATTATATAATAGAATTATTTTCAAACCCATGAAATACCACTTTTGTTCTTATTATTCAATTAGAACAATATATACTTATTACTATTACAGATTCACTTACAGCGAATTCCAAAATACTTTGCTCATTTGTTTGAGTGGGAACACAACGCGTATTTTTCACTGAACAAATAGCATTTTCACTTTTGTGAAAGTGTATATAGCACACGTAACTATGTGTCCTAAAATAGCAACTTCCTTTCTCAAAACATCCGATTTATTCAATTGTAGCTTAAAGTAGCTTTTATTAGTCTATCAAAAACTTCTTTTAATCTTAACAGGTGCTCTTGCAAACTGGTGAAAATATGATGTCATCAAGTTAGGCTAAACACGTTTCGTTCTGTATGTCTTGCAACACATTGTTAATTATCCGTAGGTGGGTTGTTCTTTAGTCTAAGCGGCCTTCTCAGAAACTCGAAGTATCCAGTTTCATTCGAAAAGGCTGTCTTATCTATACTGTCCGGGTACATCTCCACCTGGTGAAAGCCTGAAGCAAGACCAAGTTGTACTAAAACATTGGGATCTTCCTAACTTTTCCAATATGTCGGTTATGTTTGGAAGCGGAAATTTATCTTCGATAGTTTTCGCGTTTAATCCTCTAAAGTCAATCACTAATCTAAATTTTTGTTTATTTGAAGCATCTGCTTTTTTGGGAACAACCCATACAGGTGAATTCCAAGGAGTGAAAGAGGGTTGAATAATTTCTTCAGCAAGCAATTTCTTAAATTCGTTTATCTACTTCCTTTCGATAAATTTCTGGGTATCTATAGTTTCTGGTATAAACAGAAATTTTGTCAGTTGTGATAATTACTTGTTTTACTTGATTTGTAAATGTCGAACAATTTTTCCTTGGTGGAATAAATCAGAATATTCATATATTAATTTTAATATTTTTCGTTTTTCCCTCGTCATTCATATGATCTGTTCTAATGTTTGTAAAGTCCAATTTATTATGTTTCTGATTAACATGTTAAAATTTGTAGCAGTTACTGGATTACTGGATTACTGTTTCGATTATAAATTTTCAAATCACATGGCGATTCTACATTCATTGGTTTGATCTCTAAAGGTTTATCAGCCGTTGAGTTATTGACTACTGGACAATAACTTAGTCCATTTACGACTTTTACTATACATTGCCGTATTTCTATTCTGTCTGGTATTTTATTGGGTTCCTTCTCCATTGCTCACATTAAAATGTTTTACCTTAATGGTTTGTTTAGTAGGGGTTTTAATGAAACAGCATGTAATTTATTTTCAATGTATGTATTATGTAATTTATTATTATTATTATTATTATTACTATTATTATTATTATTATTATTATAGTTTGGCTCTTCTGTGATAAAATATTGTACAGGGACCTTTTTGTCACAAAATAATAATTTATCATTTTCATAATCAAAATTAATTTTCAATTATCTTATATTATCGAGTCCAAGTAGCATGTTAAAATCTTTATGAAAATTGAATAAATAACATTTGTTGATTTTCTTTCCTAAAATTGGTAATTTATAAAACGTAGCCCCTGCGAATAGCGAGGGATCACGGTAACTAAATAGGGTTCTTTACCATAATGCAGTGTCATAAATCATAAACCATATATATATATATAAGTTATATAACTAAGCATTGTGGATTTAGCTACACAAGCTAATATACAACATAGTTACAGATAATAATTTATTCCGAACCACAAAGTATAACATAGTGTCTAATAATACAAAATAACAATGTACTACGAAAACTATGCTGACATAGGTATATGATAGCTAACATACATTTAACATTAGTTAATAAAACTTCTGTAGTATATTACATTTTTTTTAATGTATAAATTAAATGCTGGCGATGTTAGAAATTCATGCTGTATTTATGACCAACAATTTTAAAAATAAACTGACTTTATAAAACTAATTGATAATACAATATACACTAGCATAATGACTCATGAAAATATACTAGCTAATTGAAATATATTCATTGTATCAATTTTATACTTACATTTTGTTTCTAGGTTATCTCTGGCTGTACAAGTCATATGAACTAGATAATAATTTAAACATGAAATTAGGGATACGTCTCATAAAATTTGAAAAATATCCTTATCATAGGCAGTATTCACAATGTAAAGCAATTTTAAGCAAAAGAAAAAAATGTTATCAAAACACGAACAGAGAAACAGGAAAACAGTGAGACAAGTGTTAAAATGACACACAAATGTTGTAACCGTATGTCTTCCAGAAGGTGGTAATTCCCAGATATTATAGAGTAAAATGAGTACATTATTACGCCTTGAACAACTGAAAAATCTACAAATATGAAGGTTATTATTAGATATGTGTTACATATGCCTAGCACGTAATGTCCTGTAACTTTTACTGTTGAGACAAGTGCAAAGGTTAACAGGAGCAAAACGCCTCTCTTCCTTTGATTGATGTGTTTTATTGATTCAAATCCCTTAAACTGGTCGTCAAGCTCGTCAATACTGAGAAAGAATCTGTGTAAATATTTGTTTGCCATCAAACAAACTACCGTATATAAGAATGAAACAGAAGATGTGCAAACATGGCCATAAAAAACTGGAGGAATAGTTTGAAACAATAGAAATGTTGCATAGGTTTGGATGCTATCTGCAAGTAACGTTTTTATGCTAAATGCGTTTAGTTTTAGCTTTTTGCAATAATCATTGTTAAATACATTACTACAAGTGAAATATGAAAGGAAACTATGCGTGATAGCCAAAGGTCGTATATTATTAGGCTATACATTGAATCTAGATATTCTGAAGTATTCAAAAATTTGTCAAGTCTCGTACTGAATTGCAACATGTTGCGAAAGTTTTGTATAAATATGCTATGGTCTAAGATAAAAATGCTATGGTTGAAAACCAAGCTGTTCCTACAACCACCCTAAGGGGGACTTCAGTTCCTTATACTAACGTGTTCACTCAAGAGAATTAAAGAAACTAAATTCACGAATAAATGTTTCCATTTTGTTCTTCTTATAACATAAAATATTAATTTCATTCATTCGCAAAATAGCCTGTCATTCTTGATAAAATCTCATCGACATTCCCAAATCCACTGAAGTATTTATACATTTTTTTTTTTTTAATAATTAAGTACACTATATTTGATAAATAACAATATTGTTTCTGACTTTTCGAAATGTTTTACTTTAAAAATGTGTGTACACTGAAATATCTTTTTTCAAAATTACGGAATATTGTTTGTTGTAATACGTAAAGTACTCTTGAATACAAAACTGAAAATTATCTTAAATAACTTTCATCGATCAAAGTTTTTTTATTAATGTTCCTAGTCCGCCACTAATATACTTGCATATAATTATTTATAAATAAGGATTTATTGACAATAAATAATTATTACCTCAAGATATATGACATATTTCCAACTTAGTTCACACAAGCCGGAGGAGTTAGATAAATTATTTTTTTTCTGATGTCGGTGTAAAATATTTCATTGAGTACGTTTATGTGTTAGGACGGAAGACCTGATAATATTTTCACATTATCACGTAGATGTAGTAAGACTATCTTTCAAATTCACTACAGATAATCTCAGTTGCATAATTTGAAACAAATCTGCGTAAAACTCAAATGTTTTCAAAAGTTAGTTATACATTACTTACATCTAAAATGTAATCTCAAAGATATATAAATATGATGTGAAAACACACAGAGAATAAATAAGAAGTGAAGTATTACAAATTGTTTTTCGTTCGCTCCTATCCTTACTTCTATCCTTCCGTTTAAAGTAAAACCCATAGTTAGAAATATAAACAAAACAAAAAAGGAACAGTCAGTCAGGTATGTCCTATTTGAAACTATAAATATACTGGTTCAAGTCTTAATTGCCTTTGTATTGCAGTTGAAAAAAATATTTAAAGGGTTATTTTACCACACTGTTTTGTTTTGTCAAAAATGTCCCGTACATCATTTAAAACGTAAATTTGAGAAACTAATACTAATAAATTATCTATTGGGGTGAAGCAAAAGAATATTTATTTATAAATAGTGATACTGTGGTTAACATATGAAACCATATTTTTAGAAAAACAAAGTATAATGAGCCTTTTGTAATAAAATATAAACTTGACTGATTACAGACGATAATTACGGTAAAATTAATAATTAATTACACAAAAAAGTGTGTAAAAAAGCGTTGAAATACGGTTTTATTAAACTTTAAAATGGTAAATAATATATGGTGCAAGTACCACAGTATTCTCGTTAGAAAAAATATATATGATAAAAGTATATCGTTTTTTAAAAAAAAATTGTAATATTTTTTCAAAATTTTAATGTAAAACTAAATTTTAAAAAAATGGTTATAGGAAATAACCTTTCGAATAAGCAAAGATCTAGCTTTGTTTTCATTAGTAGCTTTATTTATATTAGTTTTAATAGCAGTAAACGACAGAAAAATATTAAATTCGAGTTCAAAACCTCTATTCAATATGACAGGAAGAAATAGTTGTTAAAACAAACCCTCAAATAAATTACTGTTATTATGTTTAGATAATAACAATATTAGCATATTTTCGTATCTATTTACAATGCTTTTAAAGTTAAATGATACTATCGTGTTTAATGCCCTTCCCCGCATAAATGGGCACCATTGATAGATTACCTCTTGTCACATCACGACACACACAATGATAAATGGAGATTAATCAAAATGCAATGAGCATTCAGCTCTAAACGCACATTTTGACCTTTGCTCTAACCGCTTAGCCTCTTGCCTAAACCAAGCAAATAATTAATCGCGTCACCATAATTCAACCTAACTGTTTTAATAAGTTATCATAAAATGCCCATTGTTTAAGAGATAATTTTTTAATTCTATAGGTTATAACATATTCTCTATATATAGGTTATGTAAATAAATAATGCAGTAGATTTCAGCTTACACATCTTTGTGTTGTACACCTGTTATGTGTGTCATGTCAGTCATTGCTTCGTCGGTGTCATTACGCCAATTTCTTCGTTGCCGACCCTCTTTCTTTGCTCAGGCGAAATCCAATCTAGTACCTTTCGGGGGCAAATGTCTACTGCCTACTCTCTTATAAATGTCAATACTCTTATGTAAGTCTTTCTTAGTTTCTTTTCTGATTTCCTTTTGCCAGAAAAGAAGGTTTATAGTTCGTGTCACTGTTCTGCTTCGTTTTATTTGTTCACTGATTTCATCCTTACTGTCGCATTTCTTAAAATAGATCACCCCTTGATAATTTGCACGTTTGATATATATATATATATATATATATATATGAAGTTATTATTTTTATGCTTGTAAATACTTTTTTCCACCACTAAGTGCAATAACTTTACCTTAGGTTATGAGGCACCTTTCGCGTGCACCTCAAGTGACCGAAAGGTGCCTCATCATATAAGGTAAAATTATTGCACTTATTGGTGGAAAACATTATTTACAAGTAATAATAATAACTTCATAAAGTCAGTGCAACGGAAAAATAATGCACAACATGAAATATCACGATATATATATATATAGACTATATATTAAATATTAAATATGTTTTCCTGCATAGTAATCAAAATACAAGATAGCATACAAAATCAAGATTTATTTATTGTTATATACATTCGAAGCTTTTCGTCGGTAAACCGTTCCAACATCACCAGAAATGAGTCAGGGTTCAATTCCTGTTGATTTCGGAACTGTTTACTGACGAAAAGCTTTGAATATATTTGTAACAATAAAAATTTTATTTACTTGTAAATGCCAGTGTATTTTAATATATATATATATATATATATATATATATATATATATATATATATATATATATATATATATATATATAGAGAGAGAGAGAGAGAGAGAGAGAGAGAGTTACATATATATATATATATATATATATATATATATATATATATATATATATATATGTATATATACATATATTCAAGATTAAATAATAAACACTAATTACAGGAATAATTTATTGAAATAATACATTCAAAGCTTTTCGTTGGTTGACATTACCAACATCCTCAGGAATTACAATCCTGAGTATCCTGGGTATTCTTAGTATTGTAATTCCCGAGGATGTTGTTAATGTCAACCAACGAAAAGCTTTGAATGTATTATTTCAATAAATTATTCCTGTAATTAGTGTATATTATTTAATCTTGAAAATAATTCTAACAGGAACACATATTTTACATTCTACATATATATATATATATATATATATATATATATATATATATATATATTTTTATATATATATATATATATATTAAATATTAAATATGTTTTCCTGCATAGTAATCAAAATACAAGATAGCATACAAAATCAAGATTTATTTATTGTTATATACATTCGAAGCTTTTCGTCGGTAAACCGTTCCAACATCACCAGAAATGAG
Source organism: Prosapia bicincta (assembly GCA_036971475.1). Lineage (NCBI taxonomy): Eukaryota > Metazoa > Arthropoda > Insecta > Hemiptera > Cercopidae > Prosapia > Prosapia bicincta. Next base: position 314,010,362 of record JBAIZL010000002.1, read on the forward strand.
TCAGGGTTCAATTCCTGTTGATTTCGGAACTGTTTACTGACGAAAAGCTTGAATATATTTGTAACAATAAAAATTTTATTTACTTGTAAATGCCAGTGTATTTTAATATATATATATATATATATATATATATATATATATATATATATATATATATATATATATATATATATATATAGAGAGAGAGAGAGAGAGAGAGAGAGAGAGAGTTACATATATATATATATATTCAAGATTAAATAATAAACACTAATTACAGGAATAATTTATTGAAATAATACATTCAAAGCTTTTCGTTGGTTGACATTACCAACATCCTCAGGAATTACAATCCTGAGTATCCTGGGTATTCTTAGTATTGTAATTCCCGAGGATGTTGTTAATGTCAACCAACGAAAAGCTTTGAATGTATTATTTCAATAAATTATTCCTGTAATTAGTGTATATTATTTAATCTTGAAAATAATTCTAACAGGAAAACATATTTTACATTCTACATATATATATATATATATATATATATATATATTAAATATTAAATATGTTTTCCTGCATAGTAATCAAAATACAAGATAGCATACAAAATCAAGATTTATTTATTGTTATATACATTCGAAGCTTTTCGTCGGTAAACCGTTCCAACATCACCAGAAATGAGTCAGGGTTCAATTCCTGTTGATTTCGGAACTGTTTACTGACGAAAAGCTTGAATATATTTGTAACAATAAAAATTTTATTTACTTGTAAATGCCAGTGTATTTTAATATATATATATATATATATATATATATATATATATATATATATATAGAGAGAGAGAGAGAGAGAGAGAGAGAGAGAGAGTTACATATATATATATATATATATATATATATATATATATATATATATATATATATATATATATGTATATATATATATATATATATATATGTATATATATATATATATATATATATATATATATATATTCAAGATTAAATAATAAACACTAATTACAGGAATAATTTATTGAAATAATACATTCAAAGCTTTTCGTTGGTTGACATTACCAACATCCTCAGGAATTACAATCCTGAGTATCCTGGGTATTCTTAGTATTGTAATTCCCGAGGATGTTGTTAATGTCAACCAACGAAAAGCTTTGAATGTATTATTTCAATAAATTATTCCTGTAATTAGTGTATATTATTTAATCTTGAAAATAATTCTAACAGGAAAATATATTTTACATTCTACATATATATATATATATATATATATATATATATATATATATATATATATATATTTATATATATATATATTAAATATTAAATATGTTTTCCTGCATAGTAATCAAAATACAAGATAGCATACAAAATCAAGATTTATTTATTGTTATATACATTCGAAGCTTTTCGTCGGTAAACCGTTCCAACATCACCAGAAATGAGTCAGGGTTCAATTCCTGTTGATTTCGGAACTGTTTACTGACGAAAAGCTTTGAATATATTTGTAACAATAAAAATTTTATTTACTTGTAAATGCCAGTGTATTTTAATATATATATATATATATATATATATATATATATATATATATATATATATATATATAGAGAGAGAGAGAGAGAGAGAGAGAGAGTTACATATATATATATATATATATATATATATATATATATATATTCAAGATTAAATAATTTACGCTAATTACAGGAATAATTTATTGAAATAATACATTCAAAGCTTTTCGTTGGTTGACATTACCAACATCCTCAGGAATTACAATCCTGAGTATCTTGGGTATTCTTAGTATTGTAATTCCCGAGGATGTTGTTAATGTCAACCAACGAAAAGCTTTGAATGTATTATTTCAATAAATTATTCCTGTAATTAGTGTATATTATTTAATCTTGAAAATAATTCTAACAGGAAAACATATTTTACATTCTACATATATATATATATATATATATATATATATATATATATATATATATATATGTATATATATATATGTGTGTGTGTGTGTGTGGGGGGGGGATATTATAAGTTGCGTATAACGTCATTACTACAATATTTAATTTAGATTGTATATTTTTGTTTCATTGACCACATTTGAAGACAAATTTTATTCTATATTTTTTTCTATAACACATAAAAAAACAAATATTACTGTGTGTGTTTTATAATTATAAACTATATGTGGATCTTATTATTCAAAATAAATTGATTCTTACCGTTTAGATCATCTTTACATGCAAATAGGCCCTAACAATACCTTTGAAGGGAATTTACATAATTTACTAAATATCATTGTAACACAAATTTACTTAGCTACAAAATTCCTTTGATTGTATAGTTAATAGTGTAAAAATAATATATTTATAACATATGTTTCTTCATTTTGCTGGGTAGTTTTTGAAATTGATGTCTATGGAGATGCTCATTGCCATGGTCAAGACAGCAAACATCTGCAATATAGATTTTAATTTTAAGCCTTAAAAATATTATTTAATTTAAATGATCGAAAGATAAATTAAAATTATTTATTTATAGTAATATATAAAAATATGATCTAATGGTGTCTATCTGTATGTGTGTGTGTGTATTCACACAAATGATTCCGAATTACGTGCGAGCCAATACAAAATGCAGAATCCGGGAATCTAAGCACGAGAACCATGTCATGGCTACGCCAGTTTGTAACAACACAGCTAACTTCTAAAATTAAGGAGTTTTGTGATTAAAATTGAAATATTTAACTTTTAAACATTAACCGTTCAAAATTTAAAAACAAAAATCTTTAAACTTTCATGGCAGGTTGATGCTATGTTTCTTTTTTATAATGGAGAAAATGTAAATTCTTTTCTATCATGTAGTAATTTTTTAAGTCGAAAGGATAAATTTAAATGTATGTTCAATACGCAAAGCACCCTCGAAAAAGGGTAAATTTCGCTGCCATAGATTTGTAGTATGTAAAGCTCAGATAAAATTAAATCTGTAAAAGTTGTAAAGTCTGTAAGTAGCGTAGTATTTCATAAATGTAATTTGTTTGTAATTTTGATACATATTTTTTTCTTTTGATAAATTAAAGTTTGATTTGTTTAAATTAACATTCGTGCCTTAAATTCTTTAACCAACACATCACTCTTACATTTCAATTAAATTTAGACTACTGCAGGTCAATCATTTTATTATGTAACAAATACTGTAATTTTAAACATCAGCCTTAATTCCTCAGAAATTAATGTCTAAAACAAATTTCCGTTACACTATTATATATAAATCTAATGGTGTCTGTTTGATTGTGTGTTACTCATTCAGGTAAAAACTAATGGACCCATTTAGCTGAAATTTGGTATTTATTTCCCTTTTCTCACCTGTTCGATTTTAGTGAAAACAAATTATACCGGACGACGAAGAAAGTCATCAGAGATTCGAAAAAAAATTATGAAAACTCCCTCTCACGCCCCACAAATTTACAATTTTGGAAAAATATAACCCCCACCCACGTGGTGCTAATAGTGCTGGTAAATATGTACATTGCCCACCCCCAATGAAATGCCTATAAAATAAATCAAAAACATTTCCTGAAGCTATATTGACAATTATTGTTTCTTATTGCCAAGGAAGGTTAATTTTATTTACCTATGAAGTATCCAGTCAGGATAGATTTGGTTGTAATTTTATACGTTTAACAAACTGTATAATTGTTTCACCTATCGAACAGGTGGGAACGGGAAATAAATACCTGATATTTTACATGGACATTCTTAGGGTCCTTGGTTTTCACATTGGCCTAACTTTATTTCAGTCAGGGCACCGCCCTACTGGCTTTGCAACTCCCTTAACGGTAGGTTTATAAACTATAGTTTGATATATTTATTGGGATTTAATTTTAGTAAATTAAATTCAACCCAAATTCAAATACAAATTGAATCAATACAAATATTTGTCAATCCCGTACGAAGGACGGGTAATCTGCTAGTTTCAAATAATTGTACCATTTTAAGATCATAATAAATTATACGCTTGTTGGAATATAGTCAGCATATTCTTTAGGTTTACGTTTCTTTTCAGGCTTTCAGTACAACAAAGTTAAAGTAAAGTTTAAGATGAAAGTAAATGGTAACATTTATAATAACCGATTAGATATAACCAGTCCCGCGAGAAAATCCTATTTAGTTCTTTCTATTCATAACATTGAGTTTCCTCGTGGAAGCCGTTCATTATAAAACCAAATAAGGTATTAAACCATCCACCAACTGCAGTTATTATCCTTACCAATTGTGTTGACTCGGCGGTTGTTAAAAGAACAGACATTCTACTGTACCCGCTGCGGTGGGTCATGTGACTTTTGGATCTGATTTGAAATCAGTGAAGAGAAATTTCGGTTTATACCTTATACTCAAATAAACATGAAAGAGACAGAGAGGCGATCTGCACGATATTCTGCCATAAAGTGACTACAATGTTACAAGAACTAAATTTTAATAAAACACTCTCTTGATATCAGTATTAACGATTTATAAAAATACAAAACTATAGGCAGTACCAATGTTCAGCAAAATATTTATAGGAATATGTATGCCCTGAAATACATATAGACAACCATTATTTTAAAAAGTGCAAAAAATAGGCAGATTTTATATTCAAACACACAAAATATATAGCTGTAAAAACATCAGTTGAATTTTCGGGAAAAGTTGTATTTAAATCAAAGGGAAATGTAAGATAAACGGAGGACTTAACAATAAAGAGAATCATTATAATCATTATATTTACCTTCCGATTGTTCTAGATGACACAGGCTAGCAAGCCGGCATCAAAACCAAGAACTTCAAGCGTTTAAAACAATAACAAGAGGAGTTCCTGTTTATCAGAACACATCTTGCCTTTCGGGAAAGTAAATGGATGTTCTCGTTAAAACTACTCAGTCCTTCACTCTTAATCTCACGGCTGCGGACAATCGGGATCTGACAATTGAACTGTCTAGCGATTCTGATGGATGGGATTTGCCACAATAATGAAAAATCATCGGTTTTTAAAAGTAAAAATTTAGTAATCATATTTAACTAAACAGTAAATAATTAGGAATATTATCGTGAATTTATCTCAATTTAGGAGTTTATCTGGCTACTTTATTGCAGCAATACTTTCCATACAATTTGGTACAAAATATCTTTTATTAATAAGGCTACTGATATACAGTAGTTATTTACTACTACTGTAATTAACCGTACTGTAATTTAGTACTCTTATCAAGTAATGTTTGTCTATTTAAACATTAAATTTTGCATCTTTACAACACAATTTATTATACACCCTCTTGTCAACTTACCGAAAGCATTTTAGATCTGGATATTTTGAAGAATCCGCAGGCTGTAAGTGACAATCGGGAAGCATTCACTTGAGTTTGAAACAATGTCACCTTAAACACCACAATATATTCACTATTAGTTTACTGTGGAATTTATTATTATTATTAAACAAATTTCAAATATTCTTTGCGAACTGTGACAAATGAACATACTTAAAGACTATTAAAATGCAAAAGTATAAAATAACTTAATAATAATAATAGGTTTTCTTTAAAACTAAATTACGGAATATTCAAAATTAGTACGAAGAAGTAGATTTTTTTGAGGTAAAAGGTAAAGAAATTTAAATGTTTTTACAAAAGATAAAAATTGAAAATAGTTTAAATTAGATATAAAAAGGTTTTTATCTATAGAACTACTTATTGTCTCATCATTAAGGTATTTTATTGTGCGTGTGAAGTCCTTTACATACAAATATAAATACATACATAAATACATATACGTACACGCATATATACATAATATATATTCATGAATGCCTGCATGCTTACACACACACACACACACACACACACACACACACACACACACACACACACAAGCGCGCGCGCGCATACACACTGTATTGAGAATAAACGGTGTGTATTGAGAATAAACATAACTTAGATTTGTTTTACTAAGGAAAATTAATTGCTAAATATAATAACTATTTAGGTAATAAATTAATATTTAAAAGTATAGTTTTAAAATCAAGAGGGGCCTTTTGTTTCCATTTGTAACAAGATAGGAGATGGGCAGCAATGACAAAGAAATAAGTTATTTACTTACTAGCCAACGCCCAACCTTGGCCGTTGGGCCATTAGGTGACGCCCTGACCAGTATAGTCGAACCAGTGGGTCATCATCATTTCCGGAATGGTCGAGCGCGCTGTACTTCATCAGATGATCCGCATCCATCGTATCGTGTCCACAGAGAGGGCATTCCGGTGTTGGGAGCACACCGATGCGATGTAGATGGGCGGCCATTTAGTCATGGCCGGTTTGAATTCTGAACTTGGCAACGCCTACAGCTCGTGGAAGTCTGTGGTCGATGGGCCTGTGCTGACTAGGTTTTCCCATTTTCTTCCTTCTGATTGCTGTGTGAGGTGCAGTTTGCTGGCCCGCTCGATAGTTGCATTGATGAGGGCTTTCGTGCTTTGCAACGAAGGCATGCAAATGGGTTGTGCCATGGATGTGCCTTTCTTGGCCAGAAAGTCTGCCCTCTCATTTCCATAGATGCCAAAATGGCTTGGGATCCATTGTAAAGCTATAACCCAACCCCCATTCGCCAGGTGTTCCAGGGCTTTTCTTGTCTCCATTGTTCTTTTGCAGTCTGTATCTGTATTGCGCGATAGGTTACGGATAGCCGATTGTGAATCGACGAAGCAAACTACTGCTTGTGTAGGGGATATTTTGTTTAGTTCTGCGGCTGCTACCTGTACTGCTGCTATTTGTCCATCGTAGTTGGTCTGGGGAGTTCCCACTGCTAGATATCCCTCAAAATTGCAACTGTAGTAGGCAGCTACTGTTGCACCTGTTTCCAATATTGAAGATCCATCCATGTATATATGTAACCATTCTGGTTGTGGGTACTCTTCATTGATTGTATGCAGGGCTGCTTGCCTCAGTTCTCCTTCCAGGGATGCTGATTTTGACTGACTGTGGTTCTTCAATCCACAATTAGCTTTTGGTAAATTGTGGAAAAACTCGCGGTAATTTGTAAGCAGTGCTGGCTTCTCTAAGGCTATTCCATACTTCAAGGCCACCCTTTCATAGGAACCCATTGGGGTTTTTTGAGTTTTCAGTCGGGCCGTGGCTTGTCTGTAGCTTGTCCAATGAGTGTGTTCTCCTCTGTGTCTCCTTCTGTGCCAGAATCGGAGACCTATTTTCTCTCTATGGCTTTCCATTGAACTACACTTCGTTTGTGCCTCCATTGCTGCAATGGGAGTGGATTTAGGTGCACCCGTTATGATCTTTAACGCTGTGTTCTACACAATCTCCAATGTACTGAGGGTGTTACGGTTGCTTGTGATGGTCACTTCACTTACGTAGTCAAGGACAGGTCTGATATATGACTTATAGGTAGTTATTAGGACATCCTGGCTGGCACCCCATGTTGTAGCTGTCAGTCTTTTTAATATTTTAGTTCTTTTTGTTGCTTTTTCCGCGCATTGTTCGACATGACGACTCCATGTCAGACGTCTATCAAGTACTACACCCAGATATTTGAAGATACTACTTTCTTTCAACGGATCGCTTTTGTAATACAAAGAGATGCGGGGTACTTTGGTGGAAAGCGTGAACAGTTGAAAAGTGGTTTTTGTGGAGCTAACCGTCATCGCATTATAACTGGTCCACATTTCCAACTTTCTGAGAGAGTCATTTAATGCTGTTTCAAGCGCTAGGATACTGCTGTTCGTTGCCCACATAAGTAAGTCGCCCGCATATAGTAGTGCCTTGATTCCTGTCACTTCCTTAACGGCGTCAAGTACGTCATCAATCATGATGTTAAACAGCGTGCAGCTAAGCACAGCTCCTTGAGCGAGACCTTGTTCTTGAATACGAAATCTTGACTTTCGGTTGCTGTATTGCACTCGAAATATTCTTTGTAACAGCGACGATTTGATCCACCTAAAAAGGTTTCCGGATATGCCATTTGTTGCCAATTTGTGTAAAAGCATTGGCCTCCACAAAGGTTCGCCTCTAAACACAAAGAATTAAGTCAAAATGCATGTTTTGAGAATATGGAAATTTGAATTGAAATATATATAGCAAATAAGAAAATTAGGTTAAAGGATTAAATAGAAAGTTATTAGTTGAAAAAATTTGGTCAAATTGGGCTTTAACAACTGCCAGTAAAGCTGAAAGGAACGTGTCGTCAGATAGTACCACCAAAGATCTATATATCACGCCACGTATTACGAATTTCCTGACTGTTGGATTTTCCATCACCCGAAATGAGGGTTAGGAATATAGAAGTTGAGCAAGCGGTTTTTTTTTACTTAGCATGTTTTGAATGTCTAAACTGTGGTGATATGTTGCATCGCCCAAAATGACTGTTGAAACAATTACGTAATAACGTAGAACAGGAGTTTAGCGCAAAGAGATAAATATTAACACAAGTTAAACAAACTACACAATATCAAGAGCACAGTGGTACAATATATTACAATAAAAATATTGAAAAGAACCCCAATACCACAAAAATAATCAAAAATAACAAATAAGACAAGTTACTTAAGATTAAACCCTTATGTACATTTCGATGACCATGTCATCATCATCAGAGGGTCTTGTTACAAAACACAATCTAGCACACAAGAAGTTACAAACTAGAATGATACCAATCGTTCTCCGCGGTCGCTATATATAGGCGTGAGGTAAGCTCCGCCCCCTCTCCGCCCTCGACCGACAAATAACGATCGGCCATCAGGAACCAAATAGGTTATGTCAAAAATTACATTATAATAATACATATGTAATAAAAACTACAGCAATAACAATTAATAAACTAAAAGTAATTAGATTAAAACATCGTAATTTGAAGAAAGCTATTTAAGTGAAGTATATAATGGTGAGTAAGGAATAGGTCCTTTATCTGCATTCATTAATTTACAATTTGATTTAACTATAAAAACACTTTCATAACTATTAAGTAACTTTTTTGAGTTTATACATTTAGCTAAAATAACATTTTTATCTAAATCATGCTGATTACTAAGGACATGTTCTGCTACACTTGATTTTTCAGGTCTTTCATATTTAATATGGGCAAGATGTTCTTTAAATCTGGTTACAATTTTTCTTTTAGTTTGACCTATATACATCTCGTTACAAGTACTACAAATTATCTTATAAATACCTGATTTTTCCAACATTGGAATTTTATCTTTCGGGTTACACAATAAATGCTTGAGTTTATTTTGAGTTTTATAGGCTATCTTAACATTTACCTTTTTAAAAATAGAGTCTAACCCTTTTGTTAAAATATTATCGAAAGGTAAACTAATAAAAGTACATTTTTTAACTTCTTTTTGAAGAGTGGTAGTTGTGTTCAAAACATATTTTAATCTTTGTTTTCTAACAATATTATCTATAATTTTGGTATCAAAATCGTTATATCTAGCCACTCCTTTGATATAATTAATTTCCTTATAAAAACGTCTAGGACTAAGTGGTACATTGATAGCTCTGTTAACCAAACTGTTAAATGCTGCTATTTTATGTGAATAACAATGGTTGGAACTATTTAAAATATATCTGTTATTGTTAGTAGGTTTCCTGTAAATATCAAATTAAATTTTTTCATGATTTTTAATACACAGAATATCTAAAAATGGTAAACGATTATTCGTTTCTAATTCATAAGTAAACTTAATGGAACTATGTATACTATTAAGTTGGTTTACAAAAACATCAACATTACATTTACTGCTATCAAAGATCGCAAAAACATCGTCAACATATCTTAACCAAATCCTAGGAAAATAAGTAATACTATTCTTTAAGTTTTCTTCAAATCTGCTCATAAAAAGCTCAGCAATGAAAGGAGACAAACTGTTACCCATAGCAGTTCCATCACATTGTTTATAAAATTCATTATTAAATTTAAAGAAATTTTGGTACATACATATTTCAGTTAATTTGACATATTCGTTTATTTTAATAGGTTCGATGTTGTTTTCTTTTAAAAAATCTTCAACAAACAATATAGTTTCTTTAACAGGAATGCTAGGAAACAACGAACTTACATCAAAAGATACCATAATATCAGTACTACTAAGTTTTATATTCTTAACCTTGTTGACAAATTCTATGTTATTTTTAATAGGAAACATACCACGTTTTTCTTTTAAAGAAGTAAATTTATAGGCTAACCATTTTGATAAAAGGTAGGTTGGGGAATCAATGCCAGAAACTATAGGTCTCATTGCTTTCCCTTCCTTGTGGATTTTTGGAAGGCAATATAACCTAGGTATAACAGGATTAGAAATTTTAAATTTATAAATATCTTTCTTAGGAATGACTGAACTCCAATTCTTAATAGTATCGTTTGTAACTTGGACAAACTTATTTAGTGGGTTTTTAACAATTTTCTGATAACCCTACCTGTCCGCTAGTTCGTAATGAATCTAGCCAAACTTTTAATAGAGAAGAAATTAATTTATTAAGTAAAGGGTTAAATTTTGCACATTGTAATTACACTAACAAAACTGTAGTTGATATAGTAGCTAATATAGAAAGTAGTATTTCTAATTTAAAAGTGCCAGATAAAAATTACATAAGAAACGCCTGTAAAATTAAAATGGAAAATAATATTCGTATGGCCAATAAACCGGCTAATGTTAAAAATAATTTTGAGTTAGTTAAAGGTCTTTGTAACAAAGATTGTTATTATTTAAAAGCTGATAAGGGTAATACAATTGTAGTTTTAGATAAGAACGATTATGAAATAGAGTAACTGAAATGTTAGAAGAAGGCCCTTATCAGAAAATTGTTAAAAACCCACTAAATAGGTTTGTCCAAGTTACAAACGATACTATTAAGAATTGTAGTTCAGTCATTTATAAGAAAGATATATATAAATTTAAAATTTCTAATCCTGTTATACCTAGGTTATATTGCCTTCCAAAAATCCACAAGGAAGGGAAAGCAATGAGACCTGTAGTTTCTGGGATTGATTCCCCATCCTACCTTTTATCAAAATGGTTAGCCTATAAATTTACTTCTTTAAAAGAAAAACGTGGTATGTTTCCTATTAAAAATAACATAGAATTTGTCAACAAGGTTAAGAATATAAAACTTAGTAGTACTGATATTATGGTATCTTTTGATGTAAGTTCGTTGTTTCCTAGCATTCCTGTTAAAGAAACTATATTGTTTGTTGAAGATTTTTTAAAAGAAAACAACATCGAACCTATTAAAATAAACGAATATGTCAAATTAACTGAAATATGTATGTACCAAAATTTCTTTAAATTTAATAATGAATTTTATAAACAATGTGATGGAACTGCTATGGGTAACAGTTTGTCTCCTTTCATTGCTGAGCTTTTTATGAGCAGATTTGAAGAAAACTTAAAGAATAGTATTACTTATTTTCCTAGGATTTGGTTAAGATATGTTGACGATGTTTTTGCGATCTTTGATAGCAGTAAATGTAATGTTGATGTTTTTGTAAACCAACTTAATAGTATACATAGTTCCATTAAGTTTACTTATGAATTAGAAACGAATAATCGTTTACCATTTTTAGATATTCTGTGTATTAAAAATCATGAAAAAATTTAATTTGATATTTACAGGAAACCTACTAACAATAACAGATATATTTTAAATAGTTCCAACCATTGTTATACACATAAAATAGCAGCATTTAACAGTTTGGTTAACAGAGCTATCAATGTACCACTTAGTCCTAGACGTTTTTATAAGGAAATTAATTATATCAAAGGAGTGGCTAGATATAACGATTTTGATACCAAAATTATAGATAATATTGTTAGAAAACAAAGATTAAAATATGTTTTGAACACAACTACCACTCTTCAAAAAGAAGTTAAAAAATGTACTTTTATTAGTTTACCTTTCGATAATATTTTAACAAAAGGGTTAGACTCTATTTTTAAAAAGGTAAATGTTAAGATAGCCTATAAAACTCAAAATAAACTCAAGCATTTATTGTGTAACCCGAAAGATAAAATTCCAATGTTGGAAAAATCAGGTATTTATAAGATAATTTGTAGTACTTGTAACGAGATGTATATAGGTCAAACTAAAAGAAAAATTGTAACCAGATTTAAAGAACATCTTGCCCATATTAAATATGAAAGACCTGAAAAATCAAGTGTAGCAGAACATGTCCTTAGTAATCAGCATGATTTAGATAAAAATGTTATTTTAGCTAAATGTATAAACTCAAAAAAGTTACTTAATAGTTATGAAAGTGTTTTTATAGTTAAATCAAATTGTAAATTAATGTTTGCAGATAAAGGACCTATTCCTTACTCACCATTATATACTTTACTTAAATAGCTTTCTTCAAATTACGATGTTTTAATCTAATTACTTTTAGTTTATTAATTGTTATTGCTGTAGTTTTTATTACATATGTATTATTATAATGTAATTTTTGACATAACCTATTTGGTTCCTGATGGCCGATCGTTATTTGTCGGTCGAGGGCGGAGAGGGGGCGGAGCTTACCTCACGCCTATATATAGCGACCGCGGAGAACGATTGGTATCATTCTAGTTTGTAACTCCTTGTGTGCTAGATTGTGTTTTGTAACAAGACCCTCTGATGATGATGACATGGTCATCGAAATGTACATAAGGGTTTAATCTTAAGTAACTTGTCTTATTTGTTATTTTTTATTATTTTTGTGGTATTGGGGTTCTTTTTAATATTTTTATTGTAATTAAACAAACTAGATAAACCAGCATAAAACCAGACCAAGTAACCAATATTAGTAAGGGCTAAATTTAAATTTATTCAAATATAATTATTTAGAGTATTGAAATTTCAGATATTAACAAATATTTGTAAATAGAGGAGGAGTAAATAGCCTCGATCTACAGGGACAAAAGATAGAACAAACAATATCCCCACAACAGGTTTTAAATTAATAATATCATGTGTAGTTATACGCGAAATAAAAATGTTTATTAAATCTTGCAACATAAGCCTAATAGCTACATAGGCTATCGGATGACTACAGAAAACTATAAAATGGAGTTAAGTAAATCTTATCATTTAAAAGAGAAGAATTTATTAGAATAAGTTTTGAAAATTAAATAAATACATCTTGTAAGTCCAGAAAACAGAAATCAAGAAAAATTAATGAAAATTGGATCGAGATTAAAAATAAACAAACTGGTTGCTAGGTCAATACTACTATAATTGGATGAACAGGAATCCGTATTTCATGGGGGAAAAGGGTTTTATAGTGTCCCTAAACCTAAGTTGTAACCAATCTGTCGAAACAGAGAGACGTCCTTTGTTTGTGCTCAAAGGATTATAGTAGATATAGATTATGTAAGCTCCTAATGTCCGAAAATGTGATTCGGAGGTGTTCAGATGTTTGAGCTTTATGCTTAAATATCAAGAGTCCTATCTCGACAATGAAGCAATGAATAAAGAACATTGAATATCTAAGAGACCAAACTTTGTAAACTTCTAGCAGAGGCCATAAAACATGTACTTATTAAAACAGTGAGTCAAAACTCTAAATTTTCAAACTCTGTTAACCCTTTTGAAATATGAATTCACTAAAATAAGAAAAACGTTTACCAAATGAAGTACCGAGATTAGATTGATTTCAAAAAAAGGATGCCGCCAGACGACAACTAGATATGTGCTCAATATTTTTAATAACAAAATGTTTCCTAAATTAGAACTTTATTTCAAACGGTATTAATTAAAGTTTAGTAAAAACCAACAGTATGAGAGAGATATATTCCCCTTAGCCTGATTAAGTATAAATTTTCAATGTTCATAATTGGATCTACATATAACCATTTGCTTCAATATAAATATAAAATTGATTATAAATATCAATATAGCCAATATAAATTAAAATATGACTTTATTGCACAGATAACGTATGAATAATCATGTTATTAGATATAGTTATTGAGAAATAATAATTGTGTTTTGATAAATATTGATTTTAAACGGAACTTTTAACGTTAAATATTGACTGATATTTGTACAGTAAACATACTTCATATAAATGATCATATATTTTGGTTTGTAACATATAAGTCTCATTTCGGTAATTGTGGGCTAAAGGGAATAATAATTGTGTTACGGATAAATATGTTTTGATGAGGATATTATCTTTAAAACAGAAATCCTAAGCTTCAATAAATATCTTGCTAATTGTGTAGAAAACGAAAATTAATTTTAATCGTTGTATATTTTGGCTTATGATAGAAAAATTTAATAATTGTATGTACTATGGACGAAGTGATAAATGCGAAATTGGTATGGAGCATCACTTAAATAATTATATTTTAAAATAAAACAGAAATATATTAAATATTCTTTTCATGTAATAAGTTATGACTTTTATTTGATATTTGTGGTTCTGAGTAGCCATAATAACTTTAATCAATGTTATTATAACAAGATGGATAATTTATTATATAAACTTAAAGATAAATTATTTTGATATTACAAAGTTATAATGAATCTAGTGTAATCGATCATTATAGGTTAGGTTTGTAAAGTGGCAATACGTCACCATACATTCTTGAAGTTAAGACCCTTTTTGCAAATAGGTTATGGAAGTAGAGGATAAATTAGCATTGTTAGTAGAAATTTTAGAGTGATTAGAGAAATAAAAGAATGTCTTGAAATGTAAATTAAATAAAACTTGTTGGGAGATAAAATATTTTAAAAATGTAAAAACAAATTTAATTGATAATAAGTTAGTATAAAAGAATACAACCTCGACTGTAATACAAATTATAAACTATTTTAATGATGGATATAAAATAAAAAAATATAATTTTCCCGTTAGCACTTAGTTTTCGTTTGTATAAAGTAATGTTTACTGGAGCCCAACTATTGTCTTTAAGTAAAAACAATCTCTCGGTGAATCCGTAACCACGATAAGAGTCTAACAGTCTTATAGGTGGCTAATTGGCTTTAATATAAATTGAGGAGTTGGCTCTACCGAGAAATCTATTCCTTGAGTTACAGGTTTCCGACCAGAGTCGGAAAGGCAAAATTTTATTAAGAAAAATAGAATCAAATCTTTTATTAACTTTAAAAATTTTAAAAGTAACTAAGCCGTAGCGGAAATGTGAAAGTGAAACATTTGTCAAGAAATTACTTCATTATTAATTGGTAAAGACGTGATAACTAGGTAAAAAATTTAAAGAACTGAAACTAAATCAATGTCGATATTAAGAACTTGAAACTATTAATAAATAGTTCTTAGTACTTAAAATGTCTGAATTATTATTTTCTTTCGATATTAGGTTTTATTAAAAGAAGAAAAAGGGTCAAGCTATTTATAGGAAAATATTGGAAATAATTTTAATTAAAGATATGAATAAATATGTTGAATGTGTTTTATTATAGAACGTGATTATTAGGATTTTATACTGCAAATAAGCCTATGAAATTTTAGGTATTGATTTTAGTATGCTTAAAATGATATATAGTAAATAGTTACAGATTCATTTGCAAAAATTTAACTTAGTAAACAAAAAAAATTTGAGTTTGTGTAAGCAAGCACAACAACAAGAAGGTTTAAGTTAAGCAGTAAATATATTCATATTAAGTAAATAAATTTGAAATAAAAAAAAAGTAAAATACAAACCTAATAAAAGTCAAACATTGTAAAAACATAAACTCAATGATAGGAGAGGAGATATAAATTTGTTCCTATTGAAGTTAAATTAATTAATATTCATGTTAGATTTTCAGTCAAAAATCAAATACTCATGTTTTATTATTTACAATAACTTAAAAAGGAAATCATTTTATTTAGCAACATTTATGAATAAAAGTGTATAAAATATTTCTTTTCGGTATTTCGTTTGAAGTTGAAAGAACCTATAGAAGTTTAGAAAAGCTTGAGAGGAATAGCATGGGAATTTTCCCATTTAAGTTAAAGACGTATGAGCATAAATGTTGTTTAGAATTTTAAATGATGTATATTTTGTCATGTTAAAATCTTTTCATTTGAAGCTACATGTTTACCATAATATACGTTTTACATTATAAATATGTATATTTTTCAGGGATAATTTTATTAAATAAATATACGTGTATTTTTCATTGTATATATGTATATATAATATTCATTATAATATGTCAAGGGGTTTAATTATAAACCATAGAGGCTATTATTTTTAATGATTTGTTAAAAATGTGAAAAATAAGTTTCCTTTAAAATAGATAACAAAGGACTTTAAATTATTAGTTTAGAAGTGTTTATTGAATTATATTCATAAAATATAATGTAATTTTGATTTAAAGGTTTTTTTTTAATTTCAAAAAAAGAATTTAATACTGTGCTAAAATCAAATTTATAAAATAAACTAAAACTTTGTTTTAACTAACTTGCAACTAGAGTGCAATTTTTCTTTCATAAATCAACTTTCTTAGATAATCCTAGACCACTAGATAAACTGGGATGCCTTAAAAAATCAATTCCCCGAGAAAATGCAACTCAATGGGTTATATCTCAGCCAGTTGGAGTTTTTATTTTAAAAAGTCCACACACACACACTTATATATGTATATATATATATATATATATATATATATATATATATATATATGTGTGTGTTCTTAAGTAAATTCTATTCAGGGATATTTTAAAGAATTTGCAATACCTGTTTCTGTGCTTCAGTTGGAATATGTATGAGTCTCACTGCCTTCATGTCTAGCAAAATATCCCAAGACTAGACACAAAAATTTGATCAAAGAAATATATAAATTAAAAATGACATAGTGTAAAATACTAAATATTTGAAATTACTCATTGTAAATAGGCTAGGAATATACAGGTTATGGTTAAATTAGGAATGTGAATAGTGATTTCATTTATTAATGCATTATAAGTTGTTATAAATTCCAAAATAATACAAAATGACTGTTTGTGATGTGAATAATCTGCTAAGGTACATTTATATCAACACACACGTTGTATTGATATAATTACACATTAAACTTCTTAATTACATTGGGAGAACACAAACAATAATATATATATATATATATATATATATATATATATATTTAAATAATTGATTGAATTGGTTATGTATAATTTTATGATATTAGGACTTGATATAATTTAAATAAAGTTGCTGTTGATATAAATAAGTTAATTAAATTCTTATTTAAATTATATATAACTATTTTATTTTATATAAATAATTATCGAGCTAAATCTGACTACCAGCTAAATGTTACATGCAACATTTCTCCAAAATACCTGAAATACGTTATTCCACTCCTTGGTTCCACCTTACAACACTCGTAAGTAGTTTTAATTTACCTGTCAATTATTAATGTAATTAAATAATGAATCTATTTAAATGCAATTAAATTTTTTTCCATGTTGCTCAGCTAGGCCCGATTTAACCTCCTACGTTGATATTGTTCAATGACCATAAATGATTAGGAACTTCAAAATATGTGTCTCTCGAATAATAATTTTAATTACATTTAGCTTTTAATTATCACGCAATAGACTTAATGCTCCACTAGCAAAACCAAATTATCATTGGGTAAGCAAAATATCTTATATTTTCCTAAAGTATTTATTATTATTATTTATAAAATTAAATTAGTCTTACTCCAACCAATTATTGTGGCTGAGTATTACATTCGTTTCTTCAAACTTTGTTAATATTTTGTATTAGAGTTGTTTAATGAATTTAAGTAAACATAATTACAAATCGTGTATATTTTTGTTTATATAATTTCAACTAGGCCCCTAATTTGTAACAATAAGCTATACATTTACTGTATCAACATAATACTTACATTTTTTTCTAGGTTATCACTGGCTGTGCAGGTAATATGGGTTAGATAATAATTAATAAATAAAGCCATGGATAGAGCTTGTAAAAAAATAAAAATATCTGTAATATATGCATTTTTAAAAATGTAAATTAGTTTCAGGCATAAATACAAAAATGTAATGAAAACACGAACAGAGAAACAGGAAAACAGTTGAACAAATGTTGAAACGACGAGCAAATGCTGTAATCGTATGTCTTCCAGATTTTGGTAATTTCCCGACTTTATAATGTTTTGAAAACAGGCAGAACAAAGTTTAAATCTGTAGCACAATTCATTGCAGTAAAAAGAGTACATTATTACGTCTTGAACAATTGAAAAATCTACAAATGTAAAGGTTGTTATTAGGTATATATTATGTATGCCTAATATGTAAAGTGAAATGAAACTGAATGTATTGATGATTGCACAGTTAAATAGGAGCAAAGCACCTCTCTTCCGTTGGTTGATGTGTTTTATTGATTCAAATCCCTTAAAACGTTCATCAAGTTCGTCAATACGGAGAAAGAATCTGTGTAAATGTTTATTTGTTATCAAACAAACTACAGTGTATAGAAATAAACCAGAAGCTATCAGAATATGATCGTAAAAATTTTTAGGAAACACTTGAAACAATTGAAATATTGCATAGCTTTGAAAACTGGCTGAAATAACGGTTTTTATGCTAAATACGTTCAGTTTTAGCTCCTTGCAATAATCATTGTTAAATACATTACTAAAAGTAAAATACGATAGGAAACTGTAAATGATCGCCAGGGGTCGTATATTAATATACATTGAGTCTGGATTTTGTGAACTTTTCAAAAAGTTGTCAAGTTTCGTACTGAAATGGAACATGTTGTGAAAGTTTAGTATAAATATGCTATGGTTTAAGTTAAAATGCTATGGGTAAAAACTAAGGTGAGCCTACAAACACTTTACTAACGTCTTCAAGCAAGAGAATGAAAGAAACTAAATTCACAAAACACAAGTATTCTCTTTTCATAACATGACATATTAATCAAATATAACTCATTAGTAAAATGACCTGTCACAATAGACAACTCGTTTATTGACATACCCTAAACCTTCAACATATTTTCAACCCCAAATTCTTATATCTATTAATTATCTAATAGTAGGTCCTATTGATCCGTAATAGCGAGTCGTTAAATATTTAAAATGGGTTACTTGTGTAAGCATAATTTTTTTAATTGAAACATATAAAATCTTTTTTTCTTCGACTATTTACAAAAGTGACATAATTGAATGTCCTAAAATATTACAAATAATTTCTACCGATAAGTTTTATACTCATTAGCTCTTAACAATAGTTATGTCAGGAAGTTTTGTACTTTTCCATCTAATAAAATATAAATAATTATTTATTTACAACTTGGTTCGAAAAACGTAGAATTATTTTAAAAAATATTGATTTAGTTACATAAGCATATATATATTTAGCTAAGCGCACGTGCGCTCACACACAAACACGCACACTTAATTTAAAATATTCCATTATGTTTTAGCCTACTACATCTACACAGAAACACAACAATCAGTAATTTGAAACATATTTTAAAATTATTTTAACTCGCATTTAATGAAATAAACGTTCAAGTTAAAAACTATTTGTACTTTAAAACATGTGTATATGATACAGTAAAAATTATTTATGTAATTCTTTTAAGCCTAAATAGTGTTGCTGAAAACACACACAAATAGGGTAACGGAAAGAAACTGAAAGTTTTTATAAATTACATAAATACCTGAAATAATATATATTTATCAATAATATTAGGTCACGTATATTTAAAAGAATAAAAGATAGACAAGTTTAAACAGAATGGCTACTTTCTGAGAGCTGTAAATAGTGTTAACAGAGGGACATATGCCCAGAAACTGATGTGTAAATAAGTTTATATTTTCAGAACGCATTATAGGCTGTATTAATAAAGTTTCATAAAGCTATATTTTAACCATCTACAATTGTTGAGGCCTTTTAGAACTTCTTTGGGTTCAGGGAATGGCTTAAATAGTTGTATACAACTTTACCCATTTGGTAACATTATTTTTGTGGTTTTAAAGTTATTAGTAGATTTTACAAATATTTTATTTGAAAGATAAGTAATTTATGTAGCATATGATTATAATAATGGAATGAAAATCCTTTCTTATAAATTGGGAAATGCTAATTACATACTACTTATACATAATACTATATGTATTATTCACATTAAATAAAAAATTTTAATGTGTTTAATATATATATATATATATATATATATATATATATATATAGAGAGAGAGAGAGAGAGAGAGAGAGAGAGAGAGAGAGAGACAGAGAAATAAATAGATAGAGAGATGTATGTATGTATATATATTTATATATATATATATATATATATATATATATATATATATATACATATATATATATATATATATATATATATATATATACATATATATATATTTATATAAAATACGTTTTCTTGTTTAATAATTTAAAACAACATAGGTTATTCAAATACAAGAATATTTATTAATTTATATTCAAAGCTTTTCGTTGGTAAACAGTACCAACATTGTAATTTTCATTCCTGATGATGTTGGTACTGTTTACCAACGAAAAGCTTTGAATATAAATTAATAAATATTCTTGTATTTGAATAGCCTATGTTGTTTTAATATATATATATATATTGGAAAATATTATTTGATAATATACTTTGAGCAAACTATCATAGAGGTATAAAAACTGAATACAGCCTGTTTGATTACTATCATGAATATTTAACGTCAATTGGTTAATTTCGGGAATCCCAAGTTTCCTACTAAACTTGTATTTAACCTAAATATTCCGTGATGTTTAAAACTGTTCACTTATTCGTATACCTATTATATAATAAAAGAATATACATATTTTTCTAACACAACATATGCTCGATGGGTTAGAGCCATGTGTTTTGATGTGATAACCTCTAGAGTATCTATCCAACTAGGAAAATTACTTTAAAATAATAATTTAGAAAGTCTGCGTGTTCCATCAACTATTTTCTCCTTAAAAATGTGTAAGAGGCGCTTTCCGTTTAAAGGTGTTTTTACATACAAAATCACCACCCTTTTATTCTTCTACTCAACTGTATTTTCAGAGCCCTAATTATTATGACCAATTCATTATAAGGTTTCATGTATGGCTTGATAACCCTCTGCAGTGACAGCTTAGTGAACGTTCTTTTCTGATTTT
The DNA here is from genome assembly GCA_036971475.1 of Prosapia bicincta. NCBI lineage: Eukaryota > Metazoa > Arthropoda > Insecta > Hemiptera > Cercopidae > Prosapia > Prosapia bicincta. The sequence goes on from JBAIZL010000002.1 coordinate 314,031,486, forward strand.
TTGGAAGAGGGGATGACTGAAACAAAGCATATTTACACTTCTGTAACTTGTCATGTTTCAGGTTATAAAGTTTTGATTTGTATGCCCCTTTTAAAATTTGGAAACCATAATATCTGATCGGGTTTAAAATTACCGATAACTCAGTTGTTCCTAATATATTTTGTTAAATGTAAAGGACAAAGCAGGTAATACAAAGAGCTATTTTTATCATTAGGGCGAGGAAAACTAGCGGTAAATTTTCCTGGGTACAAACCAGCTTACGTTTACTATTTATTAAGCTGTTATCACTAGCAGTGCAAAATATTCTATTATCGATTTCATTTAAATGCATAGTATTGTTTAGGGGTTTGTGTAATCAATCATAGCTATGACTTTATACTCGTCAAATACGAAGTATTTGTTTAACATTGGATTCACAAATGTTACTATAAGCACTTAGCCAACTGAAGCGAATAATTTACAATTCCTACGAAATTACTGACTTTGCAATAGAGATACAGCTAAATTTGTATCGCATACATTACACGGATTATAACTAAAAAATACTTCTTGAATATGTAAAAAATGTTGTACAGTTAAAAACATTTGGTAATACTAGGACATTTAAAATCCAATACATATTATAGGACATTTAAATCCAATACATATTATAGGACATTTAAATCCAATACATATTATAGGACATTTAAATCCAATACATATTATTTGACATTTAAATCCAATACATATTATAGGACATTTAAATCCAATACATATTACAATATTTAAATAGATTTCCCAACTTCATATTTTGAAAACAAATGTTTCTTCGCCAAACTAATCGTAACATACGTCAGAAACACTATAAAAAACTAACGATCGGTCTGCCTAATTTTGAGAAATATTTCAATATTTAATAGTTTGAATAGACATAAAGAACCAAAAATTTAGATAAAGAGATATATAATTTCATTTTCTTCAATTTAAATTAGATAATATTATTTCAAAAAAAATTAAAATGTATTTCATAGAAACATTATAAGTAAGTGTTTTAAAAAACTTGTCTCCTATACTTTATAATGTTTAATAATCTTTATTATCTTTAAAAAATATTTTATTCGTGGAAAACCTGCATTTATGCGCAATGATTTAACTTATTACATTATAGGAATGTAAAATTAAAGTACATCTCATATTAATCATCATTTGATTGTTGGGAGCTTCTGTCAGATATTGTAGACATTAGGCGAGATGGGTTTTGCCTCAGACGATGATTACAGTTGTTTCAATTTAACGTGACGAGACAATATCCCTTAACACAAAAACGAAAACCAATATTAACCGAAGTTGGCAGCACTGTGATTGCTTTACTGGGGTTATTTCAGGTTCCCTTATCACTGTATGGAATCAGTGTAGCCAGTTGTTTTTGTCAGTTCCTGCAACGAAGAAGAATTATTTATTATTGTTACACACTGTACTCGAATATCACCATAAAATATTTATCAAATATATTTCACTTTCTCTATTATTGCAATATTTTATTATTTATTAACAAACAATAAGTTTGTTATAAGTCAGGTATGTTTATCATTGAAGAGTTTTATTATATATATATATATATATATATATATATATATATATATATATTAAATATGGTGATATGTTTTCTTGTAATATAGTTAATAAATTAAAAATATTTCAAAAACAAGAATACTTTTAATGGATATATTTATTCAAAGCTTTTCGCCGATAAAATAGTATCTGAATTTTGTATAAGTATTTTATTAGATAATTATTTTCCTGAAGATGCTGATACTATTTTATCGGCGAAAAGCTTTGAATAAATATATTCATTAAAAGTATTCTTGTTTTTGAAATATGTTTAATTTATTATTATATATATGTGTGTGTGTGTGTGTAATTTCCATTCCTGATGATGTTGGTACTGTTTACCAAAGAAAAGCTTTGGATATAAATTAATAAATATTCTTGTATTTGAATAACCTATGTTGTTTTAAATTATTAAACAAGAAAACGTATTATATATATATATATATATATATATATATATATATATATATATATATATATAAATCCATTTTAAAAACAATACTGTACTTCCTAAAGAAGTCTTAAGCTAGGTACATTGTTAGCATTATCAACGACTGGGACTCGTTTACACATCATTCTTGAAGCAATAATATCTATTGTAGAAGGTTTACAAAACATCTTTAGTCAAAACTCAAGTATTTGATAAAACGAGGATTTTAGCTGGTGAAAGGTTTAGGATATCTTAAGTATGTACGTCTCGTATGTAAAGTGTTTATTAAAACGAACAAGTAAATATATTTTATTCTAATTAATGCTTCGTGTCCACGTTGTAGTTGTGATGTACGAGGTCAAGGTTTTATGTATATAGAAATTTGCAAACGTACACAAAGAGATGAAGGAACGTCTGTTTTATGTTTGTAATAACCGGAGCTTGGAGATCTTTGGAACTATAAAAGCTTATCGCAATTCAATTTGGCTTCATGAGCCGAAACACATTTTTATCCACAAAACATATTACACGCAATAACTGAAATGTAATATTTGGGATCCGTTTACCATGTTCAATTGCGGAAACATTCGCTATTCTGTATTATTGCTGACGGTTGAAGAATTTTAATTACATTTAAATCGCAACTGCAGTAGATTTTGTACGTATTTTTGTATGTGTTTTTGGCTCCGGTTTAACATTAAATGTATTTATACTTCACATGTAGGACAGACATTTAGGTATGTTATAAGTTGCATTAGAATAAAAACCCATGTGGACTATCTATGTTTTACATGAAGGTAATGCGGTTCATTTATAATGTATTTTTAAGTCAAAAGGTTATTAATCACTTAAACAATCGTTTATGACTATCCGAACTTGGAATTTAGTAAATTTGTTAAAACTTACTGAGACAGAACGTTTTCGATCCCCATGTGCCGATCTTCATCGGTGTCTTCTGCTTGGAGATGTTGAGTCAAGCGGTGACAGTTTTAAAGGTAGGTTTTCGATAGTATCAAAGAGTATGTGTGATTTGTATTGTGTTTGTTCGTTTAATATGTTTGTACTTTGTGTTTTTGTGTGTCTGTAAATTTCATATTCTTCTAGTGTGTTGAGATGTGGTCCTTTTTTCTTGATGTGTAGAAATTCTAGGTTATGGTAAATGTCTGTGTATTTGTGTCCTGTATCTTTTATGTGGTTGTAAAATATTGAGTTGGTGTTCTGTTTGTGTTTTTCGACTCTTTGTTTAAAGCTGCGAACTGTTTGTCCAGTGTACAATTTGTTACATTTGTCACAGTTCTGTTTGTATACGCCTGGTGCTTGTAGTCTATCCTTGTTGTTGGTGTTGTGTTGTATTTTGTATTGTAACTTGTTATTGGTTTTGTATTATATTTTGTATCTTATTTTTTGAAATTTTGAATGTTGTTTGTTTATGAATGATAATGTGATGTATCTGTTTTCCCTGTCTGTAGTGTTAGGTTTAGTGTTTTTTTTTTTTGTATTTTGTACCATAGTTTGTCTATTATTGTGGTATTACATCCATTTGTGTATGGTAAATATTTAATTGTGTCTAGTTCTTTGTTAATATTTTCTGTGGTCATTGGGACTAATTTAAATCTGAAGGCAGCGTGTTTGTGTTGGATAGGGTGGTTTGAGGTGTTGTGGATAAGTGTGTCTGTCGTTATGGGTTTCCTGTAAATATTGAAACTGTGTTTTTGTGCATGGCTTTTTGTTATGGTTAGGTCGAGGAACGTTACCGAAATCATAAACATCCTCCAAATCATCTCCGAACAAAACTATTTCACCCACAACTCAAACTTCTATTCACAACCAGATGGCCTACCCATGGGAAGTCCTATTAGTAGACCTAGTGTCCTAAGAGAAATCTTTCTACAACACATAAAAAACACCAAAATACTCACAAACAATACACACGCTGTAACGGGAAAAATTGGTCACGTAAAAATTAAACAAAAAATTGAAAAAGTATCAATTTTTATAAAATAATTTTAATTAAATTTGCTAAGCCATTAAGGTCAATTGTTAGTTGGATAAGTTTAAAATGAATTGTAATGTACACAAATCATCACATCGCGAGTGCTTTGTGTGCTACGACAAAAATCAAGTTGCTACAGATTTTAAAATAATCAGTTAAAGACAAGAAATACGCTGAAAATCAAAACTGTACAGGAAAATAAAGTAGTGGGGGAAGGCAACGATTGCTTTCGTTGGGCGTTAAGCCCACTCTCGCATGTAGGCCACAGACCGGAAAGGTCGCAGTTTTTATTAAACTTAAAAAACATCATAATGGAACTCATCATAGTGGAAGTTTTTCAATCGAGGCCGCGTAGTGCGGAAAATTGTTGTAGTATGTCTTAAGCTAATGTCTAGTTAAAGCTAGCCATCGAATATGCAGAATCCCGGTTATATTTCGATTGTCAAGAAGATGGCTTCGCCGAATTCGCCTGTTCCCGCAGCCTGGACGAACATGTTTTCAGACGAGAAGAACCACCAGTCTGGAAGCAAGGAAATCATCACCTAGAACCTAAAGGATGGATCCAGGAAAGTTTGAGTTGGGCAAGTCATGATTTCTATACAATTTTAAATATTTAAGTAAAATTTATTTTTGAAAATTTCTAAAGTTTTAAAAGAATGCTCAAATGTTAAAAAAGATAAATAATGGCTTTATTTCCTTGACAAATAAATTAAAATATGAAATTTAATAAAGTATTCAATTTATTAAATTTTATGTGAAAATGTTAAATGATAGATAAATTTGGAAGTGATAACTGTTTTAATGTTTGAAAAGATATATCTAGTAAAGCACTAGCACAAAGATGAGTAGAACTTGTCATATATTTATAAATTAATTGAATCAGTAATATTTATGACAATGCAGTAAAATTGTTACAACCAGTACGCCAATAAACTGAGATAAAATATTATGAATGTTAACTTGTATAAGATCTGAATAATTTCGGACCCAGAAATTAGTAACATAAAATCATTTATAAATTGTTTGTATTTCATAAAGGATTAATTAAATCAGGAATCAGTTTATTAGAATTTTAAGGTAAATGTATATGTTCAAAAACTGGTAAATATATTTATGCCTTTGATAAATAGTTTTAGTAACAATTGTATTCTCAAATACTTTCATATATAAATTGATAAAATGTCATATAACTGCTGGCACAAAATCAGCCCTAAATTAAATTTGTGTATAGAATTGATATAGGCTCATTCAACCTCCCTGCGATAAATGTAAATGTATTTTATGTATTAAGGGGAATTTAATTTATGTTATGGTATATATAAGAATTGAAGAAATTATTAAGTTAAAGGAATATACTCGTTTTGTTCAATCTATCCATTTCAATTTTATTAAATTCATATTTCAAACAATTGATAGAGTAAAATTTATTAAATCAATCCTGTGTGCTGAATAATAAAATTAATGTTTTCCCAGCTAGTAAATTATCAAATTAAATCAATGAAAGCTTTTAAAGTAGTATCAGCAAGCCTATTAGAGTCATTTATTTTACTAAAGTATAAATAATAAAGGATCACAGTGCACCTAAAAATAATCGAGTACCCCCCCCAAAGAAATAAATTAAATAACAGAATCAATTTTGAGCTAGCCACAACACTAGTTGGTTTTATTTTAAAGTCCAGGAGTTGATACTCAGTGGCAGATTTTACCATATAATTCACAGGACCTCCTTAAGGAGGATATGGTAAGATTTTATCTTGCACGGATCTCACGAGAGCAGGAGCATGGAGGAAAAAGGTCTACAAAGCATGTTAAGGTATTTTTATTTTGTGATATTTTTCTATGTGTTTTCAGCTAACCCATATTAACACCATATGACAGATCACTGACCTTACCATGACTTTTAATAATTTTAATAGACAAGATCCCCAGGGTGTATTTTTAAATGGGATTTAGTTACATGCTCTTGCAGTTACGAGTTAGGCAAATGTCGACAGGTTTAAGACAGGTCGAGTTTGTTTGGCGGTGAGCGAGCTGGGTGAAGGTCCGTTGCAACGCACGCACAATTATTTACTGGCACAGATACGTCGATGATATCATAACACTATACTGAGGCAACTCCCGTCAATGCGAAAAACCTCTCACCTACACTAAAAAATACACCCAAAACTACACTTCACTTCAGAAATTGAAACCAACCGATCCCTAAACTTCCTTGTTTACCGGTGACTCAGGTATAACAAACGCCTTTGTTTTCCAAACTCTATATACAATTATTTCACCTCTTTAACTATGTTTTTTGTATTCATTTTTTATAAATATATTTTTATAAGGGAAAATTTATCTTTTTTTATAATTATTGAGTAATAAAGAATTTATTTTTTGTCTATTCATTAGCTATACGTTGTAATTACAAATGAATTTTTTGAACTATCATTTTGTAACTACAAAATGAATAATTTATTTAACTCTCTGTTGGCTTTTAAGCTCTTTAACTATCTTTTAATTTAAGGGCTGACATAAGTTAATTTTAAACAACTTGCTTTGCATTGAAATATATCATTACATATAATTACAATTATAAAGTCACACACTAGCATTTGTTTAATATTTGTTATAAAATGGTTATTTATATACGTTTATTATATCACAGAGCAAGAATTATATCACAAGAGATTTCATTGTTCCTCAAACTTTTTATTCTCTGTTTTGAGATTATTAACTTGTTATCGTTTTTAGTAGTTTAACAATTGTCTTAAATTTATTTTGTTTCTTTTTATAATTTATTGGTTATTTATGAGGCAATCGAAAGACAGACAATATCATACACAATAGAAATTATAGCGCCAGTTATAATATCAACACTAACATTTACCTGATTAGTTTACATTTTTAACGAAAGTCATTTATTTAATCACGTTCATTTACTCATTGTGAAATAAGATATGGCTTAGGAGATTTGTCGGTACTACTGTTGTCTATTTACCTAAACAGCGATAATTTACAAACAGCTGATCGCTTACATGAGTCAATTGCTACCGTTATTACATGACATTTTAAAAAATAAAACACCTTCAAAATGAAATTTTGTAATATTATTTTCTGGCACCAATCAAATTTTGTGCCTGTATCTATTGTAATTTAGAGTGTGCGTTGATTATGAATCAGTCAGTCAGGACATCTTTAACAAATATGGATTAGCTATTTTTCTCTGCTCCAAATTATGGGTTATTAACTTTTGAAACGTGTCAATCAGCTCTAGACTACCTGTATAATATAAACTAAAGTTTAATCTTTATTTATTAGAACGTAATTTATTATAGCCTTACCCAAATTATTTTTAAATTGTTCTATTTATTTCCAATTGTCACTAAATATTTACTTGTGTAACATTGGTTTAATTATGTTTTAATATATTAGTTTATATTTACTGAATTTTTGAGAGGACACGAAACAAGTTGTATACCCCATTAAAACTGTAAAACTATCTATTTTTGAAATATTGAAAGATTGAGATATCCATTGTTGGAACGGTAATAAAATATAAATATTTTTCTAAATGTTAACAGTAAAGAGTTGGAAATAGAGGTTTTACATACAAGTATTTGTTTCTCTAAACAAATGATGACAAAAGTAGACATTTGAAAAAAATATTTATTTTCCTGACATATTTATTCGTACCAGGCGTATACACGTTTATTCACAAGGGATTGACAATTTGCCAACTCCATGTAAACTGAACGGACCTTGTTCTGTATTTGGACAGAAACCAATATGGGATTTCTGTAGTGTTATGTATAACATTTACAATGAACACTGCAAAAGTTATAATAACTCCCCCAATTACATCTAAATTATTATTTTAAAAATATAATATGTAAATATTTTTACACCCACATAGGCGCGCGCGCGCACACACACACACACACACACACACACACACACAAACACACATTTATTTTACCGCACTATTATTTCTCCAACTCAACAGTAATTTAAAAAAATATCGTAATGTAATAGATGATGTATTTTAAAAGGACATGGATTCTAATTTAAATGTGTTTAAAAATGATGATAACCATTTACTCTACAACTCGGAATTACAGACACCTGCAGCATGTGCTTAAGCAAATATTTTGTCTTACATTCTACCAATCCATCACAAGTTGTTATCATCTAAGTTATTACACAATTACGGTTTGTCAATTACTTTTCTTGAGTGCAAAATTTAAAAGTCTATAGAAGTAAACAAAAATATCAAAAATTTTAAAATTAAATATAAAATTTAAAAAATACCTTTAACGTTTGCTAGTATTTGACAACAGTATCATATATATATATATATATATATATATATATATATATATATATATATATATATATATATATATATATATATTATAACTTAACTTTTGTTATAATTAAATTTATATTTAAATGTTATTTATTTACCTTACCTATTAATGTCATAACTTCAGGCTTATAAAGAATTAACAATCTTATCAATGTTTAAACATCACTCGCATGTATTCTCTTCATTTAACTCTACACATTATTCCAAATGTATATTAATATTTTGCAGTGACAGGATTGATATCTTTACTAATATTACAATGATAAATGGTGGACTTTTGAGGCTTTAGATTTCTAATAAATAACATAACAAAAAAACAGTATTAAAACCTTATTCTTGCTCTCGGGGTCGCTATTACGGGAACTTTGCTTTTTAAATTAGAAATGGTGAAACTAGAAAAATGTTTATAAATTTTGATGAAATTAAAATGGTTCTGAAGTTTACTACAATTTAGATGTCTGTTGGCTACTCTTATATTCAAATAATACTTATTGTTCTGAAGAGTCCCTGGAATTATGGCCTTGGTTATTACCTTCTGTACTTACACTTGACACACAAAAAACTTACTTTCTTAATATTTTCAAAAAAAAAACTCTTACGTCGCACTTTTTAAAATATACTTACCAAAAAAACTCTTTACTTAATTTAACAAAATTCTCCCTTTACAACACTTCCATCCTTGTCCCCACCAACCGGTCTTCCTCTCTTTCCGAGTTCCCTTCCCAAAAACTCTCTCTGTCTCCCGATCATTTAGTTTTTATTGAATTCCCTAATTTCTCCCACTACCAATGTTCTTTATAAGTTCCCACAGTTCGTCTATTCTAACCGTACACGGTTAATTTTCCCATGGCTATATTGGCCACTGGATTTCCCGTCTTAACAAGTTTTGTACCCTCTATTGTCAATTTGCCGGCACACACCTTATAGCTTTCCTGAAAAAGGATAATGGATGGTACTTGCTTTGTCCGCACTAGAAAAACTAATTGTGTCTTTCCTTGCTTAATTCTACAGATGATTATTTTAGCAACTAACTGAAATTTTTCTAAAGCCTCATACTTTATGCTATAATATATATTGTAACGATTCGCCCTTGTACCTAGGAATTTATTTTTTTAATTTAGTATGTTATTTTGCTTATTCCAACCATTAACATTTACTTACCAGGGATTCTAGTCCTACGTCACAGCTCAGGCAGAAACTGTCTGTCTGCGACGCCCTTCCAAATCTTGAAGATAGAACTAGGTTACGTAATTATTGAATGTTTAAAAGACAATAAAAATGTATTTTTAATGTGAAATGTCAGAACTTATACAAAATTACAAATCATTTTGTTAAAAAATCACCTATCAAATTACTGCCAAGTAATTTATTATTACAAGTTAAATAACATTGAAAATACCGTTAGGTGGTAAGTTAAGTATTAGAGGTTTTTATTATAACATAACCATTCCTTCTTTTACTTTATTAGTACATAATTTCAATTATATACTTTTCATTAAGTTTGCTTTTAACATAATTATCTTTTATCTTATTTTATATTTAGCTTCAGCGGTTCATTTTTTAAAATTTTAGAGTTAAATTTGCTACACTTGTTAATTAATCTAATTAACAATTTATTACTTTTTTCAATTATCTATTTGAAAGGAAAACATTACATATATGCTAGCATTCTGTTATGTGAACAAATTCGACCCTATAGACCGACCTTGTTCACATATTCAGGTAGTGCCCCTACTTGCCGGCCTTGTGCGTAGCATTTGTTTTAATTTATACGTTTTTTTTTCAGAACAATATTTGAAAAGATTTTGGGCTAGCCTCAATATTTTCCCTTGAGACGGGTTTGGACGTCTCAGTGTGTGTGTGTGTGTGTGTGTGTGTGTGTGTGTTGTAATGGGTTTAAATCGTATTAAAGGTAGCAATTGACTTTTTTATTTATAAATGCATATTGTTAACCTTTATTAACCGCTATTGATTTAAATACCATGCCATATGCAAATATATAGTAACTAAAATGTGTAAAAAAACCATTCTATAGATGGGATTTTTTTGTTAATTTGAAAGAGTTTTTCACGTAGTCCAGAAAAAGCGAAAGAAAGTTAAATTTAGGTGGGAAGACCATTGACATTGGAAGACGAGCAGCAAAAAATTATTAATAAAATCAAGAATAGGAAAATTTCAGAAAACTCATTATTAAAAGCTTATATCGTATTTAACTTTTTTACTACAAACGCGTCACTATAGAAATCCGTCGCTAAAAGTAAAGTTAATCCTTAAAAATAACTACATAACAAAAACGTATATAATTTTCTAAATATATATATATATATATATATATATATATATATATATATATATATATATTATGTGATATTTTGATCATTTTGAAGTGTCATTGAAGTTAAAATATTCTAAAATTTAAGAACTATAAACAAATTTATTTTTAATATATAAGTACTATAAAGTCTGCATTTACTTTCAAATGCAATGTAGTAGGCCCTACTATAACAATGCGTTGTCCTTTAATTTTCCATTGTTTAAATAGTAATAACATAGAATAAAAATATCCTAAAATGAAAAAATCTTTAAAAATTTCTTCTTTCTGAAATACACTTCGTTCATATTACATCCAGGTTAAATTGAATTGTAAATCATATTAAACGATATCAACTCCTTTCTTTTGCTTTATGAGGAGGAATTTCTTTCGATCACAAATATAATTATTTTTAGCTTCACTTAATACGAGATGAAAGAAGGATAAAATTGTATAAAAGTAAATCTTTTTTCCATATTCTTAAAAATAAACTATCGATATATAATTTAAATATTTTATAAAATCTCTTTAAGTAATGCTTAAAAGTAATAGGCTATATTGTTATTAAATTTAGCTCTAGGATGAAATTTATTTTTATTATTTATCCTTTAAAAGTGTTATGCTACTAGAAAGTATTTTGAAAACAGTCTGTTTCTCATAAAATATTTAGATGCGAATGTGGCGTTTTTTAAACCGAATATGTAACAGAAACACACTGTTTGGAGAAAATTTCTAAATGCAGCTGCTACCTTGATTAAAGTTTCCATAAAAATAAACTCGGCCTATAAACTAAAGTTCATTACTTTTATTACAGCTTTATTTGTTGCAGTTTGTAGATTTTTCAGTAGAAACGTTTCAACAACGAAAACAGATTTAAATACGAGCCCATTAAAGCAACTTCATTTGGTCATTTTAAATTTTGTTCTATTTGTGAAAATAATTTGAAAAAAGGATATTTTTCCCTTTCTATGGTAACCTTTCTATGGGGTTATCTATTCTGAATTATTTATTTGTTTTATAAGTATATGTTTGAAATTAATTATAGATTAGGTTTTAAGAACCTATACCAAATTAATCCAGAATTGTGTTATGCCATGATAATTCAACATAATTATAGGAGTATGGAAATAATTAAAAAATAATTCTTTTGAGTATAGAAAAATTATATAAACGCTAATTTTTGTAATCAGGATTGTACTTTGTTAAGTGTCGTAAGTTTATGTCAATCCTAGAATTGTTATATTTATCGTTTCAACGGGGTTTGGAATACCTCGATCAATCAGATATTTCAGTGTACAAAGTAAGGTGTAAATAATATTCCTCGAAACCACGACGCAAGATTAGAAGTAATCGATCACAACCTCAATAAAATCGTGCCTTAATTTCTTATGGCACATATATTATATTACCTATTATAATAAAACTAGGTTGATATACCATCAACTGTTACAATTCCTATTCGTTTACTAGTCTATCTAGCAGTGTTATTGCTACGTATTTAAAATATGTATTATAGACTCATTTCTTTTATTTTAAACTCGCCGCCAAAGTCAGGCAAAGCTCACCTGTGATAAGATTTTTTCTGCAGTTTGAACGGCAGACCAAGTTAGACCTTCCCGGAGTGTAGTTCGATACACCACTACGTTCTATTATATTTTTTTATACTTATTCAATCTCCGTAATAGTGTGAGTTAATGCAACTATTTATTTAATTTTAAACTGAATGTGACCAGTGCGTGGAATAGGAACAAGTTTTCTGGCCAGAAATCGCTTATTTAATTCGCGAGTGCGATAAATGTGTGTATTCCATGGTGCACGTAAGTACAGAATATTAATATAGGCCTATATAATTATAATAATTATTGGTCCTCCGATAGTGTTATTACCAAACAGTTATCTTGTCGCTAAAATTAATTTTTTAACTTATAGAAAGTTTTAAATTGTTTTTGGATCCACAGTATAGATTTTTTAGTCAATAAATGTTTAATTATTTTGGCTTATGATATTTTAAATAAATATAATGAAAAACAATTTCATCGGATTTGTATAATTATAATTATAAATGTATATTACTTTATTAAATAGCTTGTGGAAGGTCTTGGTTACTCTAAGAATTATAGTCCTAAACGACTACTTAATATATCATTCCTCTAGTGATCTATTGATAAAATATGTTTTCTGGTTTTTCATAAAACCGATTGAGTTGTCTTTATGGGAATATATTGAATCACCAGTTTCTACACATTATTATATAATTTGAAGTTCCTTAAGAGATACGGCTAATTAACCCGTCTCTTCGTCATTAATATATCGCATTACAGGGGGTATTTAATTTGTAAGACAAATTTTATAAATCGTTTAAGAGATGAATTTGTTTTTCCCATAAAATACATACTTCAGAATGTAAGATGATTACTCGATAGTTCAATTATGATTAATATAAATAAAGAAACACTTATCTATTATAATTTATGACCATTTGTTTAAAATTGATACAAAGAATATCCTACATCAACGAGTATGACACTTATTGTGTACTAATGAGAACGGTAGAAATCACTTCAGTATTCAAGTTAAAAATGTTATACTAAAAAAATTAACACTCTTCAATTATTTTAAAAACTTCACATCTGAAAACTTAAAATTTGTTCAATATTGAAACAATTTCAAATTAAACATACCCTTTACAATTTTTAGCTAATTAGAGCTTAGCCAGTGAGAACGAAAAATCTCACCAAAGATTAGTTTTTAATAAACAAACAAACAACAACAAAATTAGATTCGCGGTGACGCGGAAAAAATTAACGTGAGCAAGGCAGACCAAGAAAGAAGAAGTTTCATGCCACAAAATCTGGGCAGCCCAAACTGTGGAATCTCAAAGGATCCAGGAGACGGCACGAATTAAAAGGTAGTTGCTTTGATCTTGTTCAAATCTATATTTTCCTAAATTCGCTTACATTTGAAGAAAATAAAAATTCAAGTAATTCTTGTTAATTTAAATATATAATGAATAAACTATGTTATAAAAGTAATGACTTTATTTATGTTAGAGGTAAAGAAAATGTATTAAAATGGTTGTTCACAAAGTATACTGAAATAAAATGAATATACAGATAAACAATGATGTTCTTTGTAAACAATAATAGAGGTCAAAATTAATAAATAAATGACTAAGTGATTTATATGTTACAGTAATTATGATAAAGGAAAGTTTTAATTTATTTAAATACTAAAATAGAAAAATTAAATTATTAGCTAGTTTTGGATAGGAAAGAATATAAATGGTCGCAAGCGAAACTGGTTGGAAATTACCAAATTAAAATTAGTATAGAAAACAAATGTCAGAAAAGATATAATTTATGTTGAAGTAATTTTCAGATTTACAGAAAGTGAATTTGTTTGGAAACAAACAACAGTCAAAAAACATATTTTAAATATTAATTGATAAAGTTAAAAAATTATAATTCATATATATATATATATATATATATATATATATATATATATATATGATGATTTTACAAATGGTGTGTTAATATTAGGATCTAAATATAATTTTTAAAATTAGGTAAATTTTTCTGATAACATTAGTTGTCAATTTGGGTTATATTCTCAATAAGATTTGTTGATCAAAAAAGGTGAGGTTTACTTGAGGATTTTTATTGTGTGAATTGTTTTTATAAATTATTATATGTTATTAAGTAGGTTTTTTCTTTCATAAATTGTTTTTATATATAAATAACACGGAAATGTTCGAAATATTTAATGGTAAATCGGGAAGTGAATTTTTACTAAATTGTTTCTTTAATTTGTGGGTTTGTTTTAAAGGACAGGAAATCTTAAATATGCATAGATTTTGTATAAATTATGAATAATAATATGTAAAAATATGGGCTATATATATATATATATATATATATATATATATTTAATAGGTGAAACATTCTAGTAAAATGTAATTTACTTGCATAGGTGATTTTTCTTATGAAATTATAAATGTTAATATGCTTCTCCTCTTAGGGGTACTTTGTGTATTTTTTTATAAATTAAATTTAACTATAAATCGTAAATTCTTCAGGAAATAAATGTATGCTAGAATTAAGTACATTGTCAAAGAGTACCATTTGGAAACAAAGGATTCAAAGGGTTAAAAGAAATGAAAATAACTAACCTAGGGCAAAGTCATTGAGAAATAATTACTAAGTTCATTTATAAAAGTTTTATTGTGCTTTAGAAATTCTGTATAACGTATGAAGTTGTTTTGTAGAAAGTTAAATTTAATAAAATTGATAAATTTGTGCTAAAGCAAAAATTGATAAAAAACATGTGTTTTACTAACTTTCAAATTGAGTTAAAATTTATTTAATGAGAATTTGCATACACACTCCGACAATCTGGTCATTAAGCTGAGATGCCTAAAAAGAATTCATTTCCCGGTAAACAGTACCCGTAAAGTGACTGGTTCTCTGGCAGATTTTGTTCAAAATTTGTATCTTTGTGACGGTTGGTAGGGACGTCGCAACACACACACACACACACACACACATACATAAAGCACAATTGAGCTACCGCAATATAGGTAGACTGAAAGTTCAATATATAACTTATTACTCTAGACTAACCTAATGTTTCAGTATATTAAGAAACAATCACATTAGTGGGCTTAACACAACACATAATTAATAGTGAAAAATTAACTCGTATTTTGAGAAAGCAGTGACAGAATTCTCCGCAAAAAAAAATATATATCTATATATTTATAAGTAATATTAAATAAGTAATATAAATTGAAGGAAACAAATATAAATTCTCCCATATATGTGTTAGTGTAGGTCATAAATTGTTATATATTAAAAGGGGGATAAATGTACCTGTAAACCTATTGAAACTACAAAAAATCGATTGCTTTTAGTTGAAAATATAGAAATGTAAATGTAGAAGGATTTATTTAGTAAGCATACTAAAACATTTGGCTCCCCTTAATACTCCAACTCTTCCACTAAATTAAGCAATTAGGTTAACATTTGATTTGCAAAGCTATGGGAGTAAAGCAAGCATTTATTACAAAACATTAACTTTGTTAATTAAATTTGTTGAGGAACGAAATGCAATATGGCTTAAAGTAAAAGTTTTACGGGAGATAAACCGCCCTTAATGGAGAAGTCTATTTCAGATATCTATTCATAAGTTAAAAGTAGTTTCTGTATAAGAGTTAAAATCAATAGCTTACTAGAGAAATGGTAGGTTGCTAGGCTAGTTAGTGTAGTATTCTACATATGTTGCCTGTAATCGTACCATCAGAAACATCATTACCCCCTTGCTTCTATATTAACTAAAGTATTTCTTCCTAAATAGTAGTTTATTGAAGTATTTTTTCATTAGTACTATTTGTTTCTTTATATTCGTTACTGTAAGGCAGATCCACTTTTATTACTAATCATTCATTTCATAGCTAGTAAATTTACACATTTCAACACTAGATTTCCAATATTTGTTACATGTATAATGAAATTCTAGATTGGTTTTAGATATATATTTTTATTGAGACATTTTAATACAGCCTTTAAACGGATCTTAATAATTGGAAATAATTTTTTAAAATTTCTATCTATTGAAAGAGTATTGATAAAGAAATCTTCGAAAGCGCATTTGGGAGAATTACGCCTCTTACACGGGCTGCTCAACTCTTACAAGATTATTAAATGCCTTACAAATTACAATAATAAAACTAACACTTTACTTTAGATATGTTGCTTGGTTCGTCAGAATCAGTATATCAGGGAATTTTCAGGATCTCAGGCAAAACAACCTTCATACAAACTGCAGCAAAGTTCTGAGTAATTATATTTTTCTTTACAATACAAGTGCACAACATGAATTTAATCCTGTAAAGCGTCTCTATCATTTAAGTTGAAACTATATAACGTTACAATTGATTTAGACTAACACAAATTTCCAATACACACACACACACATACACACACACATACACATACACACACACACACATACACACACACAAACATACACACACAATATATATATATATATATATATATATATATATATATATATATATATATACATTAAAACAACATAAGTTATTCAAATACAAGAATATTTATTAATTTATATTCAAAGCTTTTCGTTAATAAAAAGTACCAACATCATGAGGAAGGAAAAAACAATAATGCAAGCTATAGGCTTAAAACATATGTTAAATTAGAAATAGAATTCTTGTTTTTATACAAATTGCCAAGTTTATTTTGTTGCTGTAACATTATAGACATTGAATATAGTACCAAATTTAGAATGTATTTGTATTTGTTTTTTTATTAATTTGTTATTATTATTCTATTTATATATTTTAAATGCATCACATATATTCTTAATCCTTTATTAATTTCTTTTATAAGTTTCATATTTTCAATATTTGGAAATTGGTGCTTATTAATAATACAATGATTTGCAAAATTTGATTTATATATTTCTGGATTTATATAGGCATTCAAATGTTCTTTATATCTTTCTTTTAATTTTTTCTTGGTTGACCTGTGTAAGCTATATTACAGTTTTCGATTTCTAATTTAAAAACACCACCTTTACCGTGCATATTATTTGTTTTATTATTGTTATTTAATATGTTTATTATTTTGTTATTAGTTTTGTATGCAATTTTGATATTTGTATTTTTAAATAATTTTGTGATATTTTTTATTTCTTGGCCTATCAATAAAAATGAAGTCCATATTGTATTATTATTATTTTTGTAAATTAAATTATTATGTCGTTTATTAAAAATATTATAATTAAGTTTGTGAACAGTTTTCTTTTTATAACCGTTTTCTAATGCAATTTGATAAACTATGTTTCTTTCTCTTATTTTATTTTTTCGTTCATGGGGTTAGTATGCATTCTATATAACAAGTTATATAAAGCAGCCTTTTTTTGATTATATGGATGATTAGATTTATTTGATATAATTTGGTTTGTTAAAGTTAGTTTAAGGTATATGATATATTCAAATTTTTCATTTTTCTTGTTATTGTTAAATCTAGAAAATTTATTTCATTATTTGTTTCAATTTCATAAGTAAATTTGATTTTACTATTAATTTTATTTATTTTAACCAAAATATTTGTTAAATTTATATTATTATTGTTTGATATATACATTCCATCATCTACATAGCGAACCCAATAACCATTTTTTATCATATATTTTTATAATTTCATTTGTTTTATTATCTAATTATTGTAAAAATATTTCAGATAATATATTTGATAATGGCGAGCCCATAGCAAGACCATCTTCTTGTTTATAAATTTTGTCATTGCATGAAAAATAATTTTGATTTAATAATATTTTGAGTGTATTTAAAATGTCTAATGTTAATTTTTTATCTTTCTCGTGTTCTAATTTAGATTTTATAATTTCAAGAGTTTCTTTTATAGGAATGTTTGTATACATATTTTTTATATCTAATGATATTAGTTTTGTATTTTCGTTAATTTCATGTGCATTTAGTTTTTCATTAAGATCAATAGCATTTAAGATAGTATGATTATTATTTAGTTCTATTTTATCTTTAAGAATATTTACCATAATTTTTGATATTTTATAAGATGGAGCATTTATAAAATGTATTAACGGTCTTATTGGTTTATCTATTTTATGTAATTTCACAAGTCCATTCAATATTGGAATTTTGGGATTATCATTTATATAGTTGCTGATATTATTTTTATTGAATAATTTATATGAAGATTTTACAATATTTTTTATTTTATTTTGAAATTTATTCGTAGGATCTTTATATATTTGACAAAACTGATTATCATTTATATACTTTTCTGTTTTCGTTATGTGCTCGTTTTTATCAATAATGACAATAGCATTACTTTTATCTGCCTTTACTGCAATAAGATTATAATTTTGTAATTTTTGTTTTAAAACTTAAATTTCTAAATAGTTTTTCTTATGTGTTTTATTAACTGTATTATTTTTAATAATTTTTTTAATTTCATAAGCTGCTTCGATTCTGATATTTTCTTGTAAGCTTGTATTTAGTTTACTAATAGCTAGTTCTGTATCTATTATAATATTATTAATATAATTTTAATGTCTGTTTTTAAATTGGTTTTATTGTTTTCAAGTAGTTTTATTTCATTATAATTAAATCCAGTATTTTCTTAGATTACCTACATTAAGGTGAAAATTATGATATCTAATTTCAGGTAAATCTTTTATTTGTTTTTCTAATTTCAAATTTTTAAGTCTTTTGTTTATTCTATTTATTTTTATATTTCTAATTTTATTTATAAATTAATTGATTTTATTATATTTTTCTTCCCATTTTATGTTATGCATTATGGAAGCTAATTTTATTTTGTAGCTTATATATTTCAATTATTAAAGTATTTTTCTTTTTATACAATTTTTTTACTTTATTCTTAACCCATAATTTTTCGGCTTGTTTACATGTTTTTGAGCTATATTATTTTTGTTCTTTATTGTAATTTTTGCGTATTTTGGTATTATATTATTTATAATACATTGTTTATTAAAGTATATATTACAGTTTGTATTCATTAGTAGAATTTTACGATTTTCAAATAAATTAATGTCTTTTGTTTAGGCAACATTACAATTATTGATAGAAATTATTTTAAAATATATTCTTATAAAATAGGCTGCATTATATTGTTAACATCTGCTTCTAGTTGTATATTATAAAATATTTGAACCGGTAATAACTTGTAAAGTAGAAAATCTTCAGTATAATTACTTTAGAAATGATAAAAATTATATATCTTGAGTTTTTTAAAATATCTTTTTTAAATATATATAATAATACACAAAATTTCAAGATATTTGAATATTTCGTCAGTATGTTAAATATTAAATATGTAATACAAATTGTTTTGAATTAATAATCAAGTCTCAAATCTAACCTACAATTATAACACTTACATTAATTGCACAACACTTTATATATAACCCTGTAAGGTTAATTTTATATAAATATAGAATATGTTTTCTTGTTTAATAATTTAAAACAACATAGATTATTCAAATACAAGAATATTTATTAATTTATATCCAAAGCCTTTCGTTGATAAAAAGTACCAACATCATCAGGAATGAAAATTACAATATTGATGTACAAAACAATAAGTATAGGAAAGTATATAGTCCACAAGAAAATCAGATGTTAGTAAATATAACATAAAAGATTTAGCATGGTGAATCAATAAAGATATTTTATGAAGACAAAAGAAAGCAAAATAGTAGACCATGTTATTACTTCTCAGACTCTCATATAGGTAAAAGAGTAAGTTATGATGAATGGGAGATTGTATTCCAACTTTAAAATAACAGTAATTTTGAAGTAACTAACAATTACGTTTTGTTACGTTTAAAAACTTTATATCTTTTTCATTGAGTGTATGCCCTCCATTTATGTTAGGTTTTTGTGTATAATTTTTGAAATTTCAATCTCTTATTACGATATCAACACTTTAGAAATTAATTTTTTTACCGCATAAAAATTTTAACTTATCAGTGTACAATATATTGCGTAATTAATTGATACAAAATTATAAAATCGACTGAAAATTAACAGTTAAATGCGTGGTCTAAATCTCTTTTTAGTTACATAAAACGAATAGCTCAACTTTAATATGCGTAACTTATGTTTATGTAACTCTATATTTAAAGCACCTTTTCGCTTTATTCATTTAAAAGGAAAGTATGAACTGAAATGAAGAAGGCCAGTGATTTTTTCTCACGATGGAAACCTACATTTACACCAAAACTGACTGACATTTACACCAACCATTCTAAGGTAAAGTGTTACTCATGAAATCAATGAAAGATGCAAAAACGTTTAGCCTCATAAGCAAAACCATTCTGTAGAGGAGAGTATAGTATGGTTTCATATTTTGCCAGGCATGGAACTAGAGTGTCCATTAGAGGAAAACACAT
Source organism: Prosapia bicincta (assembly GCA_036971475.1). Lineage (NCBI taxonomy): Eukaryota > Metazoa > Arthropoda > Insecta > Hemiptera > Cercopidae > Prosapia > Prosapia bicincta. The sequence goes on from JBAIZL010000002.1 coordinate 314,052,148, forward strand.
TTATGGTTCAGGTTTCGAGTTTTCAGATAGTATGGTTCAGGTTTCAGATCTTCAGATATGGTTCAGGTGTCAGATTTTCAGATATGGTTTCGGGTTTTGATGTGGTGTAACTAGTAAACGGATATGGCTGAAACCATAGCAAGGCACTGGATTTTACCAAACAAGTATGGTCTTGGTTATGGTGTAGTCATGACATGTAGAGGTTTGATAATCTTGATCACTAAACGCCAAATACATTATTAATTTATTCACTTCTTTCAAATTATTGGCAGACCTAAAAAAAAGACTTGCTTACTTATTGGAAAACGATCTCCCTTTGGCTACGCGCTGAACAGCAGAGGTGAGATTCTTTGTAGTCGGGAATGTGGTAATCCTGCCTCCAGAGACAGGCTGTGTAATCATGAAGGTGTTTGCTCTCATGACTCCTTGATCACAAAACAGACACTCCTGGGTCGGAAGCACATGAATGCGGCGCAACTGCGTAGCAAAGTAGTCATGACAATTCATTCTGAGGGCTGCAACGATAACAGTTTTTCAGGTTACGGGAACGGAACAGGATATCTTCAGTTTTTCCCTTAGAGACAAAACTTTCCCACCGTTTTCCCGGCAAGAGTTCTTTTATTAGATCTTTCTTCCATTTTTTGATGGTCATCTGTTTAGGGACTTGGATGACTGGATAAACTCGGATGGTAAGGCTGAAAGAGGACTGTCCCCTGCCCCTAATTGAAGAACAATCAGTACTTAAGGTACAGTTTAAACGATTCGGTTTGTTAAGGAATGGCCTATTTCAGGTCTTAAAATAATGAAGAAAAAATAAAAGGATGGAAGAAGTATAGGACCGAAATGTAATAGTATGTGCGTATTTCACTTTAGCTCTTCCTAAATAAAGCATTTTCCAGGTAGTTGGGGTGGGGGATTTCATGAACGATTTTGTTTTTTATTAAAGTCCAAATCAACCAACCTTAAGTCAAAAACAAAACAATTTTTAAAACAGTTGACAATATTTGGGTTAAAACAACATTATGTACTTATTCTATCAAAAGTAAACTATTTATTTTTCCCATAAAATCCAAGTTATATTTCAAAAAGGTTTGAATCCGTGTTGACTCTAATTTAAGTTTGTACTGTACATTGTTCGTAACTTATATCCATTGTTTTTCTACAATTTCATTTCACCTCCATAAATTGTTAGTTTTGATAGCACTTCTCAGTACAAAATGTTATTCTTATAGGCTCTATCTGACTCCTTGATAGGTTTCTGTAAACCTTTTTTATATAGAAACATCTCATTGTGTCAACAACTCATAACTTATTTTTATCTTAATTCGACTAAGCGAAATTCTTACCGCTGTAGAATTTCCCTGTAGAACACCCCTAAGCACTACTCTCAGTGTACCCACAGCTTACCATTCTTACCGCTGTAGAATTTCCCTGTAGAACGCCCCTAAACACACCTCGATGTGTGCTCATCAGTTTACCTGTCTTACCACTGTAGAATTTCCATGTAGAACACCCCTAAGCACTACTCCCTGTGTGCCCAACAGCTTACCATTCTTATCGCTGTAGAATTTCCATGTAGAACACCCCTAAGCACTACTCCCTGTGTGTCCAACAGCTTACCATTCTTATCGCTGTAGAATTTCCATGTAGAACACCCCTAAGCACTACTCCCTGTGTGCCCAACAGCTTACCATTCTTATCGCTGTAGAATTTCCATGTAGAACACCCTTAAGCACTACTCCCTGTGTGCCCAACAGCTTACCATTCTTATCGCTGTAGAGTTTCCATGTAGAACACCCCTAAGCACTACTCCCTGTGTGTCCAACAGCTTACCATTCTTATCGCTGTAGAATGTCCATGTAGAACACCCCTAAGCACTACTCCCTGTGTGTCCAACAGCTTACCACTCTTATCGCTGTAGAATTTCCATGTAGAACACCCCTAAGCACTACTCCCTGTGTGCCCAACAGCTTACCATTCTTATCGCTGTAGAATTTCCATGTAGAACACCCCTAAGCACTACTCCCTGTGTGTCCAACAGCTTACCATTCTTATCGCTGTAGAGTTTCCATGTAGAACACCCCTAAGCACTACTCCCTGTGTGCCCAACAGCTTACCATTCTTATCGCTGTAGAATTTCCATGTAGAACACCCCTAAGCACTACTCCCTGTGTGTCCAACAGCTTACCATTCTTATCGCTGTAGAATTTCCATGTTGAACACCCCTAAGCACTACTCCCTGTGTGCCCATCAGCTTACCACGTATATATACTACGAATAACGTATTACAATACTTAAATATACTTCAATTTATTAAAGGAATGACATTACACTCATTCCTGATACTGTGTTCTCGGGATTTTTCTATCTAACTTGGTTCTTGAAGCCGTCATTGTTTCGGTAATGTTATATTCAGAGCGTTTATGTTTACTAATAATCAGAACGGTTATTTTTACTAATAGTTCCTGCTATTTTTGAACTACCAAGGGTAGTCTGTATCTTAGTAACTTGTTTCGGTAGCGTCGATACAGATGTAGCTAGTTTTACTAATATAACACCAAAGTTGTAGGCAGTAACTTCAAGTAGACGTTGGAGTATGTTGCACATTATAAAACTTATTATGAATGAATGACTTGCTCCCACTTTCAAGGAATTACCTTCATAGGTCAAAGAGTTGTCTTTTATTTTTGACGTGTGCTTTCCATGCATCAAGTGTGATTGGCGATTTTCTGATAGGGAACGTAGATATTATTTTTAATGACTAGAATATGCACATTCATTTATTCGTGAAGTCCTTGTAAACAGTATTATATCAATTCAAAATGATTCTCCATTTTTGTCCACCTATAAATTTTTCCTAAGGACAACATGTAGTTATTTTTTTTGGAAAAGGAGAATTTCCCTGTTATCACCGTCCACCTATAAATTTTTCCTAAGGACAACATGTAGTTATGTTTTTTGGAAAAGGATAATTTCCCTGTTATCACCAAAATAGCAACGGTTTAGACATAAAGCCAGTGATATCTCTGGTGTGTAATATAAAAATAACCGGTGCAAAAATGTTACTGTGTAAACTCTAGTCTTTAATTTGTCTCAAACGGATAGCCTATACTTCCAATAATCAAAGTTGTATTAAGATGACTAATCTTTCAAATTAGTGTGTAACAATAGTAAAACTTTCTCAGCTGCAAGGACGAAATAATTTCAACTGAATTGAGTAAAAGCCCTTTATATGGAATTAATATAATCTAACCTAACCTGACGTAAATATTATACCTATTTTTCCTAATAATATGCAGGGTACCACTCGGACGCATCTATTTGTTTGTATTTTAATAGTTCTTCTCGATTCTGTGACCTTCCTCTCGGTATTCACACAAGTATGAGTAATTCTTGTAGCACTGGCTTCAGTAATACACTTTATTGCTTTGGTAAGGTGGGATTAGGTTAGGTCTCGTTAACAAGATGTATGTATTGAATGAAAATAATTTTCGATTATTCCTACCCAAATTTCAAATTATTGTTCCTGTAAACAAATAACGGAATATATTTTACTTGGATAAAATATATCCAATTAACGAATTATTTATTTTTTTATGAAGGAAGTAAACTTCATTGAGACTAGTAAATAATGTATTTGGTTTTGAAATAACGTAAGAGATCAGTAGATAAACACATTATAACTGCACTCAGTGACAATTGAAAATTAGGAGATAAATATTGGCTGCCAATTATGAATAGAAAATATAAATCACATGTTTATATTATAGTGAAGACAAAAAATGGACACAAATACTAACAAATTTTGTTATTTCAGAATTATGTTCTTCCTTAGCGCAAATAGGAGGATATATAAATAGCTTCAATTATTTTCAATTGAATTTTCTGATGAAACGCGAGATATGAAAATTGAATTTGTTACGTTATGCAACACAATCAAGTTGAAAGTAGAAATATAATAAATTTTCTCTGCGTGAGACATAGTAAGAAGACAATGTCTTGAAATTTTCTTAACCATGAAAAACAATACCTAAAGCAACAGATTTCATAATGATTCATGCAGTATAAGCTAATGACTATATTCTATCAATAAGAAATATTGTTAGTGATTTTAGGTAGATAGATATAATTAGACAATTTGCAAGTAGAAGAAAAAATGTTCTACATTAATTTAGAGACATTCTTAAACTTAGAAAAGCGAAGACTTCTAAATAAACAACTCTAATATAAAAGCGTAAATAAAAGCCAGCTCTTTCTCGAACAATTTCATACTCTTAAAGAAATTTCAACTCTGAAAGTAATAAATTTACGATGTTGACTTTCTGGCAGTAATGTATTATAGTTTGTAGTTAGCACCATATTTTATAATTCCACTGACAAAGCCCAGTGTTTATCACTCACACACTGCCAACACTCGGAAAGAACATCTTATTCAAAAGGAAATGTTCTTATGTTATTTTTATTCGTCATCAATCGATCAGGTGCTCGACTACATGCTCAACAATTTTATTATATTCAATAATTACAAATATTTGTTTATATTTTAATTATGATTTGCATATAATTCCAAATTTAAGTATAAAATTTAACTTGCTAATTTCTTATTGTAATTATAAATCCTACACTTATAATTTTCATTTCCGTATTAACAGCTGATTGGTAAGTATTAAGAATGCATTATTAAAAAAGGTTCAAGTCATTAAAAGATCTACACATAGAAAACATCTGATTTCTCCCCCTCTAATGAAAAAATCACTAATTATTCACCTAGATTAAAGACATTAAAAAGTTTTAAATTTAACTTTAGTGTGATTTGTAGGAACGTTTACAAATTACTATATTTGTGCCTCAGTTCGTACGAGTTTATCCTTTACATGCTATTGGCGTGTACTTATTCCACTATACAATTTAATTTTTAATCGACTTCTTTTGCAATTTCATAAAATCTGGCTGGTTTCCTTTAAAATCTATGATCATTTTACACATTGATAGGAAATATTTTAAAATTTAAAGACAGAATTAAAACTTGCGACTAATATAATGAAAACGTTATAAAATATATCATAAACATATTAGCAATTAAAATCAAGTGAGCCTTAAATATTGTGATAAAGAAAAATATAACTGCAGTACGAATTGTTTACTTTAATCTTCAATTTACTGTAATATGAAGTCACATTTTCTTTTAATCAGTATGGAAATAATTTGTACGCTAGAGTGCTCTGCATGTACATTGTATTGTGTAAAACAGGTTGTGTTGGACACTTGCGTCAACAACTATGAAACATCTGTACTCTGAAAGCTTAATATACACATGCATAATAAGTTGGAAACTATCATTGCTAAAACAACTAATATTTTTGAAATTTTATTTATTTATTTCTTACATAAAATAGGTATAAATTTTATAACAGAATAGTTTACCAATGACTATACTTTAACACAATTATATTTTATTAATAATTTATAAATAGTCAGAGGCGCTAATATAAATGCCGTTTAATTTTAAACGTTTAGAAGTATGACTGTACCTGTGTGTCTATATTTCATTACATATCCATTTTGAACAGAGTGGAGTCACCATGGGCTACTTCATCACGGTAAGAGGATAATATAAATAAACAGATATTGCAAAATACATTCATACAATCCTTATTATTCTTTTTATGTCTGAAGTAATTCATATACCTTTTATAAGTGATATAAATTGAATTGGTTAATCGCCCCACTAATCAATCCTTCACATATTTCTCTCATTCTAATTGTCCTACTTTTAGTAATAAAAAGAATAAAGCCATTTTAATAATAAATATAAAATTTTACAAACATTATTCATTTACACAGTAGTTTTCATAATTATACAATTGTCACTGTTTGTGATGATGGTCAATAAACTTCATGAATTTCTGTTATTTTAATATTTTTCAATTTAAAACAATTTACATATCCAGGATTTATTGAAAATCATACTAAGTATGGCTTGTTACTAGTCACTAAAGCTATTCATATGAATGCTTTACTCCTTTACTTCTTAGTAATTGATAGTTAATAGCTTCAGAGCGTAAATCGAATTAATTGTTCAGGTAATTGTATCTACCAATGACATTTTTCAGGGGCGAAATATCTAATTGGTCTTTTCTGTATTTATTTTATCATTAGGACTAACGTGATTTTCTATATAATTTCGTTTGTTAATAAATTTTCTGCTTATAGTTTATGATAAATTAAAAGTATTTCCACTATTTTTTTCATACTTGTAAGACTAATGCTACGCTATAATATTCTCTATAGAGAGCTTTTCTGTAGAATCTTGAAAAGGAGTCTCTCAAAATTGCTACACAAATAATATATACTATTTTAATTTCTCATGAGTTTTACTATTATTAAATAGAACTACATTTATTGACATATATATGGCGTAAAAAATAATAATAATGAATTGCCTATTATTTTTGTAAGCATCCACACAATTACAACAGGAACACATATGATTTGATTTCGACCTCAAATAGAAAAGGAATAATGATATAGTACATTTATTTAAAAAAATATCTAATAAATTGGTTTTAAATTTCTATTAACTGTAAATAGTTTACTTCATATAATGCAATTTAAAAAGTATAAAAAAGTTAATAATTATGTAATAAACTACAATTAAAACGTTGTATAGTTAAATGTAACCAATTTTTATAAGCGTTTACCAAATCTTATTATTTCAAGTATACATTATAACTATTATAAACCTAAAAATCTAAAATATTAATTGATTAAAAACTTTCAACATCTGCTAAAAACGAAAATCTGAAACTTCTTGTTTTATAAATAATCCTTTACAATATCGATTTTAGAAAGTAACAATCAAGCTAATAAATTCACCCTAATTACGTTTTGACTAATTATTCTTTTCACTAACTAATTACTTTTAATAAAGGACTTCTTCAGTTTATTTCCAATCACTTTTTTTAATTTTTCACGGTAGTTAGCACAGTTTAGCTCGAGGAGCACTAGTTTCAGTATTGATGAGAAACCAAATATATTATCTAAAGTAATTTTATAATGGTTGTAGCTACCAAATGTAACAACCATTTGGCAAGCAGAAATATCTCCACATAGCTTTCTTATATGGAAACAAATAAGAGCACCACTGACATATATTTACATTTTTTTTGTAACTTGAACTATTCTTACCTATTATTATATATTTACACAACGTATCAAATAATATTTATTATTTTTTCACTGTACAATTGAAGTTTTTATTACTATATAGCTCAATCAAGCTAAAATAAATTCCTAAACTGATATCTTTCTATTACGTATAACAGTAATTACTTATGGATTACTAACATGAATGTGTCATGAGATATTTAATTTTGCATCTAATAACTGTTTAGTTACATTATCACACTCAAATGCACCAAAGGATAAACACCACCAGTCTATTAACAATAATTCATAAATCTTTACGAATCAAAATTAATATAGATATTAGGTTTATATACCGTATATACACATGAGTACAGATAGATAAGGTAATAATAATTTTTTGCATTTATTTGAACTTTATTCAATCATACCTATGGTACTTATTAGGTTGTCTATAAATAACTAGGTACATTAAATTAAAAGTAGTTATATTAAATCTATTTCTTGTTACATGATATTTTATACAAAAGTTACCTAGGTGGATTTCCCTTGGGATTTAAAACATATATAAAGTATAAACAAAGTAACTCACAACAAATCTAAACCGTAACTCGTAACTTGATAGCCATGGAGTTTCAACCATAGCAAAAAAACAAACAAATCACGTAAATAATTATTGAATAATTGGCGTCGTTTGAACGAAATCGAAATTACTGCGTCAAAATTGCCCTAAACACAACTTTTTGCGCGAGAATTTTAAATGTTTTTCAAAGACCACTTTTTTAAAGGTTGGCTCTGATTTGATCCATTAACTCTATTTGAAAAAATCAAACTGTTAACGGTCATATGTAAAAGTAAATATTAGCCAATATAAAAAGAAATCTATCTCTTACATAGATTTAAAAACAACACCTTATTCTCCATAAATCAGCTTATGATAAGTTAGCTGAGCATTGCCACTCTGTGATAGTTGTGTCTTAGTTGAGATCAATATCTGTATAAATATTTCCCCGATTAAAACACTGGACAGTGCGGCGATTAGTGGTTGCGAACAAACCTTACGATTTGGATGTACAGATCTAGTTTTTTTTTCATTTTAGTTCAATTCTAAAATAAAACTTGTACGATACTCTTAGTATTTGTGCAGGTAATCCCTTAACGATTTTAAACTAAATATGCTTTTTAATTCAATACTAAGTTTTTAGATTAAGTAACCATTGAATAATATTTTTTTTATTTACAATTGTTTAGACTTAATAGACAATTACCACAGTTAAAAACAATTTTTACTTACTGTAAAGTTTCACGAAGTAGCATTTTTTTCAAATAAATCTGTATTTTCCAACACTGTACCTAATCGTGTGAAGAATGCCATTTGCTATTCTAAAAATAGTAACTATGTATGAGAGAAGGATATTTATAAAAAATAAAATTGCAAAATTACAACTCTGGTAAGTAACAACCACGTCTACGCCTAGCAATTATACTTCCGTTAATACACTTAAGTAATATGTTCTCCCTTATACACAATAAAGATTACTCCGTGTTTTTTTTTCTGATGAAGCTACATTATTTTATATTGTTTCCTTATATGTTTCATAATCTTAGACTCATGTTTTGTAAACCTTGGTATAATATCAAACTTAATCTAAAGTAACCAACTAGTCCCCTAATGTCTTTATAATACACTTGCAAACTTAATATATTTTATTTATCTATCTTGCTCATATATTCTATGCTTCTCGAAATCATTACTTGTAGTTCTTGATTAATTTTATAATAGAGATATTATATGTGTCTATAGATTGCCGTAATGGTCATGTACAATCATGTGAGTAGTTCGCAACAAGTGGAGATAAATGCAAGAGAAATGTCTATAGACAAAAGTTTGCTTCTGCCTTCTAACGACAACCACGGGACTCTAGAAGAAAAGTTTGATTGGCCTTTTTCTTGGCCAACTGCTTTTCCCACCGTATGGCCTTTCCCCAAAATGTCGACCACTGATACTTCACAAGGCGGCGATTCAAGTGATAATGATGGTGGTAATGGTGGAGATAATGATGGAAGTAAAGGTGGAGATAGTGAGGGAGATGATGGGGGAGATAGTGAGGGAGGTGATGGTGGAGAGAGTGATGGAGATGATGGAGGTGATGGTGGAGATAACGATGGAGGTAGCGATGGAGGTAATGATAATCCTACAGGACCTCAGCTAGGCGGTTACACACCTCCACCAAAGGGGCATGAAGATTATAGTAACCCAGATTTAAATTATGATGGGTGATTAGATATAGGATATTAATATAGTGTACATTTTATATGATTTTTGTGATAGAAATATCTTTTAAAAAATAATGTTTTTAATTATATAATATTTCTTGTTTATCTAGACTTTTCTTATTATTAAAAAATATGTCATAAAAAATTTACCATCCGCATTGTTCAAAATTAAAGTTCGAATTTTCCTACAACAGATTTTACTAAAACATCAAAATAAAAAAAAATAACGAAAACCAACGTTTAGTAATAAAATTAACATTATAATTATCAACGTAACATGTTCGTAGCATTAACGAATGCTACATAACAACACATGGATCTAACTTACAATGATAACACTCCAACATAAAAAACAAATAATTATTCCATATTTTAGATAATAAACAAATGAAAATTATTTACAAAAGATATATATATATATATATATATATATATATATATATATATGCTTTCACTATATGTACTTAAACAAGAATCTTACTTGGTATTTATGCGAGTTAACTTTCAAAGACTGGTCTTGTCTCCATCATCGGGCATACTGAGCGGGGGTTGTAGTAGACTGCGGCTATGTGAAATTCCCGTTGTCACATGGTGTACTGTTATGTTCTATTTTTTAAATTCACTGCACTGTGCGAGTCTTTTAAGTTTGTTTTGGGGTTAATATTGTCTATTAGGTTGAATAATTTATCGTTTTTTTATTTTATTTTGTATTTGTTCGTTAATGATATTATTTGTGGCCCATTTTTTGTTGTTGTTTGTGAGTAGTATAGGGTGCGGGTATCTCGAGGGGCGTGGCTTAGATGGAGGGGAAATGGAGGGGATTGGCGTGGGGGGAAATGGAAGGGAAGGACGTGGTTGGAGGGGAGTGTGGAGGGAGGGGAGTGTGGAGGGAGGGGAGTGTGGAGGGAGGGGAGTGTGGAGGGAGGGGAGTGTGGAGGGAGGGGAGTGTGGAGGGAGGGGAGTGTGGAGGGAGGGGAGTGTGAAGGGAGGGGAGTGTGGAGGGGATGGAGGAGAATGAGGAGAAGGGGTGCGGTGTGGAGGGGATGGAGGAGAATGAGGAGAAGGCGCGGTGTTGTGAGGGGAACGAGTGGGAGAACTGTGGGGGAAACGAGTGGGAGAACAGTTTCGAGGCAGGGGAACTGCGTCATTCAAGATGGCTGGTGTGACGTTTGCTACAGATAACACTGTTTCAAAATGACTGCTATGTATTTTATGACGTATAACATCGATTATAACGCTCAAGTGTGTCTCTTTCAAAATCTAATATTCAAAATGGCTGAAACTGATTTTTCAGATGTGTGTCAGTACTTTGCGTGATGCGCTGGGATAACAATATATTAACGCTGGATACAGTGCTATTTACTAATATGTTATGTACATTGGTAATTTTTGTGACTGTTTTAATTGTGAAAAACTATGCAATAAAAGATCTGTTTGATTTGAATACATGTTCAGGTGAAAGTGAAATAGTAAAACGATGTAAAGAAGAAAATCTTGATTTTGTTTTAAATTATTTAAACGAGTTTGGTTATTTGAATATATCTAACAGCACAGATATTTCAAATGTTAATTTGACATTAGTATCTGACGCAATTTTATTATTTCAAGAGTATTACAATTTAACGATAAGTGGTAAAATAACTAATGAAAATTTACAATTTATGCGAATACCTAGATGTAGTCTTAAAGACACAATTTATCCCTTTCGGTTATCTTCTGAAAAGTGGCATAAGAAAGTATTAAAATGGTATTTTGTTGTAGCAACGCGTCAGGTAAAAGAATTAGCGAAACAAGCGTTTAAAATTTGGGAAAAGCATACAGATTTGGTTTTTGTAAATGACAGATCGAACGTTGATATATTAATTTCCTATAAAAAAGGTATGCATAAACTTCAAAGATCATCGATTTTTTGTACAAATACATTTGACGGTGAAGGTGGTGTTTTGGCGCATGCATTTCATCCCATTGTTAATCAAAGCACTCGTGAAATACACATTGACAGTGATGAATTATGGTGTTTAGAAAGAGACATTTTAAAATGTGATCAAGGTAAAATTTTTTTATTAAGTGTCTTAATTCATGAAATAGGCCATACTCTGGGTATAAGCCACTCAAACGATCCGACTTCAGTAATGTATCCATATTATCAGAATATGAATGATGAACTGTCAGCGGACGACATTTTAGCAATACAAACCTTATATGGACCTAAAGACACCATATCAACAACGACAAGACCTTCAAAATCCGCTACAGAGCGTGTAAAACAAGATAAAGAAGATTCGCCGAATTTGTGTGATTTGAAGAATTTAAAAACTTTTCTAGTTATCAATCAACTATATATCAATCAATTATATATTTTTTATGAAAAATGATTTTGGTCGGTAAATTTACAAGATAAGACAGTTGTTAACAAAGCACAACTAATTGTAGTCTGGTTAATTTTTTTACCAGAAAATTTTACAAAATTTTATTTTATTTATCAGAGACCAACTGAGCAAATTGTCTTTTTTGCTGATCAATATATTTTTATGTTAGATTTTCCGTCTTTAAAACTTGTTAGTGGTTATCCAAAACATATTTCAATTTTAGGAGGTAGATCTTCAATGATTATAAATGGGGTCGTAAACAGTTATAAAGGAAATACATTTATTTTCTTTAATACAAACTATTATATGTTATTAGATGAATAACACCACACCCCTCCACACCGCACCCCTTCTCCTCATTCTCCTCCATTCCCTCCACACTCCCATCCCTCCACACTCCCTTCCAACCACGTCCTTCCCTCCATTTCCCCCACCACGCCCTTCCCCTCCATTTCCCCTCCATCTAAGCCACGCCCCTCGAGATACCCGCACCCTATACTACTTTTGTGGTTTGATTTTAGGTTGTTTAAATTTAATTTAATAAATAATTATAATTTATTAAATAAATTAAAACAACCTAAAATCGAACCACAAATAGCAACAAAAATGGGCCACATTCACTTATACAGGGTACAAGATAAAAAGAATAACTAAAAAAAAAATAATACTAACATAGCCTACAAAAACACAGGAAACATAATCAATAAAATAAACCAACCAGAAAAAATATGTACCACACTTAATAACGGAATATACAAAATCGAATGCGCATATATATATTGTATATATAAAATATACATAAGCCAAACAAAAAAGAAATTAAAAGACAGATTTCAGGATCACCTCAATGCATACATCAAACCTGAAACTTATAACTCAAACTTAGCTACACACGCCAAAAACAAACATACATTCCCCATATTAAAAAACGTACACCTATAAATAAAGTAGAAACAAACCTCAAAATGACAATCTGGGAACAACTACAAATTTAAAAACATAAAAATAATATCATTAACGAACAAATACAAATAAAACCAAAAAACGATAAATTATTCAACCTAATAGACAATATTAACCCCAAAACAAAATTTAAAGACTCGCACAGTGCAGTGAATCCGAAATTAGAACATAACGGTACACCACGTGACATCGGGAATGCCACACAGCCGCAGTCTACTATAACACCCCGCTCAGTATGCCCGATGATGGAGACAAGACCAGTCATTCAAAGATAACTCGCATAAATACCAAGTAAGATTCTTGTTTAAGTACATATAGGGAAAGTGATAAGTGAATACAAGAAAACAGTGTTGCAAAACTACAAATATATATATATATATATATATATATATATATATATATATATATATATATATAAGAGATAATTATTTTCCTGAAGATGCTGGTACTGTTTTATCGGCGAAAAGCTTTCAATAATATATGCATTAAAAGTATTCTTGTTTTTGAAAATTCTTTAATTTATTAAATATATTACAAGAAAACATATCGCCATATTTATTAAATATATATATATATATATATATATATATATATATATATATATATATATATATATATATATATATTGTAGATTTAACCTACTTTTAAGGTGACCAAGGTATAATTTTGCTGATGCAGGTTATGTGTATTGTGCACTTGCGGACCATAGTTAAGGCGTGTGTAGCTATTTCTTGTTTAGAATAGTTCTCACTCCATGCACTCTGCGAGTTTATCAGTGTATATGTAAAATCTAGTAATAATTGCTAACAACGTAATTATTAAGATTATTACAATAATAACAAAATTATTAAAGGTTTAATAAAAATGAAATCATTTTTAAAAACATTTTGTGTGTAACGAATAACGTAACTGGAGCTGTCGGTAGGACCCCTCAAGGAAGTTTGTGAATATAACGTCCGTCCGTTTTAACCGATAATTGGGGAACAACCATGTAGCAGAGTGAACATCTGTAACAATTTAATATAGTGTATATCTATTACTAATGCGAGAGAAAATTGGGACAGGAAAGTTTTAGTTATTGTGAATATTGCAATACAAAAAGTGCAGCTTTACAATATACGTAATTAACAAAGTATTTTGGATTTCACTGTAAATAAATCTGTAACAGTATTAAGTTATATTTATTGTTCTAACTGAATATTAAGAACAAAAGTGATATTTAACAGTTTTGAAAACTATTATATAATAACAAAGTTAATAACAATCTCATAGTAGAATTTACATTTTATTGTAGTAATTGATTTTTAATTTTATTTTTACTATTTAAAATATATAATTTAATTACAATGACTACCCCCGTATTATAAAAAGAATATTACTTGGGCATGATTCCACATTATAGCGGTGAGCCTTCTATGCTCAGTAGATTTATTACAATTTGTGATAAATTGGTGAAGGGATTAGATGGGAGGGGAAGATAGTTACAAATCCGGACGATTTCCAAAATGAATTCATCTTTTCATCTATACTTTCAAAATTAAAAGGACACGCGTTAGAAATTGTAGTAATCTCAAATACTTAAGCCAGGGAAGATATCAACAACACTCTTATAACTAGCTATTCAGATAGGAGAGATTATTTAACTTTAAATTTGGAAATCGCAAGAACATAATGAGTCACCTTTTAACTTCTATGAAAGAATTCAGAAACTTCTAAATTTGAAAATAGCAATTTTTACTAATAAGGAACCAGCTGCTAAGGATATTCTGTAGCCCAAAGACAAGCACTAAGAGTTCTTTTGAGAGGACTCCAGGAACATTGATGCGGACAAAAAATCCCAGCACGCTCAGTGAAGCTCTTAATATGTTAACCAATGATTTCCAGTTCAATAACAATCAACCCTTTCAAACTTATAGGCATAACAAACCACCTAAAATTCAACATTCACCGATTCGTATATCTGTGTTTAATAATCAACCATTTCACCATTATTACAAAAAAATGCCACAAAATAGCCCAAAATGCCACAAATGTCAACAAACTCTCAACATTCTGTAGATGAAGAGTTGTAAATGCCATCAGCTGACGTTTTTCGACGTTACTTCCCGGAATTGGATGATAACCAGTCTATGATAGTCAACGATGATATGGAAAAAGATGACGCTTCAAATCAGGAAGAGATCAATGAACAGACCAAGTGACCAGACAGATCACTCCAATTTTGAAGGAAATACTCAAATAGAAATACCAATTTCCGACGAGCCTGTACATTTCGGTAAAAACAAATATTTTATTCTCTAGTAAAATATCAACTAAAACAAGGGAAAATAATAATATTATTTGGAATTTCAAAAATGGGTTTAATAAATGAAATATCCGAAAATAATCTAAATAATGACATAGTTAACTTCGTAAAATCATATTTGGCACCTAAAGTTAAATATAACCCATATGTGGAGATTACTTTTATGAGAGATTTGCATCATGTATAGCCAAAAACGTTAAACAATCCGAACTCAATTAAGTAAAATGTAATAACAAATTATTGGATTTAACTTCTGAAGAAGAAATGATGTAAATAATAAATAACTGTCATGTTAGCAAAACTAACCATCGCGGAACACAAGGAACGTATGAACAAATTAAACGTAGATACTATTAGCCCAGCATAAAACAACCCATTCAAAATGTTATTAACCAATGTGAAATATGCCGAAAAACTAAATACGACAGAATCTTTTTAAAACTTGAAATGAATCTTACACCCGACCCAGCAGAGCCTTTCCAAGTAGTGCACATTGATAGCATATCACTAGAAAAATTCGCTTTGTTCTACGTCAATAGTTTTATATTTTAAATAAAAATATAAATATTCAAAAATAGTACGGTCTCTAAGCTTCTATGCACAGATGAACCGAGTGTGCGGTTCGCAAGCAACAGAAGTTGCTGATAAGCCACTAGATTACTTCGGACCCTATGGTGTGCTTGCAGTAATTATATCAGACAATGGCACGGAATTTAACAATAAGATGGTAAAAGAAATAATACACCTGTATAAATTAAAATACATTTTATAAGTACACAAAGCCCCTAAACAAATGAATTATGTGAAAGAGTTCCTTCCACGATAGTAGAACACGTAAGACATTTAAATAATCAAATCGATTTCAAAAAAGACAATATAATCAAGAAAGTAAAATATACGATATCAGCATTTAATAATAGCATACATTCGGTTACTAAATTAACGCCATGTGAAGTTTTATTTAGTCACATAAACTCTGACACCCTACTGGATGATGATGTAGAAAACCAGTTTGCAAAAGACGTTTTAAGCCATAAAGAAAAATAAAATCACGGTATGAAAACATTAGAAATGCTAATCAAAAAAATAAAGAAAATATTCTGAAAGAGTTGTATATTTTTTAAACTTACCTATTGTTAAAACACTTGTATAAATTATATAAATTGAATTCTATACCGACAAAATATGAAGAGGTTTTTAGTAAAAATAGCACCAAAAGTAAGGTACATGTTAGTATCTAATTTTGTAATTTTAGGTTTAGACAGTAATTGTAATGGTAAAATAGATTCCAAATACTTTTGCTCGTTTGACTTGTCAACTCACCATAAATTAGATTGTGAAACGTCCATCATTAGATATAATATCGCCAACATCTACGAGTATTCTGCATTGGAAATAACGGACAACATAAACAACTGGATCCCACAAATCAACCATTACCTGGCGACCTTCCCCAATAAAGAGACTCTAGAAATTTCCAGCCAAAAGGCAACTACCACTATCGCCCTTTATAGCGCCTTATTCAGCCTTGACATACTTCGCCATTATCAAGATGATATAGAGGACTACAACAAAGGACGAAACTTCGCCACCCCCGAAGTTTTATTTAGGAGTGGAGGATTTATATAACTAAGTATTGTAGATTTAGCTACTATTAGGATGACCTAGGTATAATTTTGCTGATGCAGGTTATGTGTATTGTGCTCCTACGGACCATAGTTAAGCAGTATGTAGCCATCTCTTATTTAGAATACTTCTCACTCCATGTACTCTGCGAGTATTTCAACAGGCTAAAATGTCACATTTTACCGTTGGAAGTGATATTTTAAATTGCATAAATTCTAAAATATTTTATAGTTGGAAAAGCGAAGCTAAATCAAAATAGAAATGCCTTAGGCATAAAGTAACTTTAATTTAACGAGTTTAAGGTGTAGAAACAAAGCCATTAGCTGAGAGAAAGGGTTGGATACATATTTGAAAGAGGGATAAAGGGTTAAAATCCACCCATAAAGACCATCGACATTCGAGTGGACGCAGAACAGAAAAAGAAGACAATAGTGACGAGACCAAAAACACTAAGAAATGCCTACGGAAAGAGTTAAAGGATAAGAAAGTAATTTGTGCAAAAATCGACCAAAAGTATATATGTTAGGGGGTAGAGTACACAAGAAATGACGAAATACCCAGCAATTAGCAGTAGTCATTTTGAAATCTGGCGATTGGGCGAAACAAGCGGCGGGTTAGACAATGCGTGGGAAGACGCAAAACTTTTTGTTAGCATGGTTTCGAACAGCAAAGGGTGAGGTTGTGTGAGACGTGCTCTATTTTGGGAAAGCCTAAAGGCAGTTTCAAAACGTAAAGTGACAATAAAAATGCAGGGCTAAGAGCGGGAGTAAACTCGATGAGATTTAGTGTCTTGTGTTTTAAAACCCTTTTGGGAAGGAAACTCTCCAAAAGTGGTTTTCGTCGTTTAACAGCAATGTCGTAGCGTCCTCGAGAACATTTTGAATAAAATGCTCGAATAAAATGTTTTTTTGCAGAAAAGTATATAGAATAAAGTTTGCGTCAGTTCGAAATTAAAAAATGAACAGTGCCTAAAATTGAAGTGTTTAAACAATTTAGAATTAAAATTAACTAAATTCGCTTATAAAAATTAAATTTGAACAGTGTAACATAAAACAAAGGGTAGACCAAAACCTAGAGTGAAATTATTTTGGTAAATTTAGAGACAGTGTTAAAGGAGTATAAAAGGACTAGATAAAGGAGTTTAAATTAAAAACATGAGTAAAGAAGTATAATTTCGCGCGATAACGCGTAACGCTTTGTTTCGGTCACAAGACCGATTAAGTTGATCATAATTATGTTCAAAGTAGAACTGATGAAATGGCTAGGGACGCTGATATGTGATTGTATGAATACTTGAGAACTTTCCAGTTTTCCATTCAAATCGATTCAATTTTCCCAAAAATTGAATCAATACTCCCAGCACATGTCCGATTCATAAGAACCGAGAATCGGTATTTAACACTGTGGTATTTATCTAAGTGAAAGGAATTCCTACCAGCAATATTTTATCAGTAGCAACTGGGAGCGATGATAAATCGTCATAAACATATTTGAAAAAAGCTGTACCAAATTTACTGGCTGTGATTTGTGTTATTTATTGTAAAAACTAAAATGCTGTACCAAAAAGGGGGAACCAAGCGTTCTGGTTGCAATACATGCTCACTATACTATTTGCCTTGCATTTCCCTCATTGTATTTGCCTGAGCGTGGGTTCAGTCAATACCTTTTAATATAGTAGGTGCTACACATACGTCTGGCGCTGTGTGCAACGTCAGCGCATGCAGACCGACGGTTGCCCGAGCTGTTGGTGCATCCTTTCTTTACACACATATGTTTACATGTATTGTTGGTTATGTTTTCCTTGTCAACACGTGAAAATAACTAAAACAACATGATATGTCGCTGTTGTGTTACATTGCCGTGGAAATTACATTAAGTGTTAAAAAGTGTCAGTGTTTTTGTTTCAGAAAGACAAAATTCTAGTTTCAAGCATTTCATAAGAAACATTTTAAGCCAACACAATCCTCTTAGGGTAGTCTATATCATTAAATGTATTACATAGTAGATCTAATTAATGAACAAATTTAAATACGCCTACAAAACTTTAAAGTTATTGCAAAGTATTCATTTTTTTTGCTACTTAAGAAATTGTATCATATATTAAAGAAAATATTATAGGCTTGTTGTTACAGTTTAACATAACTGTGGGTATATTGGTAGTAATATGGCAACACTCACTTTCTATTAAGAATTAAATTCCACTTTCAACCTAACTGAAAAAGGCTATGATTTAATTCAAATAACGTAGACTCGTGGCAACAGCTTATATAGGATCGTGAAAATAGAATAACACATAGTTGCTGCAACGTATTGAATCCTATTTACTATCAGACTCATGTTGCTTTATTTCAATCAATGTAGAACATCACTTTGATAATTACAAAATAATAATGCATAATTATAGTGAATCAGAATAAATATAGCAATTTATTTTATTCATAGTCAATTTAATGTCAAGGTCAAACTAATCTAGCTTTGCTGGCTCTCCGCTAAAAAGCATTTAGTATGACTGCAATAAATATAGCAATTTATTTTATTCATAGTCAATTTAATGTCACAGTCAAACTAATCTAGCTTTGCTGGCTCTCCGCTAAAAAGCATTTAGTATGACTGCAATAAATACAGCAATTTATTTTATTCATAGTAAATTTAATGTCGCAGTCAAACTAATCTAGCTTTGCTGGCTCTCCGCTAAAAAGCATTTAGTATGACTGCAATAAATATAGCAATTTATTTTATTCATAGTAAATTTAATGTCGCAGTCAAACTAATCTAGCTTTGCTGGCTCTCCGCTAAAAAGCATTTAGTATGACTGCAATAAATATAGCAATTTATTTTATTCATAGTAAATTTAATGTCGCAGTCAAACTAATCTAGCTTTGCTGGCTCTCCGCTAAAAAGCATTTAGTATGACTGCAATGAATATAGCAATTTATTTTATTCATAGTCAATTTAATGTCACAGTCAAACTAATCTAGCTTTGCTGGCTCTCCGCTAAAAAGCATTTAGTATGACTGCAATAAATATAGCAATTTATTTTATTCATAGTCAATTTAATGTCACAGTTAAACTAATCTAGCTTTGCTGGCTCTCCGCTAAAAAGCATTTAGTATGACTGCAATAAATATAGCAATTTATTTTATTCATAGTCAATTTAATGTCACAGTCAAACTAATCTAGCTTTGCTGACTCTCCGCTAAAAAGCATTTAGTATGACTGCAATAAATATAGCAATTTATTTTATTCATAGTCAATTTAATGTCACAGTCAAACTAATCTAGCTTTGCTGGCTCTCCGCTAAAAAGCATTTAGTATGACTGCAATAAATATAGCAATTTATTTTATTCATAGTCAATTTAATGTCACAGTCAAACTAATCTAGCTTTGCTGGCTCTCCGCTAAAAAGCATTTAGTATGACTGCAATAAATATAGCAATTTATTTTATTCATAGTCAATTTAATGTCACAGTCAAACTAATCTAGCTTTGCTGGCTCTCCGCTAAAAAGCATTTAGTATGACTGCAATAAATATAGCAATTTATTTTATTCATAGTCAATTTAATGTCACAGTCAAACTAATCTAGCTTTGCTGGCTCTCCGCTAAAAAGCATTTAGTATGACTGCAATAAATATAGCAATTTATTTTATTCATAGTCAATTTAATGTCACAGTCAAACTAATCTAGCTTTGCTGGCTCTCCGCTAAAAAGCATTTAGTATGACTGCAATAAATATAGCAATTTATTTTATTCATAGTCAATTTAATGTCACAGTCAAACTAATCTAGCTTTGCTGGCTCTCCGCTAAAAAGCATTTAGTATGACTGCAATAAATATAGCAATTTATTTTATTCATAGTCAATTTAATGTCACAGTCAAACTAATCTAGCTTTGCTGGCTCTCCGCTAAAAAGCATTTAGTATGACTGCAATAAATATAGCAATTTATTTTATTCATAGTCAATTTAGTGTCACAGTCAAACTAATCTAGCTTTGCTGGCTCTCCGCTAAAAAGCATTTAGTATGACTGAAATAAATATAGCAATTTATTTTATTCATAGTCAATTTAATGTCACAGTCAAACTAATCTAGCTTTGCTGACTCTCCGCTAAAAAGCATTTAGTATGACTGCAATAAATATAGCAATTTATTTTATTCATAGTCAATTTAGTGTCACAGTCAAACTAATCTAGCTTTGCTGGCTCTCCGCTAAAAAGCATTTAGTATGACTGCAATAAATATAGCAATTTATTTTATTCATAGTCAATTTAATGTCACAGTCAAACTAATCTAGCTTTGCTGGCTCTCCGCTAAAAAGCATTTAGTATGACTGCAATAAATATAGCAATTTATTTTATTCATAGTCAATTTAGTGTCACAGTCAAACTAATCTAGCTTTGCTGGCTCTCCGCTAAAAAGCATTTAGTATGACTGAAATAAATATAGCAATTTATTTTATTCATAGTCAATTTAATGTCACAGTCAAACTAATCTAGCTTTGCTGACTCTCCGCTAAAAAGCATTTAGTATGACTGCAATAAATATAGCAATTTATTTTATTCATAGTCAATTTAGTGTCACAGTCAAACTAATCTAGCTTTGCTGGCTCTCCGCTAAAAAGCATTTAGTATGACTGAAATAAATATAGCAATTTATTTTATTCATAGTCAATTTAATGTCACAGTCAAACTAATCTAGCTTTGCTGACTCTCCGCTAAAAAGCATTTAGTATGACTGCAATAAATATAGCAATTTATTTTATTCATAGTCAATTTAATGTCACAGTCAAACTAATCTAGCTTTGCTGGCTCTCCGCTAAAAAGCATTTAGTATGACTGCAATAAATATAGCAATTTATTTTATTCATAGTCAATTTAATGTCACAGTCAAACTAATCTAGCTTTGCTGGCTCTCCGCTAAAAAGCATTTAGTATGACTGCAATAAATATAGCAATTTATTTTATTCATAGTCAATTTAATGTCACAGTCAAACTAATCTAGCTTTGTTGGCTCTCCGCTAAAAAGCATTTAGTATGACTGCAATAAATATAGGCTACGTATGAATACGTCGCATGCCTTAATCGTAGTACTCAGTTTATGTATCTATTAACCGCCAAAAATACAAGCATGTAGACTTACAAACTTTCTCCACGCCGCTATAGAAACATTTTAGTCTCTGTTCATAGTGCGACGGCCAAGATAGGTTAAAGATAGGTAATAGAGTTGAACAGGGATTTATGGCAAAGCGCTAAATACTACAAAAAATTAAACTAACTGCACTAAACCAGAGTACAAATAGACGAAGTAATCAAAATTAGAAATGTTAAATTTAAATTTAATCAATTAAAATTGTTAAAATTCTGAAATTGGAGAAAACAACCTTAATTTGTGAAGAGAGATGTAAATTTGTAAAGATAGAACTATTATTAGGCCTAATTGTTATTATTTATTATTAACAATAAATAATCATTGTTTATTTATTATTATTAATAAAAAACATGTTATTTTCCGTAAAAAAAGACTTGTCAAAATTTAACATACATGAATTTATATTGTTTTTCCAAGTTTGTGAAATGCATTTCAATTTTTGTATTATTATACGAACAGTAGGGACGTGTAATGAAAACAGAGAAAAGCTGCAAGCTCCACTCTATATGATAAAGTTGAAGGCAGGAGCAAATCCAACAGTGCTTCGTAATTGCCCTGCATATTTGTCAGCTTAAACATCTTCAAGGGAAAGTGCTGATGAAAGGCAGCGAAAAGAAGCCATATTGAATAGTATTTTAAAAGCATTAACAAATATAATGCTGAATAATTATGAAAAAATAAAAAAATTACAATATTTCAATAAATATGTTAAAACAGAAAATTATCAACCGTACAGCAATAGAGTTTTTCAAAATCATAAATCATTTCAAAGTATTTGAATACTGTGTATATTTTTGTACATATTATAATTAACGATTGTAAATAATGAATACTATCTCTTTGTAAAAATTTTTTAATAATGCTAACTTTTGGTATAATGTATAACTAATGTAAATTACACAATATAATCTCAAACTCTAAATGGGTTTTTATTAGGAAACGGCAAGACATAGACACTATAGTTGAGCAAATGAGAAGGCCAAAGTGTAGATATGATGATGTCAGTGAGCAGCTGTGAGTCCTGTTGTATTATGAGGTACTGGTTCAGTGTACTAGAGAACACATTTAAAAAACAGATTAGACATCACTGAGCATGGCGACTTGCGACTCTTTTTGCAAAATGGGAACGGAACATTGACAAACGGATAACACTGCTCCCGACTCAACCATCTCAATAATGTGTATGCTATACAATGAGTTGACTTTTATTGTATTACTTCATAATGAAAAAGTGTGATTCCTTTGGTAGTGTATTACTATTTCTTTCTTATTATTAAGAAAAAACTTTTAGATCTGTTCTAATTAGAACTGTGATTCTGTCGGATTTCATGACTACGTATTGTATGAGGGGACGTTGGAAGTCCCAGTTGTCTACCCATTAAGTATTATGAAGGAGTTCATTTTCGTAGGCACGTTAAGGTTTGTTTGATTATGGAGATCATTAATTACTACATAAGCAGAAATACTCATTGTTGCCTTAAAACGTTGCTAAATACGACAAATTAAATATACATCTCATTACAATCTGGTTTTCGGAGCTTTACCGCAAGTAAGGTAAGTGAATATAAGTGTAAATAACTTTATTTGTTTTCTTTAATTCGTTTAAAATATCTTATATGGTACATTAGTCATAGAAACGTATATTATATATTCAATATCGAAATCTTGTTGCTGTTCATGACGAGCTGGTTGTTAATTACTTATTATACTTGGATATTAGCTTACTTGCTGCCAGACTTTTTGTTAACTAAAGGTTGTTAAATTGTTAACTTGCACTTGGAGGAAACGTTTTCGTCTTACGACTCTTCAGCCTCGTATTTTTGCCGCTAGGATTGCTGCAGTTGTGCTTCTTTCGTACCAACCAATCACAAATAAAATAGCATACCAATTCAAAAATGCAGGATACAATGTAGCTTACAGAACAACAAATAAAATCCAAACGGCTATCACGCACAGCATTATAATAATACCAACACATACAATAACACAGGAATATACAAACTAAAATGCAACAACTGCAATAAGTTCTATATTGAACAAAGAGGCAGGTCTATCGCTGAAAAATATAAAGAACACAAAAGCCCACTGCACACTACTATTGAATCCCCCAAACGCAAATCACCTCATGAACACTAAACACTCATGAATAGTATGGAAAATAACACGAGCATCCTCCACACATGCAACAAAAGCCATTTAATAAACACACTAGAACAATATGGAATATACAGACATAGCAACACACATAATAAAGACATTCTAAATGAACAAACACGACACATATCACACATACTCGTCGATCACATCACTTCTAACTTTCAAAAATTAGTACCAAAGAAACACAACTGCAGCAATCCTAGCGGCAAAAATAAGATTCTGAAGACGTTTTATGACGAAAACGTTTCCTAAAAGTGTAAGTTAACAGTTTTAAAACTTTTAGTTAACAAAAGGTCTGGTCACAAGTAATAACAAAGTGTAAGAGATAAATATATTAAATTTCCTATATATGGATGTAATTTGTTTCTTCATGAACCATACTTACCGAGAAGACATATTTATATGTTTATAACAGGTTTATATATAGCTAAACTTTCAATAAATACAACTGTTTCACTCTACTAACTAATTAGTCTGACTACAAGTTTGTCTGTTTGTGTACCCACTAGATATATCTTCACCCTTCTATCCAGCTATGTAACTGTCGTTCTGATTGTTTGTGTGGATGCAGATTAAATAATAGCCGAACATTACATGATTATGTGATCATTCGTTACATCATTTTAGTAAAATGAAACTAATAATTAAATTATATTGAAATAACATAAATGTATTCCTGTACCCATTTAAATCTCGTAAAATGTACCGAATATTATACCATTAACAATGTTTTACATTGTCCTATGTCAAGAAAAACATATTACCAAGAAACTTTATATTTTTTTTCAACAGAAGACAAGATTGCTCTGAAGTATAAACAATATCAGCCTATTAATAATTTTATAAAGTTATACGAAAGTAGAATATTTTTCATCATAAATAAGATTCTTATATTTCAAAATAGAAAGGTAAAACTTCAATAAAATAAATGTGTTTCATAATACGAGAAGATTTACGTTTGTATAGTACAAGTACATTAAACAAACACGTTCTTCGCAACTTTTTTATTGTCAATTTGAAGTGGCCCATCAACACTCCAAATGTGAATGATAAAACAACCTCTGATAACCTTCTTGCCATTCGGTGTTAGCAGTTCTTTGCGTAATGTCTTTCCAGTGTGGATTTGTTTGGTGCATCTTTACTCTATATTTATTTACTTCTATTCAACAAGTAAGTAGTACTAAATAATTTTTAAATACATAATTTCTAAATTTATTTGTTGTCATTAAGTAAAATATTGTATTATTTAGTTAATATTATATTATTGGGTAGGAACACTGTATTGAACATATTTAAAATCGAAATCTTTTATATGTTCAGGACGACCTGTTTCTAAATATATACTTTTTCTAATAACTTGTTACACTTTTGCTATTTCTTGCGGCCACACCTTTTGTTAACTAAAGATTGTTAACTTAGATTCAGAGGAAACGTTTTCGTCTTACGACTTCTTCAGTCTCGTATTTATGCCGCTAGGATTGCTGTAGTTGTGCTTCTTTGGTACCAATTTTTGAAAGTTAGAAGTGATGTGATCTACGAGTGGTGGCACTCGAGTGATGACAATGTGATCTGTGTCATGTTTGTTCATTTAAGATGTCTTTCTTATGTGTTTTTCTATATCAGTATATTTCATATTGTTCTAGTGTGTTTAATTTTTGGCCTGTGTTGCATGTATGGAGTAATTGAAAGAATAATTGTACAAACAAGATATTTACTCAGCTTAACGGATAACAAAGACCAACACATATTATTAAACCGAGTCTATTCAAAACCTTTTAACTTTTATACCATTTAAGTTTTAACAACGAATCGATAAAAGAGTGGGAATGGTTCTTATATTCACGAAATGTCTACAAAAAACATATAAACAAAATACACAAAAATACCCACTTCACTGCAGAAATAGAAGTAAAGTGGATACTAGTGTATGGAGGATCAACAAATTAAAGCCCTGCGGCTATCAGACATAGCATTAATAACATTACAGTACCAACACATACATTAACCCAGGAGTATACAAACTACAATGTAACAGACTGCAATAAGTTCTATATTGGGCAAACAGGCAGATCTTTAGCCGAAAGATATAAAGAACACAAAAGCGCACTGTACACTACTATTAAACCCACCTTCACCCATCACCTCATGGAAACTAAATACTCATGTAATAGTATGAAAAATAACATGAACATCGTCCACACATGCAACAAAAGCTGAATTCATGTTTGTTTAGATTTTGTGTTATTGAGATGTCTAAGAAATTCAATGTTTTGTTGTTTTCAAATTCTGCAGTGAAGTGGATATATTTGTGTATTTTGTTTATATACTTTTTGTAGAAATCCCGTGAATATAAGAACCATTTTTCCACTCTTTTATCGATTCGTTGTTAAAACTTAAATGGTATAAAAGTTAAAAGGTTTTGAATAGACTCGGTTTAATAATATGTGTTGGTCTTTGTTATCCGTTAAGCTGAGTAAATATCTTGTTTGTACAATTATTCTTTCTATTAGCTCTCTCTCTCTCTTTCTCTCTCTCTTTATATATATATATATATATATATATATATATATATATATATATATATATATATATATATACATAAATATATATATATATATATATATATATATATATATATATATACATATAGATATACATATACATGTACATATACATGTACATATACATATACATATACATATACATATACATATACATATACATATACATATACATATGCATATGCATATACATATACATATACATATACATATACATATACATATACATATACATATACATATACATATACATATACATATACATATACATATACATATACATATACATATACATATACATATACATATACATATACATATACATATACATATACATATACATATACATATACATATACATATACATATACATATACATATACATATACATATACATAAACATATACATATACATATACATATACATATACATATACATATACATATACATATACATATACATATACATATACATATACATATACATATACATATACATATACATATACATATACATATACATATACATATACATATACATATACATATACATATACATATACATATACATATACATATACATATACATATACATATACATATACATATACATATACATATACATATACATATACATATACATATACATATACATATACATATACATATACATATACATATACATATACATATATATATATATATATATATATATATATATATATATATATAAATGTATGTATATATAATTCTTGTATTTGTATTTTGACCTAGTTTTTTTTATTAATAATTGTTATAAATCACAAGAATACATATTGCGTAATTTATATATATATATATATATATTTATATATATATATATATATATATATATATATATATATATATATATATATCACTTTCACTATATGTTCTTAAACAAGAATCTTACTTGGTATTTTTGCGAGTTAACTTTCAAAGTCATGTCTTATCTCCATCAACGAGCATACTGTTAGTCTACTACAACCCCCGGCCAGTAAGTACATATAGTGAAAGTGATAAGTGAACACAAGAAAACAGTGTTGCAAAACTACAAATATATATATATATATATATATATATATATATATATATATATATATACATATATATATAACTAAATATTTGAACTCCAGAATTTTGGCACTGAACCATTTTTTTCCACTGCTAGATATCTATTACTTAAGGGTGTATATAAAATTAAGAGAGAAAAGTTGAAAATTATTGAAGCAACACAAGAGATGAATAAAATGAGAAATTTTAAATCCCTAATAATTTTTATAAATTAGTAACGAAAAAAAATAATAGCCCTAAAACCATATACAGTATAAAGAGGGAAATGGAAAATTCGCTTTTGATTTTGTACTTAATATTGCCATACTGTAATACTTCTATACATATTTATATTAATTTTAATTATAACATAAAAAGTGTGTAAAATAAATTTTTTTTTCCGTTGACCTCAGGAGGAATTGACTTTAATTTTTTTTTATATCAGTTGTTTTTATCACTAGTTTTATTAAATTCATAATTTGCATTTAACTTTTTATAATTAACATAATTAAAACATTTCCTTCCTTGTGACTCTTGGTCTCGATTTGTCACCGTGTGTGTTTATACATTTTTTTCTATTTTTTACAGTTATTCCTTCAAATTTAGTCACCATGAGGCTTAACATTCATTTCTCTTTGACTCTACTTTTCTTACTAGGGACGGCTTGCTGTTCATAACGTTTTTCAGATTCACTAAACTCTTAATATTCAGATTTGATCATCCGAATATTTAAATCACTAAGGCTTTCAACACTGTCTTAACTATTTTCAAACTAAATATAAAGTAAATATATTTGTATTAAACTTTATCTTGTCGAGAATAATCAAACTAAACTATTAAATATCCATTAAACATCTAGACTATTAAACTAAAACCGAGATATCACAGAACTATGCTTTCATATCAATTGACACTAACAAATGAAACAAAAGAGGTTAGAAACAATAAACCCAAACCTTGACACAATACAGGCTGCCGGTTTACCTGCAACGTACTTTCCAGCACAAAAATACCCTATTCAGTTGGTTCAGTAATGAAGCTCCTGGAGCTAGACGTATTCTGCCCAAACAGCCATAACCATGAATTACAGTCATATATTAGGCATATTTATCAATGGATCTGAACTATTGTTGTACCAAGAGGTAGATTATATTTATTTATTATTTTAGTGTAAATCACCTGAAAATTGGTAAAAATATATTTGAACTTTATTTTTGGACAAACATTGCACCTAATTAACCTAGGTTAATCTGATACTTCATTTAATCTTATTTTTAATCTTTATTTTTCACATGAATAAAATCATGTAGACGGTAAAATTATGTTAAAAATATTCGGTCTTGTTTAGGGGAGTAATTTAATATGTTGTAAGGATTTAAATCTATAGAACCGCAATATATTGCTAACAATTTTCAGAATTATTCATATTATTCAGTCGCTACCATATTTGTTGACAGACATTTGTCATGCATTTGCGTCATGGCTTTACGTGTATTGCGTAGATTACGTCATAGCAAGTGTTGCCTGAGAGAGGCACTGAACTCTAAAGGTAGAGCTATTTAAAATAAAAGCGACTCAAAACTTTAGCTCAAAAATTTATTTTTTTAAAATTTAAAGTAGTTTTTTTAATTTTGCAACAAATAGTTGGCTGCTTTCAAAAAATATTTGTAACATTTACAATCCTCAACATCCATCACTTTTTAAAAAAATATCATTAGGACAATAAAAGAATTATCGATAAAATAAATTCTCCAGAATTCAAAATATACTATATCTTAGCATCAAGTCACTATCCAGTTATCTATTTAACCATTAACAGTATTTTATTAGGAGTTCTTTATAAAACTAAAAAATTCAGTTTCATGTTATACAGATTTTATTCTGTCTTATGTACACACACACATACATATCATATATATATATATATATATATATATATATATATATATATATATATTTGTGTGTGTGTGTGTGAGTGTGTGTAGAATTTGTTATTAGAATGGAATTATTTTGCCTTTATATTTTCATAGTCTGTCTTTTAAACTACAAAATTCATTAACACACACAGAATACAAATTTGTCATAAATATAGCTTCACTCTTTATTTTTCAGTAGGAATTATTAGGAATTTAATACAAGCAAACGATGTTATTCTTGATTTTTTTTTATATCTTTACATACCGCAAGTTTTAGTCCTCGAGGTAATGAGTAAAGTTTTTGACTTCTTTATTTTACGAGTTCTACAAAGTTAAATCTGTGTACCATATTCTTAACCTGTTTCTAGACGTAATCCTGTATATTATTTCGTAAAACATAAGGTGCTGGCTAATTATAAGATGATACTGCAGACAAGAACAAACACTTCTGAAATAGTGTTGTATTTACCTCTTGTCCTGACACATTTACACTGCATGGATTTGAACCCACAACCGTCTTTCCTTTTTATTTAATTATATTCAAAATCATGGACTATTAGTTCATTTATTATTTAAATATAAAAAGATCTGTCACGCCACGGTCGAGAGTATTAACGCAATGGTTCGGAATTTGGAAGCAGTCGACTGACGTTTTCTTGAACCCTGGCAGAAATTAGAAGTGGTCAGGATGTTCATACTGCACTCAGGGGTGCCAGGGTGGAGAAGACTCCGCTGATTAAACAGAATAAGGCGGTGAGAGTCATGGCCAAGTCATGACCTGCCTCGCCGAGCAAGCGCGGATCTCGTCTACTTGTACCCGTTGGAGTAGGAGTTGGCCTCCTTCCTCTGGCGGACCAGATGGTCGTTGCGGTTGTCGTTGGTGCCTTCCGACTGATCACCGGTCGGGACCCAGTTGTCAATGAGTTGGCGTTATCCGTGTTGGGCGGTGTAGTCCGTACACGTATTGGGCGGATTCCCACCGAAGAAAACCTTGCCGGCTACCTGTCGGGGAGACATGAAGGGCAATTCGGTAGAGACGGTGGTGATATGACATTGCATCAGGCAGGGCTGTCGTAAATGCTGCCCGACGGCTGCACAGCCGGATTGGGGTCAGGTGGTGTTGGAGCTCGGTGTTGTATCAAGTGGTTTTTTCGGCACCCGATGCTCCAATACCCGATGCTCGTGGTGGTGAACGAGGGGACAAAGGAAATTTCAATTATAGTTGTAGCTGTCCCCTTTGACCACCTCTATCAGAGTCTGGTAGAAGCACGTACACAGAAATTCAGAAATATTCACACCTGGCAGAGATACTCCGCTTACAGGGTTATGAAGTGACCTCAATGTCATAATGGTAGGAGCCCTCGGTTCCTAGAACCAACGTAACGAGAGGGTCATCCGGTTGTTGAAGATATCTCCTCGTCACGCAAAGGTAATGAAAAGGCTAGTGGTGTTGGATGCTATTAGATGGTCCCGGGACATTACGTAACCCACAACACCGGTCAGCAACAGTGGTAGCAGCTGGGCATGTTGCGGCTGGACATAATTTGTAAATGCCTTTGGGAGGATTGCACCAGCCACATTACATTTAAACCTTTATTTGTTTGTGGTTTGCTTGGCTGGTTCTATAACTCAGGTGTATATATATATATATATGTGTGTGTGGGGGGGGGGTTGCAACGTCCCTGCCCCCTGCTCTTACTTTACGCTCTCGTTTCTACTCGAGCGTTCTTTAATTTGCCTTGTGTCCCCCCGTCGTTGCCGCGCCTACGACCCGCTGATTCCTACCTAACAGTTTGTATGACCATTAATTTGTCGGGTCTTTTAATAGTCAAACTTGTCAGAAAAGTAGTCAGTTGGAAAGGAACAATATTAGCATGAACACACAAAAATTCCAAATACTCTTACCATGTTTGAAGATCTGCAGACACAGCAAGGGGACGTGCAAAATATGATCATGTTTAAGTTAAATTTTTAAAGGCTCCTGTGTTTTTTAAACATGATCTGCCAGTAGACCACGTCTCTGGACTTTAATATATAAAACCAACTAATTTTCAGAATAGCTCAATATTTTAAAATAAATTTGTCCTCAGGAGAGAACTATTATGGAGAAACATTAGGCTCTGAATTTTATATGATTTATTAATTACTGAAATTTAATTAATTTTGTGATTTGATTTAACAATCATTATTTATTAGTTGGAAAAAACTAGAAGTTTTATTGGTTGTTCAACACAGGATAAATTTAAATACCTAAAGTTTTTATAATACATTTAATTACTGTTTCAAACTAAAAAATAAATGTATCAACTGTTACTTTATCTTTCTTATAAATATTCACAAATAATTTCTTAAAATTTTCTTATACTTGACATATTTATTTCCTAAATTTTATATTGAACTAAATAATTATATTTACTTCTTTAAACAAAAAAGCTCTCCTAGTTTAACTTAATAAAAATTTTCATTCTTTAATTTTACAAGTGAATTGGTAAATTACAATTTTTATATCAATAGTTTTAAAAGTTGTATGATTTTATAAATTTTATCTTTCTAGAAAATGACTGATTTAAGGCCGAAACCACTTTGTGAATTTAGATTTATTATTTTTCATTATGCTTTTCGTGTCCAAGCCAGTGTATAGCGGTTAACATATTTATTGAGCAATAGACATGTATGAATCTGTCCCTCATTGCTACACTGACTTGTAAATTTCATCTTATCCCTTAAGCATTTTTAACATACAAATTATTTTTATTTTATTTAACATTTATTTAAAAATTTTAATTAGAGTGAAGCCATTGTTTAATTTTATTTAATTGAAATTTATGAATTTAATAATTTTAACTGACTAAATTTGACGTTATATTTATTTAATAGAGAAAATGACTTGCCAAGAGTTTCACTGTCCAATCCTAGGTTCCTTCCGTCTTGAATCCGAGTCCCTGGGCATTGGAAGTAGCCATCCATGGTACATCAGTGTATGTCCTTCTCTATTCCCCGCTGATCTTCACGTTCCGGAGGCTGATTCTGAAGCCCTCGTTTGTGGATCGAATTAGACGGTAGAAACGTGGTTGTACGGATCCATCTGGCCCTTGGTGTTGTTCTAGGCGTATCCCGGCATTACAACCGACGGCACCTCGTATTAAAAAATTTTACAGACTACTTTACAAGCTCTCGTGTTCCTGTTTTTATTGCGGCGATGTTACCTTCCCCCCCCCCCACGCTCTCAGCTCGTCGCTATCTCCTTGCATTTTTCTTGTACTGTCGGGTTGGAGAAAGTATTCGATTAAACCTGCAATATTCTGTTATCGGTTTTGGAACACTGAAAAATGTATATTTCTTTAAAATTGCTGTAACATTTTTGCTATTTACGTTTTTTAGATTTGGTTTTCACTATTGTTGTTTTTGGATTTTGCTGGTCATTTTGAAATGTCAGTGATTGTTGTAGGTGGCCTAGTTCTCAAGATAGCATTTTTCGGCACTTAGAAATGTTCACTCAAATTTAGTTAGTTATTACAATTTGCATTTATTTTATTTTTTTGTTTGCTTTAATAATAATTATACAAGAATTTACTAGCTTCTTCACTCTTTACAATGTTTAATTAAAACAAATTAAATCCTTATTACTTAATTTTTTATTTTGTTAATCAAAATTTGGAAATTATTAATTTCTTTACTTGAGTGGTCATTTTGACCGTCTCAGTGTGTGTGTGTGTGTGTGTGTGTGTGTGTGTGTGTGTGTGTGTGTGTGTGTGTGTGTGTATGTGTGTGTGTGTGTGTGTGTGTGTGTGTGTGTGTGTGTGTGTGTGTGTGTGTGTGTGTGTGTGTGTGTGTGTGTGTGTGTGTGTGTGTGTGTGTGTGTGTGTGTGTGTGTGTGTGTGTGTGTGTGTGTGTGTATATATATGTGTATTAATTATGGTGATATGTTTTCTTGTAATATAGTTAATAAATTTAAAATATTTCAAAAACAAGAATACTTTTAATACATAAATTATTCAAAGCTTTTCGCCAATAAAACAATACCAGCATCTTCAGAAAAAATATTTATGTAATAAAATATTTTTCAAAAATTTTAAAAATTAATTTTTGTAAAAATATTTTGTTACATAATAACTTTTCCTAAAGATGCTGGTATTGTTTTATCGGCGAAAAGCTTTGAATAATATATCTATTCTTGTTTTTGAAATATTAATTTTTAATATATATATATATATATATATATATATATATATATATATATATATATGTATAATAATATATATGTATGTATATATATATGTATATATATGTATGTATATATAATATGTATATATATATATATATATATATATATGTTTATTTTTAAGATTAAATAATATACACTAATACAGGAATATTTAATTTATTGAATAATAAACTCAAAGCTTTTCGTTGGTTTACATTACCAACATCCTCAGGATTTACAATACTAAGAATGATAAAACAACTGTCTAACAAACATGAAGCTACTAGATAAAGCAATACACAATTGCCAAGTCTATTACAATATTGCCAAACCTATTCCACTGCTGCCACAACATTATATACATTGAACATAGTATGGAATTTAGAACGTATTTGAATTTGTTCATCTATTAATTTGTTATTAATATTATGCTTGTAAATTTCAAATGCTTCACATACGTTCATTTTTAACCCTTTATTTACTTCTTTTATAATTTTCATATTATATATATTAGGAAACATATGATTATTATTAATACAATGGATGTCGAAATTAGACTTATATATATTTGGTTTTAAAAAAGCATTAAAATGTTCTTTATACCTTTCTTTTAATTTTTTCTTTGTTTGTCCTATATAAACTTTATTACAAAATTCACATTCTAATATATATACTCCATTTTTCTCATGTATAGGCCTACTATTTATATTATTATTATGGTTAATTATATTTATTATTCTATTATTGGTTCTATATGCAATTTTTATGTTTTTATTAGTAAATAATTTGGAAATATTTTTTATTTCAAAACCAGTGTAAGTAAAAGTACTCCATACAGTATTATTATTATTACTACTATTGTAATTAATATTATTTTTTATTTGTTTTTGTAATATATTATAATTTAATTTATCTACCGTTTTCTTTTTGTAACCATTTTCTACGGCTATCTGGTATATTATGTTTTTTTCCCTCATTTTATTTTCATTGTTCATAGGAATTTTATTCATTCTGTAAAGAAGATTATATACAGCAGCCATTTTCTGATTATATGGATGGTTGGAATAATTAGGTATTATTTGATTGGTTAGTGTAGGTTTACGATAAATCATATATTCTAAACTCGTTTCATTTCTAATAATTGTGATATCTAGGATATTTATTTTACCATTATTTTCCATTTCATATGTAAAATCGATACTATTATTAATTTTATTTATTTCATCTAATATATTTACTAAATTAATATAACTATTATTTGATACATATAACCCATCATCCACATATCTAAACCAATGTCCATTTTTATCATACTTTTTTATGATTGCATTTATATTACTATCTATTTCTTGTAAAAATATTTCAGAAATTATACTGGATAAAGGGGAACCCATAGCTAAACCATCTTCCTGTCTATAAATTTTATTATTATATGAAAAATAGTTTTGATTTAATATTAATTTCAATGCCTTAACAATTTCTAAAATTATATATATATATATATATATATATATATATATATAAATACATGAATTGTGAGCTTTAATTATTTATTTAGTGATTATTTAGTATTTAAGTGCTCGAAATGTATCTTAATGTTTATATTTTTTTTCGCTATTCTGATTTGTTTCACAAGAATTGCCATTTACTTTAAGGAATTTGGATATGAACATATAGTGTGGTGCAGAACAATATATTATTATTAATGGTTGTTAGTTGTTTATAAACTGTTGCTAGTATTTTGTTGCGTTTATTTC